>JAOXYM010000001.1:9234789-9245965 GCA_028567055.1 Leptatherina wallacei
CTTACACACACACACACACACACACATACACATATATATATATATATTTATATATATATATATATATATAAAAAGTGTGAACATCTAGGCTACTCTTTCCTTCATGAAGAAACTCAGGATCCATGTCACATCCCTCATCCCACCAACCACTGCCTGGAGCTGGGCTCATCTAGAGAGTATTGTACAACATGGTGCCTGGTCAATAACCACTTTGCTTTGTCAAGACCCCGTATTGGTCCATAAAACCCAGAAACTCCCATTTGTTTCTTTAAATTTCCTGTCACAATTATATACAAGGTCTTTTCTTTTTGCCATCAGGAGCTTAGGGAAGTGGGGGAGGCTGTATTCCACAGACAGAACCAGAGTTTAATTCAAATGGCTGCTAAACTGTTAAATAGGTGTTTTTTCCCCCTAAAAAAGGCCAAAAGGACTGGAAAGACGTCAAATAAACTTTCCTTGTGGTTGTGTTATGTATGGGCATCAAGAGGGAAGGGGCCCGTGTTATATTTGTGTATGTGCATGTGTTTTTCCTGTTTATGTCATCATGAAGATCCAAACCTAATTGCAAGTTATGGGGACCTCCAGTAAATGTGGGTACTAAATTATTTCTTCATGGGTCCAAAATCCTTTTCAGGGTTAAAACTCGGTTTTAGAGTAAAGGCTATGATCAAGTGTAGGCATTCAGTTGAGACTGTTAAGGATAGGGTATGAGGCTGTGTGTTTGCATGTGTGTGAGCCAGAGAGACATGGAGAGAGGGGCTGAATCAATGCACTACCTGGAGTTTTATAAGTGAATAAGGTTCAAATATTCTGGATTGTCAAAATTACAATCTATACATGAGTTGCCAAATATACCTGGGCAGCCTGCCCAAATATGTCTTGTGTGTGGTAAAATCTGCTTATTTTGTGCCAGGCTCAGGTGTTTGAGGAATGCTGGTTTAACCAGATGGAGATATTTGATCTTAACTTGCAAAAGGACATTCTTATATCAATTTGTTCTTAAGCTGTGTTTATTTGTTTTCTGATGTTCAGAAGCCCATCTTATTTTAAGAGAATTCCTATGCGTTTTCATCTCACTGCCAAATTCAAGACACTTATTCTTAGATGAAAAACAGAGACAAAAGGTGCACTCCATTAAATCAGTTCCTTTCGTCTGCATAAATGAAAAACAACAAATTGTTGTTTTCTTTTCAAGAATGCAACAATACATGACCATCCACAATTATACAAGAAATGTCACTATTAGTCACTCGTAACAGAATGAAAACCTCTACAATAATGAAAAGAAAAAAAAACCTGAAACTTGAGCCAACCGAAACCAACAGACCTCATCCTGCCTCTAATCTACAGCTGGTATTGAGGGAATGCTTGGGCATCAAAAATCCTGGTTACTATGTTTTCAGCTTTGTTTTTCAACTCCCATTAAAAGTTTTGATAGCATTGCTAGCATTCCTTGGCTGAAAGAAAATCTTGCAAATTCTTCACCGGCAAACCTAATTCAGGAATTATAAAGAATACACCAAAAGCAGAGCAAGTGTCCCTTGAAGAATTCTTCACCGGCAAACCTAATTCAGGAATTATAAAGAATACACCAAAAGCAGAGCAAGTGTCCCTTGAAGACTAAATTAGATAAAATCCAAAGAGGGCATTTCTACATCCTCTTTTTACAATAAATAAGGGGACAAAACTGATGACACATGTATAATGTGAAGGAGTGGAAGAAGATAGTTTTCTCAAGTCATTTGTTTTCTTTGGCCACAAGGCACTTACTGCTTGTTATGAAACTAAAGTTTCCTTTGAATTCCCTCTTGCCTCTCCCATTTGAAAAATGCAGATGTTTTTCTTAATTATTAGTCACCCCACCAGGAAAGAGTAAGTCTGTTCCTCCCAGGCACTGTGTAACAATAAGTGAAAAATGTATCTGAGGTTAAGCACACACAAACACATGTACTTTCAAAAATAGGGTTTTGCCCTCCTCATCAATGCCCAAAGTTGGCATGTGGATGTAGATAGGTCCAAACACAGCTATAAATCAGCTGTAACAAGCATGCTTGTATGTATAAAGCCTATAACATCTACAAAAGTGCTTCATAACACTAATCTATTGCCTCGATGATTGATTAATTGATGTATCATGAATAACAAAAGGTATCAGGATGGAACTGGATTAGGTATGAAGAACTTTTGACAGCACATGAATTTTAAATAAGACACATCTTTGTACTCATTTGAAAGGGGCTTTGACCTTCAGCGATGTCAGCCAGCTCTAACAGTTTTTTTTTCCTTTAGAGCGACACAATGGAAAAGTTATGAAATTATCACACAGACCTGCATAGATGTCATGTCTCTTTACTTGGCAAAGCTCAACTATTTTTGAATAAAAGGTACAGAAACTGTTGCATGGCAAAAATCTGGCTTTTTTTCTCCCTCTCAATTTTAAAGAGGGCGTTTGCCTCCAGCTGAGAGAGAGAGACAGTTGTCAGTGCCAATGAAATGCCATTTTGACTAGAAAAGGCTTCTTTTCACACTTTAAAAAAAAAAAAAGTAGTGGTGAGGGGGGAAAGGGTCGTTGTTTACTACATGGCGCTCCTCCGGGCTTCATGTCTTTCTCATGGTAATTCCTGGGAGATGAAAACAATGTGCTGTGCCAAAACACTAACTGCATGCTGAATTGTGCAGAATTGTAATGACTACTGATTAAGCAACGCTCAAAGGCCACAGTTGAAGCTGTGAAGACTTCATTCTACCGTTACAAAATAAGTGCAGTCTGGTCAAATAAAAATCAGAGATCTGATAGAAGTTCAGTTGGTTCAACTAATTGCACAGCAATATTTATTCAGCACACAAAAACTGCAACATTCCTGGAAGGAATTATGTGTATCCATGGCACAATGGGGGACTGATGGCTAATTACAAATAGTTAGAAAATGTAAATATGCCATGTCACACTTGTAAATAAACCCTTTTGTATTTTCTTGGAGGCTTACTTTCAAATGGGGATACAAAACTAATATGGTGTAAAAGCACTGCTAATTCAACTTTGCTTTAATCTTTCAATAATGTCTATATTGATAATCATTTTAAATGTAGTGGAGTAAAATTCCCACTTTGTCTTCTGTGAAATTTGCCATTGAAACTGTGAAATTGCCATTGTTTTGTATTTGTTTAGATCATATAGATAGCTAGATAGATATATTCATTGCATTAGCTATAGTGTAGTACGTGTCTGGTACACGTACAAAAGTAAGAGTTTTCTGGACTGAAACCTCATATCCAACTATTTATTTTTGCTGCACTCAAAGGTCAAAATCTGAACGATTAGAGGTGGCTTGCAGTGTGTAGATAAAGCACAAAAGAAACCTCAGAGGAAAGCACCACGCCGCTGATAACAACCAGGAGAGCAGGCACTTTGGGGCATTGATTTGCGGACCTGTCTTTTCCACATCACTTTATGTTTACCGACAACACAATCCACTTCTGTGGATTCAGGCCAGGTCACAAAACAAACCACAATCTCAAAGTCTGCTGTGTATAAGCGGTGTCGTGCCATCCTCGACCCGCGCGGAGCTGCAGGTGCTTAGGGTTGCTACCACTGTGCCTCCCAACCAGACCACAACTACGGTGGGAACATAACCGCGGTTAATACGGTCGTTAAGAGGGGGGGAGGCCATGGTAACAAGTAATAATTCCGAGAGTAAAAACAGAACATTTGACGACTGTATCGTTCATCACCCCATAGCTAACTAATCTAATCACGAGAGACGGGATATTAGCCAAACTAAGCAAACAATAGTTATCAACTTACTGTGATGGTAACTTCGTGCTTTTTCAGTCGATACTTGAGGCTCTTCATTTTGTCAAGTGTAAGTTTCTGGAAATAAAAGCAACCTTTTAGCCGCAGAAGTTCATAAACGGTACATAAAAGTCGCAGAAAGTTCAGACGAAGTAAGTTTTATCCGCTCCCTTGTCTTTACAATCCCAAGTTTCACCTGACGCCTAACCGTACTCTGATCGCGTTTTGATTGACAACCTACTCAGCCAATCAAACTTGAAAATTCCCAAACGGTTGACGCATAATCCAATTAGATGCTAGAAAGGGCGGGACTTCCTTGTAAAGTGCCGTTGAGAGACTTTGGAAACATCCTGGGACAGGGTAGGAAAGACTCTTGGGCATTACGTCAGATTCACCTGAAACACCTGAAATACTACTAAGTACCGATAACAATAGATATTGGAAAAAAGAACACAATGAACTTTTAATTAGGGTATTTATTTATAAAAACATTTCCATTTGAACAAGTAATTCACAGAGATTCAGTAAAAGTTGCCTTCATCCACTAATTGTTGTAGCCATTATAATCTAACCTGTGACTTTGATCGCATTACATGAAAATCTAAAATACTGTAGCATACATCTTTCCCCCCCTAAAACATCACACTTAATTGTATTAAAAGTAAACTGGAGAAAAATAAATTAATTAACTTTGACTACCTGTGGTAGTACTTTTAGCTGCTGTGGTTCAAATAATACGAACTACTACAACTAATAAGAAAGAAAGAAAGAAAGAAAGAAAGAAAGAAAGAAAGAAAGAAAGAAAGAAAGAAAGAAAGAAAGAAAGAAAGAATAAAGAAAAGAATCACAGTAATGTAATAAACCTATCCTTTACCAGTTTTGGTATTGCTGTGAAACATGACTGTATTTAATCTTTTTCTGGCTCTGTGCTGTTGCTGTTTTAACCTCAGTGGAGCAAAAGATTGATGGTTTATTGCTGCGGAGAATAGACATGAATCTGACAACAACCTCCAATAAAAACCAAGAGTATATGAACTGCCGTTCCTGTCTCAATTTATTGCCAGTTTAATATAAACACTAATGATGAAATCCATATATACTTAACTGAACAAATAGTAAAGTTACTAAGGAATTATCATCAATCTGTACGTAGGATACTCCCGTGAGACATCATTTGGTTTTGCATAAAATATTTTTTTTATTGAACTTCAAATTTAGAGGGTTATAAAACAACTAGGTTATATTAGGATAAGAAAAGTCTGATTTAACAGTCTTAGCAACAGATATGTCCTCACGTTCACAATGATGCTGAACTACATTTGATACTTTTTAGATTAATATCAAATGCTCTGAATTCCTTGAGAATATAGGCTTTCAAATTATTTTACACATACAAGGGAATTCTGTATTAAAGGAAATATCAGTTTGCTTTGGGGGCCTAAGAAATAGTCAACGACCAAACTGTACCTTGCTGTTTTCAATTTAGCCCACCTACATATATATCCCGTGTGAGATGGACATCACATATACAAGGAAATAGGTTCAAATCAGGACATGCGCTTTGAATTTTTGAGGGAAATTATCAAAAAGAAGGGGAACATGCTGCCCCCTTGTGGTCTTCAATTATGCCACTGTACTCAGAAGTGGGTCAATAAACAGGAAACGTACAGGTATCCACGAATTAATGTGCGTTAACGAAACCAACATACAAAAACGCCTGCTGAACACGTGCTACTGAAACTAGCTTTTAACAGACCCGCTACATGGAAAACACGTACACCGAACTTTCAATTAGACGTCTGAATCAGTCTTGTTTTCTCTTAACTTGCTTTTAACGCACTTAACAAACTTACCTGCTTCCTATTTAGAGGAAATATTTAACTAAATGCTACGTGTGTCTCTTCCTCTGTCTGTTTTCCCATGGCAACAGTGTTGCCACGGAGATAATGCCATGGAGACTGTTGCGCTTCTGTCCGTCTGAGCTGAAAGCTCATAGGCACACAGACCAGTAAATCACGGACTTTGTTGCCCAGAGGTTGTTGGGTTCAAACCTTTGACTGTATATTAAAGAGGTTCAAACTAAACAGGATCCTGTGTCTATTTATTTATTTATTTATTTACCATCTTTATTTTTATTATCTTAAATTGAACACACAAAGTAGTTGTGCGGTCACAACGATAATAGTGGAAATGGAGCAATATTGTATCTTATTTTTCTACGTTTAGGTTACTGTCTTGGTAGAAAATACTTAGTTTTATGTAGTTTTAGTCAACATACATATTTGTATTTGCTGTAATTAATCAGTAGCTATCAGTGGCTGGATAAACTTGCATGAGACCTTGGATTAACATTATCTTCCTCTCTTGGTGCAGCTGTTTTGTCAAACTGGAATACAGCTTGACTAAATATATAATTAAACAGCCACATTATTATATATATTATATATATAATATTACATATATATTATACATATATACATTATATATATGACAATAATGAATTGGTTAAGACAAACATAAACATATGCTTGGAAAACAATTCTGCAATGCTTACACCTTTCAGTTTTATTTAACTGTGCACATGTATGTTTTAGAACATTTTAGAGGAAAATATTGTGCTTTGTACACCATAAGATTTATGACAACTTTAGTGAATTATTTGTGCACAAAATGATGTGCACAATTATTTCAGAAACTGCTGATCTCCTGGGATTTTCATGCACAACCATAGGATTTCCAGATAATGGTCTTAAAAAGAGAAACTATCCAGTGAGTTACAGTTGTGTGGATGAAAATTGCTGATGTTAGAGGTCAGACGATAATTGGCAGGCTGGTTGGAGAACCACCTGTTGGAACCTTTAAGCGGCTGTAGCTCAGGAAGAAGAGCAGTCGTCTGGTGGATTGATTCCAGGCTTCACCTGACTACACGCCAAGGTGTCCTTGGGCAAGACATTCTCTTCCCTGATAGCATGGCCATATTCCAAGATGACAATGTCAGGATTCATTGGGCTCAAATTGTGAAAGAGTGGTTCAGGGAACATTGATTCCAGACATTAACCCCACTGAGAATCTTTGGGATGTGCTGGAGATCTAGGAGAAAAATGAACGCAACACTACATGGAAATAAATTTTGTGACATTGCAGAAGCTTACTGAAACAATGCCACAGCCAATGTGTGCGGTCATCAAAGCTAAAAGCGGTCCAATGAAATATTAGCAAGTGACCTTTTTTTTTTTTTTGGTAAGGAAGTGTTTAAACTAGCAACTGAATAGCAGATCAATGACAGTCTGAGGACATTCTACCACTGCCATGTAGCTTTTGCTGAACTCAATGATTTCAATAAATTATTTAGTTACCTCAGTTAGGAATCAGACTTCTGTCGCTGACTTTATTTATGGCTTAATATTAGATTCATATTAATTTAATATTGATCTCGGAATATGTAAAGTATTCATGTAACCTGTTGTGTGTTGTCAGTCTTAAAAAGGACTTATTAAACTGCCGATGGGTTCAACATCAATGGTTTTAACGTTTTATATGCGCATTATAAAAAAATGAAACTTCAATTGAAGAGTTTTTCATGTGGCACCAATTTATATCTTTTATGAATTCACATGTGGATGAAATATGACATTGTTCACCAACAAGTCAGATGAGTATGAAGCCAAATTGCACAGTCAAGTCATCGACGTGGGCCGTTCTCCATCACAGTGGGGAGTAGATGTAAGCCTTTCTTCTTTTCATCATTCTTAATTCATTGGTGACATTTAGCAAAATGCATCTTTAAAGAACAATCATAACACCAAATAATGTAGAATATGTCAAGCAGAAAACAGTAAACAATATAGAGATTGTGTAAAAGCATGTTCTTTTTACAAATTGATACAAATGCACAACATACAAAACATTTTTAATAGCTGACTGCTGACCATGTGGAAAGCATTAAATTGCACCTTATGTGAGAAGAAATACACTAATATATACACACATGCAACAGTAACAAGTACATCTAAATGCACAAAAACACCAAAGAAACTGTTTTTTTTGTGTCATAAAAAAAGAGATACAAAAGCAAAATTGAGAGAAAATGGGATGTGATCTGATAAAAATTCTTTCATTTCTACCCTCTTTTTAAAACTGTGACAAACTCCTGAGACTTTTGTCAAAGACGCATAACAGTTCAAGTGAAAAAGCTCATCCAAGTCTGCACTCCGGAGCGTAGCAATGGTTATTTCACTAGTGACGCGTCTATCTCAGAGTGTCATGCTGCTGAGAGCTCTCAAACAGCTTTGCGGTGGTACTCTGGGGGTGCGACCTCGTAGTCAGTAGCACTGAAGAGGGTGGCTGAATTCTTTACCAGGTATCTGAAGAAAAAGCACAGCATATTGTCACGGTGGAGCATGATGGAAACGGTTGCTGCTGACAGATCAAACAAGTTTATGGCTTTGCAGTGGTAATTTTCAGCTTAATCACCAAATCGGTACAAAGGTAAGATAGGAAGGAGTGTCAAGCTGTCAAAATAGACTGTTGACAGAGTTTTGTGCGGTTGGATGTTGAGCGAGATTTGTCTGGATGAACATTAAAAAACAGGAAATTCTACATAATTGACAGACTCAAAGTAACCCACAGAGACAATTAGGGAGACAATTATAAAAGAAATGACTGTACAGCAAGCTGATGGAGGATGATAAAGGCTCAGTTCCCAGTATTTGCTTCAATAAATGTATAACATCTACAAGAAATGTATATGTTAAATTTATAAACATTTATTATTAGCATGAGGGACAAAAATATGAAAAAGGAGTATGAACCCTAATTAAAATGCAAAGTCCAAGACTATGCTCCCTCTGAATGTCATGTTATGTAACCCTTAGACCGCCTGAGAGCACATGCAGTACTGTTGAGATGCATGTTCTGATTTTTATTTAGATTTTATATTATTAATTTTAATAAAAATAAAAAAACATTTGAATCACATATTAAACCATATTAAATATGCATTCAATCTAAAATACTCAAACACTTGCTCTATCTGTCATAATTTGTTGGAACATGCACAGTCCCTCTGAGCAAAAAATATTTTCCAGGGCAAAAAAAATCGATGCCGTGGCTGATGTTGCAAGTTTTTACTACAAGCCTGGCTGCACTCATTTGAAAGTGGTTGGAACGGGATGTTTGAGAAGCATCCAAACATGACATGGAGTCTCTGGTGGTGTACTGGGAGGTTAAAGCTTACTTGAGGAAATCTTGGAGGTAACTGAGCAACAAAGCCAGACTCTTCTCGTCAAGTAAAGTGTAAGCCAGCATGGCTCCGATGCGAACTGTTGATGGAGGAAAACAGAGGGACAAGACAGTAAAGCTGCTGAATTCTAAATACAGATACTTCGTTCGGGAATAAAACCACATTAGACTAAAAAAAAAAAAGTTCTGATAGTGGGAAATACAGATTAAACATTCAGTATATCTACTCTGCAATATCTTTATGTGACATTATGTAAAACCTATTGTTTAAAATTGGACAACAGAAGATTGAACAAATGTCGCTTGGTCTGATGAGTCAGAATTTGATGTAAACAACATGAACGAAAGGATCCATCCTGCCTTGTGTCAATGAGTCAGGCTGCTGGGGGTGTAATGGTGTGGATTTTCTTGGCATATTCTTGACCCCTTAATATCAGCTGAGCATGATTTCAACACCACAGCCTAATGAGTATTGTTAGTGACCATGTCCTTTATGACTACAGTGTACCCATCTTCCGAGCAGGATAATGCACCATGTCACAAAGCTCAAATCATCTCAAACAGACTTCTTGAACATGACAAGGAGTTCGCTGTACTCCAATGACCTCCACAGCCACCGGATCCCAATCCAATATTTCCCCTTTGGGATGTGGTGGAACTGGAGATTCTCATCATGGATGCTATCATGTCAATATGGAGCCAAATCTCTGAGGAATGTTTCCAACACCTTGTTGAATCTGGTATAATAACTAGTTCACTGATGAACTTTTTCACCTACTCGGGAGAAAATGTTTATTTTACATTGTGATTAATTGTTAAAAACAAGTCCTCCATAATTTCATAAAGAATAACTCTAAATCTTGTTTCAAATATTCAGTCATCTGAAGTGTAAAATCTTTTCTACGAAGGAAATGAGCTTCTGCAAAGAACATTTCATAAATTGTTTACAAGACTACATACTTTTCAGAGAACAACATTGAAAACAGCATTATTAATAGAAAGACACTTCAATTTCTATTTCAAACAGTCCAATATATGGTTCAGTGTTCACTTGCGTGTGCATGAGCTGTAAAGCAATGTGATCATCTGTGGTGGTTGTTCACTATGTACTGTATGTGTTTCAGTGTTCTTCACAGGCTCCTACCAAACAGACGCAGCAGGTGTGGAGCCCCGTACACCTGAGACATTGGCAAGTCTGGGTGTTCAGCCAGGATCTCAGCATACTGCGGCCTCTCAAACTTGTAAAGCAGCTGAGTACCCAGCATGACATTGAAGTACTCCCGAATCCCTGCAACCACTTCATTGACAGCATACTCCCTAAGTGAACAAAATCAGATATACAGCTATGACAACCTGCTCAACATACACCCACCAATGCTAATGACATCTTTGGGCTTATTTTTGCCCCTTTGTTGAAATGATGAAGCACAAAACAAGAAAAAGGTGTTGCTTTTGCTGCAGAAAGTCAGTGAAGTGCAGTGATGGTGGGAATTTCTTCTAAATAATTCAAGAAAATAACCCGTGCTAAACGAACAAAATGAATCATTTTTCTGGTTTTCTAAGACAGCAGCCTAATGCACAACTTTCTGTCTGTGTTTCTGACTGCATAATCAAGTATACCATTTAGTTTAGTTAAAACTGATAAAACCAAAAGAAACTCTAGAAGACAGATATAATTTGCTGTAAATGGGCAATAACAGAGATTACTTTAGTCATTTAAATAACGCATTATTCCAAAGGGGGTGTAATTACACCTGAGCCATTAGCAGGACTACATGGTGTACATAGGCAATCCTTTCCTGCTAAACTGCACAAAGCGTCTCAAAATTGCCCATAATTCCTTTCAGAGAAGGAAGCTTCAGTCACTAATGGGGAAAACACATTATGCGACAAGTGGCATGATGAGTTGGACACATGCAGTGAAGCTGAACATTATGATGACAGGATGCTGGCGTTTCTTTACATCGACATTAAAGGAGCATCACACGGTTTCTTCTTACTTGTTGTCAGAGTTTCCTTTTGATTTCTTGTAGTTTGCATAGTCCTCCAAAACCATCTCAACATTCTTCTTGATCTTTGTTTTAAGTTGTTTTTGTGTTGTCTTCAATAACTCCCTGTCTCCATTCCTGAATGCTTTCTTTT
>JAOXYM010000001.1:9255178-9267771 GCA_028567055.1 Leptatherina wallacei
GTGGGCTGGAGCCTATCCCAGCAATGTATCAGGCGAGAGGCAGGGTACACCCTGGACAGGTCGCCAGTCTGTCGCATGGTGATATAACAATGTTTGGAAATGTAGGTGCAAAAACTGTTAAGAAAATACAACAAAACAGTGATTGTGGTTGTGAATGTTGCTCTGCACGGCCCAACGTGAGACCTGCAATAACATCATAGGAACGCTGAGAGTTTGGATTGCTTCATGTCCAGTTTTCTTATTGTTCTCTCTCGGATTTAGCAGAAAAGATGTTAAAGTTTTATTTGGTCTTGTTGGTCACCGTAAAGCTGCGACACCACCTGCACGAAAACAAGCTCTTTGCTGGGCCACTGTGGCACTATTTGTCATGGTGGAAGTCAGTGCTTTGGCGGCTGATGGATAAAAAAACAGTTCTATGTTCAGCACTGGCTCTGAACCAGGACTGGAACTTGTGTGTTGGCAATTGGGTGACAGTGCCAGAAGTATGTGAGCCTTTACAGTCAGTGAATGGATAAGTCTTTTCCTTTCTTCACAGTGGACACATCTGTTTGTTTGTTGATCTTTAGAAAGCTGTGGGCAAACATTGATGTTCTTTTGGAGGATTTTTGCCAAGGACACAGTTGATCAGTGTTGTTTTGATGGTGGACTTTTCAATATTACCACTAACCAATGTTGCTTTAGTTGCTTAGGATTAATCTTGCAGACGGGATGGGTTTGTAACCTTCTTCCAGCCTGGAGAGCATCAAAAACACTCTTCTTATAAGTCCTCAATCATCTTTTTTTTTGCTTTTACAGATGAAAAACAGGATGCTCATCTAATCTGACCGTCATCCTATTTATTGATAACACCTGAACTAATCAGTAATTCTGGAGATTCATATATTTTACGAATCGGATATCCAATGTTCCTCAAAACAAAGAACAACAAAAAGTTCTATAATTTTTTCCCCCCGTTCGCTTATCTGGATACTCTTTACCTACTTTAAGGACTTGTGTAAAAAACAGTGAAGTTTTGAGCAATAGAAAATAAAATAAATGGAAGAACACTTACAGATCCACATTTTTCTGCTGCACAGCAGCAATCTTCTTGCTTGGTGCTAAACCCCTCATCTTTCCCTCAACATAGTGATCCCTGAAGGAGAAGAATGAGTGTGAGGATCATTGCATGAATCAACAAACATTACTTTAACAAAGTAGGCTATGCTTCATCATATAAGGCTAAATAATAAAATAATAATCAATAGATAGAATAAGCCTGTACTAATTTGGTACTGAAAGTGATTTTGGGGAAAAACTAAACAAAAAATACAACCTCAAGTTCCTTTTTAATAGTAGCCGTCTGATCCCTAGTTAAGACAAAAAAAGGCATATCCGTGCACAAAAAGAGAAACTCACTGATTGGCCTTTTGAAGCTCTCTTTGTTTTGCAAGGTTGCTGTCCACATATTTGAGAACTCTGCTTTCAGGAACCCATTCATCCCAGCTGCAAAAGAAACATGTCAAACCTTGAGACACCATCATACTAATCGTAGTCAGCAAAGAGGAATTTATACATTCATACATTATTCATACAGCAACAAAACCAAGCTCCTCACTTTTTGTTCCATCCGCTGTAGTGAATGAAGTATTTAATTTGCTTATCCTTAATGTTGATCTTGACACACTGCAAAACATGAAAAAACAGACACCTGCTCAGTCGATGTTTTTTTCCTACTGATGAACTGATAAACAGAAGCAGAAGTGAGACAAACCTTTGCTTCATAGAGCAGTGGCCCATGAAAGCACAGGACTCTTTCACCTGCGAGGAGGGAAAACTAATGTCAGAAGGGTTACTTAAACATATACTGTTGTAAGACTACTACGACAGTCCTCGGCTACATTTTGAATCAATATATTTTCCACACTAACAATTCACTTAGCCAGGTTTAGCTAATACATGGTAAGCTAGCCAAACGTTAGCTTGGTATTTACTGCACATTTTCCCAGTTGCTTTATTTAACTCGCTTAAAGCCAGTTTTATATATTTTTAAAGATATTTTACTCGAACTGTCACACAAATAGCACACATTAAAGCCCCTTTCTTCATCCCCGGAAAACCATAATTGTTGAGCTACAGCAGAAGCGTCAACAAAAAGACAACAACAACAAACCCGCCCCCTTCCAGATGTTACCAGCCACCATCCCAGTTCATTTCACCACCAACCTTCTTGAAATTTAGGTTTAGGGTCCTGTTTTGGCGCCATTCACAGATTCAACAGATCGGATATCTGAATGATCAAATCCGTGCATTGCAAGAGTCCATTTCTTCCAGGCACAAACACCTCCGACATTGGAGCCAAGGCGGGGGGGAGAAGCCGAGAGTGGCCTGACTGCTGCGGGTCACGTGACCTCCGTGAAACGTCAGAGCCGTGCTGCGTTCATGTGCAGTTTCTAAAATTCAAAACGACAAAGATTTCTTGTTCTTATTTAGTTTGAAACGCAAAAATGTTATTAATCATTGGTATTGATAATATGATGCAATTCTTGAACTAATTCAATTAAAGGCAAATAAATTATTATTATTTTATTATTACTTATTGGCTTGTATCGATGTTTAATGTCAAACTCGTACGCTTCTTGTTCGTACCAAATATAGCCTACTTCCTGAATGCAACTGTATAAAATAAGCTTCTACCAAATTATTGTTGTGAATGCTTCCTCTGGAAAACAGTCAACTAGATATAAAATTGTGTAACTTGTCCCCTGCTGATTGTGCTTGGTGAAAAGCTTTAAAGCGGGGATTAAAGGTTTGGTCCTCTGAGAGGCAGGAGAACTCTATACATAACCACTTCATGAATTTGCTATTGTTAAACACACAATAAAAAGCCTTAGCACTCCCACACAAATTTCCTCTACCTTTTTAGAAAGTTACACTGATTGCGTCTGATTTGATTTAAACAAGTTAATGTAAAAAGCGTGAAATCATTCGGAGAGTATTTACTGTTCATTATTTATTTGGATCCTTATCAGCTGCAGCACATGGCTGCTGCTATTCTTCCTGGAGTCCAGCTCAGTATATCTATTCAGAAAGTTACACTAATAATGTAGAATACAAACACACACATTACATTGATGCCAAACACAAACAAAATGTATCTCCCTTCAACACTTTAACAAGTACCAGTCCTGTATTTTTTTCAGTGAACAATCAATTCGGTCAAATAATCCACACACAACATGTCCCACAAACAAAATGTATAAAACTTGAAATCATTGATATGATCATTTACATTAGTCCGCCAAACACGTCAATAACACTGTCAAGACATAAAATTAATCACCATCACTGTATCAATATAACAACAACGACAATAAAAACAGCAAAAATTCCATTACATATTTGCACATACAATGATACACACCGTTAAGATGTAATATCAACATAATATGGATAGTAGGGCATCCTGACAAGCAACAGGTTTCTGCCTGTTCTACTTTAAATACTAGAAGCACGCATAGAGCGCAGACCTCCACGAAGCCAACTCACCTGAGAAAAACCCCAAGTCCTTCAATGAAGCCAAAGTTGAATTAACAAGATAAACTTTTACTTTTTGTTCTTAAAATAGGAACAATGTCTGGTTCTGAATGTTCAAAGCCTCGGGACCCCCTGCGCTCTTTGGGGGACACCCTTGGGGAGGTCCCGGGCCCCAGGTTGGGAACCACTGCTCTAGGGGGTATTTGAATGTGTTTCCAGTGTTTAAAAAAATTCCTGGATCCAGACGGTGACCCGGATCCCCCCCAAAATCTGACACACAGACAGACAGACACACAGACAGACGTATGCCAGCAAAAAAAAAAAACTCTACACCATGGCTTTGGTAATAAACCGCCCTGAAGTCCTTCCCTCAACCAAGGAAAGAGCAGCTTCAAAGATTCCTTCTATGCATGAATCGTGGCTGATTGAGCCCAGAAATAAGTGGCTTCAAAGTAAACTTGTGAAAGATCACCTTCTTTCAAAGGTTTCCAAAGATCATAGCAGCCCTTTAGTTTGACTATGCCTGAGTTTAATGTTGCACAACACCCTCAAAGAACTATGTTCTTGAGGAGTCACCGCAACAGGGTTTCTCAGCCTTTTTCTGTCCAACAAAAAAAATTCTCATGAACTCTGAACTAACAAATTAGTTACAAGCTGTATGTCAGTGGCGGAGACACAACGTGCTGTTGCAAACCATCAAATGAGAATCCTTGCATTCCTGAGTGAGAGTCCAAATTAAGATATCTAAACATTACATGGCATATTTTTCCCACTATTAGCTATCACAGTCAAACAGGGAATCTCTTGCAGTTCCAAGGTCAGAGTAATACCACTTCTCCAGTTAAAAGATACAGGTCACAGTTTTATGAGAAACACACAGTAAAACCCTCTGACTCTCCACCAGCTGCAGCCATCCATTAACATCCCCAGAGGAACCGACATACGGAGTGAAATGAATTACCCTTCCAAAGTGAATAAACATCTTTTTAGGTCTTCACATTCTGTGTATCTGGTGCTGGGAAAATCAAGTGAGCTGAAAGGAAAATGTATATTTCACGGAATTCCATCCTCGGGGTTATAAATGAGTGTCTGCATGACAAACAGCAAGAAGTACTTTGTCATACTTTGTTACACAAAGTCAAGAGAAAGGGAAGAAAAATCTCACATTTCAAAGGTTTGCAGAACTGGTACCTTGTAATGAATAAAAAATGACTGAATTAATAGTGTAAAAAACCAAGGTGAATCTATCTTTCTTCATGACTTACATACTACATCGCATGTGTTCACCGTATGTCCGATGGTTCTTACCCCAATTTTCCTACAAAAGTCCCTAAATTCAGCATTTTCTTTTAATGCCAAACTTTTTTTTGCCAAACTTTTTTTTTCTGTATAGATACACAATAGTAAACATGATAGAAGAAACTACAAACATATATTATAAATATCAATCTGTGGTAGCAAAACTAAACATTGCTCAAATAAAATAGCAACTAAAAGAAGCAGTGGGAGGCCAGTCTATGACTGACTGTGTTCAACCATGTGTTTTTCTGTCTAGTTTTATGCTTTTTCTGCCTCGGCAGTGTGTTTGAGTCCAATTTCATGCTGAAAAGCTGCAGCCAGTCAGATCCTTTCCTAACGGTAAACCAAAATCTGATAGCACTTTTTTGTGTTGATAATTCCATATACTTAAAAAAACCAACAAACTTCCCCGATAACAGTCTGATGCAGTTCTAAACCATGACAGAGCTTCCACCATGTTTTAAAGATGATTGTAGACTCACAGTTGTACCCCCCCTTGACCTCCACACACACACACACAAACACTGACAACAATTTGAATCACATTTAGATGAATGACTTCATAAGACCTGCTGCCTCTGATTTTTAGTCCAGTTCTTGTGACATTTGGCATACTTCAGCCATTTTTCTGTTTCTTTTCCTTGAAAATAGCGTCTTGATTGCCATGCGTCTGTGGAGACCATTTCCAGTGAGGTTTCAGTGATCAATAAATCTGAAGGGTCAGAAGCATGTTTCAGGTCTTTGCTGGATTTTGATAATATTTCTCAAGGACATCATTTTCAGATCTGTTGTAGAACTATTTCTAGGCACGGCTCTTCTTTTTTCCTTTTGTCTTTTGTTCAGTTTCCTCCTATTTCATGTTGAGGTTTGTTGAAAGTATCTTTGGAAATCATGTTGCTGGTGCACCAAATATTTTTTTAGTTACTATAGAATTTTTCTTCTTGACCTGTTGCAAGTGTCGAAAGACACAATTTGAAATGTGCTTTCTGCAAAGTTGTCATGTGAACATTGAGCTTTGTGCCTTTTTTATGTTTGAATGATTCACAGGTCAGTAAGAATAATTGTTTAACAAAAAATAAAAAAATGTCTAGGAACAAGCAGTGGGCTAAAATGAGTGGAAAAACATCAAATGTCCAAAGAAAAACTTTGAAAGACAAAAGAAAAACAGCACAAGACCGTTTTAAACAATGACAGGTATGTATGGAGTTTAGAAACAAAATGTAAAGAAATGAGATAGATGCAGGCAAGGTTGCACTGAACGGAATCTGGCTCATCATAAAGAAAGATTTACCTCAAATGACTGACATTGAACACCTTGGTGAAATCAAGTTATTTTCCACAAAATACCGACCTCAAGCAACAGCTGCATTTAAATGGCTTCTTACACAAACAACAATAATAAGCACAGTCAAGCCCGCGGCTCTTTGTTAACATCCATAGATAAGAAAGGTTCCGCGATGAAAGCTTTCGTTGACTCTGCTGAGGGTCTGCTGCCAGTCAGGTTTTCTTGAGGAAACCTTTTTGTCACATAGAGAAGTAAACAACCCTGAGATACAAAGAAGTGAAGCATTTTTAAATCTAACAGGGTCTGTTGAGAACCTCAGAATTTGTGATGTTTGATGAAAACCTGCAGCTTCACACATTGCTACAGAGG
This sequence comes from Leptatherina wallacei, assembly GCA_028567055.1. NCBI lineage: Eukaryota > Metazoa > Chordata > Actinopteri > Atheriniformes > Atherinidae > Leptatherina > Leptatherina wallacei. The sequence goes on from JAOXYM010000001.1 coordinate 9,261,645, forward strand.
TTATCTTCTTCACATTCAGCATACAAATACTTCGAGTTTGGATTAAAAAATACAGAATATAATTGCTTCCTGTTTGTCTAAGTTGCTGTTTGGGGGGATTTTTTTCTTGTCTGCATCCATTTTACTTATCAAAGTGGTTCAGATTTGATACTTTGAATGAATGTAAAAACGTGGATCTTTAGTGGATTTGCAGCCTAAGTTTTCTCTTTTTCCAACTTCTGTTAGCTTCCAAATAGAAATACTAGAAATAGTATCTGAAAAAACAAGTTCATCATAATGAGCTGTAATCCCTAAATGCTTCCTCTTCTTTAGATGCAAATCACCTCAAATCAAAGCTATGAAATTTCCACAGCCCTCAGCAGTCATTGAAAATTTTGATAATGCAGCCAAGGGTAATTTTGTAAGAGATTTTGTATTTTTCATATAATAACTTCACTTTTCCATCGGTTTTGTGCCTTTCCTATACTCTTACTTTTGTCATGGTGGACATTTATTTATTTTCTAGTGGAAATGACTAATTTCAAGTCTGGTTTGGGATTCATTGTATGGATATTCTGCATTATTTCCACAACAAAAAGGTATTCTATCTTCCCTTGGTAATTAATTTCAGTCGGAGGTACGAACAAAACATTATTTATTTTATCTACTTACATTACATTATGTACATTACAATCAGATGCTCTATCCAAAGCAACTTACCAGTGAAGAACAAAATTCAAGTTTAAGTACTGTTCTTTCAAAAACCCTGTGAGAAAGTGTAATAAATCTAGATTTAAAGGACACAGGGCGAGCAGGTAAAGAAGAGCTATTTAAGAGCCGGTCTTTTTGGAAAAGAGGTTTTCACAAAAGGGATGAGTTTACTGTCTAATGTGTGTTAGTACCAGACATTCTTCATTAGAGCAGCACATTGACGGAGGAGGAGCATCAGCCTGTTTGATTGAGTTCAAACAGCCGGGTGGAAACTCAGAAGTCGCTCTGTAGGCGGCATTAGTGACCTGAATTTGATTAGGGCAGCCATGTGGAGTTCAGTGATGTGTCCTTGCTGACTGATCAATATGATATTAATCGTTGCATTCTGGACTATCTGTAGGGAAACCTGCCAGAAGAACATTGTAGTAGTTGAGGTAGTCATGGCCTGCACCAGCTGTTGGATGGCATTCTGAGTCGGATACAGACTGAATTTCTTTCATCCTGTGAGGAAACATGACAGAGAATTTGGTACAACATAATATAAAAAATGCATAACTGGTCACTGACCATGACATTTACAGTGTGTTCCTCACAACTTTGCCAACAGAGAGATAAGAGATGATTTTTATACTGATATTGTGATGGATGGATTGGCTGCTTGGAATTACCAAGGGAACGTTGGTGAGGTTTTACTGAAGATGGCATTCCTTCACCTAAATGGACATATCAGAGAGAAAAGCTGAGATTCGTGTTGAGATCATGGGGTCATCTGTGAAACATGACAGCGAAGATGACGAAGCACACAAACATATCAAAGACATTGCAAAGACAAGGAGCCCCAAAACAAAGCCTTGAGGTACCCCTTTGGAGAGTTGTTGGGAAGTTGACTTATGTTCATGCCATTAGTCACTGAAAGAACACCCAAGATCAACCATAATATATACTGAGGCCCAACTTGGAGAATAGAAATAGCACAGTATAGTAGTTTCCTGAGTCAAAATACTCTGTACAGTGTATCTAATTGTAACCATCTGAGGGCATGGAAGGTGCATTTATGTTCTCAAGTAGTAAATGCTATTCATTAAATTTATACTGTTTCTTCTAAATATTGCGGTAAAATATCAGGAGATAGTTTTTTTGGGAGAAACAAAAGAAAGAAAACAAGAACAACCTTTACACATATGAAGGCTTTACACTTCTGTTATTCAAGACAGACTTCAATAAAATGATTCGATAAAAACGATTTATATGTAAATTTAGATTCGTGCAGTAAGATTTTTTTCTCTTATTTGATACAAATGTTTTAATTTGTTTCACATTATCCTCATTTTTATTGTCACCCTGCGTGTAGCTCAGGAGGAAGTGCAGTTGTCTCCCTGTCAGAAGTTCGGTGGTTTGAGCCCACTTTTAAATCCAAGTTAAAAACATTTCTTTTCTCATGTGCTGATGCATGAAATCTGCACTGTACCGTTTAACTTATCTGGACTGCTGTTTGCTTTCAAATATTCTAATTTAGTTATTTTATATGATCTTATATGATTTTTGGACACCCCATTGATTATGTCTTAACATGATTTTAATTGCTTCTGCATTTTTCTTTATATCTGCTTTATATTATGTAAAGCCCATCGCTTTTATGTATGAAATGAGCTATGAATTAGCTTTGACTTGACTAATAATCAGAAACAAAACTTTATGGAAATAATTATGCACAAACTTCACCTCGGCAAAATAGGAAAAATTGTAGAAAGAGAGTTTCAGGAATCTGTTTCTAGTGGATGTGTTGTGGCTATTATTTCATACTGGTGGGAAGTAATGGCCTTGTGTGTGTGTTTTGAAAGCAGAAAAAAACGAATCACTTCTGATCAGTCATGTTCACTGACCCAATCCTAACTCCTCCCCTTTGTTTTACAATCTTGCAAGGAGGTTACGTACCTCTCATACTGGTCATAGAGCCATCCAAATACACCCCCAACACCAGGACTTGATGACTACTACTCTTTGATCCCTGAAGAGAAAAGAGAGTACCATATCTCTGCATGACAGAAGAGTAGGACCACGGGGAACAGAAACAAAAGCAGAAAAGAAGACATGGAGCATGCACATAAACTTGTGTTAGTGGGGTTTGTGGAAGGGAGAGATGGTGCAATGGTTTCATCGGTTCAAGAAAGAAGCAGTTGGATTGTACACACTGAAATCAAATGGTGGTGTTTTCACTTCTTTTTTTTCTTTTTTTTTACCATTGGACCTGGTTTAAAAAATGTGCTTTTTCTGGCTCTCAAAACGCCGGCTCAATGTGAATAAAACATCCAAATGATTAAAAAAACTTAAGCGCATACACCTAAACTTGCCTCTACGTGGACGTGTCTTCCCTCTGCATTTCCACCTGCCCTGCTTTGCCCAGCCTCAGGGTCCCAGCTGCAGGTCCAGGCCTCACCAGAGATGACAATGAGTCTCCATACAGAAGGGAGGCTGAACAGCTGGTCCTCTGGTGTGGTCAGAACGATCTTAAGTTTAACCCTTAAGACGGTTGAGATGAGAGTGGTCTTCAGGAAAAGCACCCAACATTGCCTCCCATCACTATACTCAAAAACACAGTGGCAACTGTGTATGTTACATTGCCAAACTGCCCCCCTTTCAAGACATGTGCTCCTCCAGAGCCAGGAAAACATCATCATCAGGCAGGCATCACACCTTTAACACAGCCTTTTCTCACCTCCCCCCCTGGGGTTACAGAACACTGAACACCAGCACCACCAGATATAGAAGCAGTTTCTTTCATCAGACTATTACCTTCACAAAACACGAACATAAAATAATATAATCCTGCTCTAAATAATATCCAGTATCCAGTATTTATCACTTATTATACCTTCAATCCATTGGCCACTTTATTGATATCAGGTGTAATTTTATTCATATTATGTGTAATTTTTAGTACGAGTGTAGTTGTGGACGTCCTCGTCTGTATGAGGGAGAGATGGAAACCCAGAGGCAAATTTCATGTATGTGTGCATGTCTGTGTGCACATACTTGGCAAACAAAACGTGATTCTCCTCTCAAATATTTTCCAGCCTGGGTTATTCCCTCATTTTTTACTTTAAAAAGTCAGCAGATGTGTCCCTGTACCTCCTGCCTGTTTGTGTCTGCATTAAAGGAAGTGTGACATTCTTCTCCTTTACATCTTTAATGCAAACTTCTCAAGTATTTTCATTTTTCAACTCAAAACCAAATAGGTACATAAAGGCAAGGACTAGGGAACTTCTTTTTTTCTTTTTTCTTTTTTTAAAAAAGCCCACACATTTGATTGAAGCAGTTTCTTTCTAACATCAGGAATAACTCCACTAGGTTATTTTGTGGAGCCTTTGAAGGCAACTATTACTGTTCATATAAAGGTTTGAATATAACACTTATGGTCAAACACAGATGGGATTTTTTTATAGTCTACTGGCAGTTTAAGGGCACCCCTACCGTTAAGAACTGGAAAGTGATTGGGTTTAGTTACAAGCCTGTATTTTAAGGCTAAAGATCTTGACTTTTGTTCACTGAAAAGTTTTCTAGCTTTGATTGTCTCGGGTCCGTAACAAGCTGGTAAACAATTTCAATGTCCTGACAGCTGACCTGATCTTTGCTTTTAATAACCGTTTTTCTCCAAATGTCAACATCCTCTAAATGCCCAGAACTGACCTTTATGAGGCCTGCAGTGCCTGGTCTTGATTAAAGCACCTGCAAAGATCAGACTTACTTATCAAAATGTCAAAAGATTTATATTTTTCAAGTCTCAGTGGATAATTGAAAGAGTATAACTTCAACTTTATTTCCTCAAGGTATTTATACTCATCTGAGATTCACTGCTCTGGTAGAGGAGAGATAATTTAATCAAACTCAAGAAAAAAAAACCTTCAAACATTGTTACGGCCTCATGACTTACACATTAACATTATTAGCTGTTAACTACACGATCGGCAACTAACTGTGCACTACTTGATATGTAAAGAGGTTGTTGCCAAACGTTTCACAACATAATTAATAGGGGTGGATAAAAAGAGGATGTAAAAGAAACGTATCAATTAAGATAAATTCATTAAATAGAATTCTTTCTATTGCACCAATTCACAGTAAAGTCTTCTCAAGGTACTTTTACAGATGCAGACCAATTCAATACAATTCATTTTAGTCCAATTATAATTCAATTAAAAGAAATCCAGTATATTATCAACATTAGTCAAATTTATAATAACTGTGTTCATATAAGCCAATTCATAAATACATATTTGTCTGGCAAAAGAAATCAGATCTGGAAAAGAAAAGAGGGCTCTGAACAGCTTTGCTTAATTTTTTGTAAACTCACACCAATATTATTCTTTATTAAAAGAAAAAATGATTTTTTTTTACCCTGATTTGTAATCCCAGCGTTCATAGGGGTTTTGTGTGCTCTCCCCCAGTTTTTCCACATGGATGTTAGATAACTTAATTCCTCCTTTCTGCAGAACATCAAACAGCTCAGCTTTGTTTGATGGTTTGTGACCATCCATCTTCTTTTTTATATCATTCCAGAGGGTTTCAACAGGATTAAAATCTGTAAATTGAGCAGGCCATGACAGACTCTTCATGTGATGATTCTCCATACAGAACATGATTTCCCCGGCTGTGTGGCATGGAGCATTGCCCTGCTGGAAATCCTAATCCTCGGAGTTGGGTAACACAGTTTGTTGGTTGGTTCTTGTGGTGTATTGAGGTTACCGGGGCAACAAATGTAACAGCAGTCGAGTCCAAATTTTGCGATCAGGACAATGCAATGTATCGTTTTAAGTCGTGCCTTATCATATATCACATCATATCGTATCGTATATCGTGTCACATCGCGTCATATTGCGTCATATCATGTGTCCTCATTGTTTTGTATTGAGTCATATTGTGTGGTATCTGTTGGGATGGCATTGAAGTAAACAACAACTGTGCCCTTCGGTTGGAACCCACACCTCTATAGATGATACAACTCTAATTTATCACTGTATCAAACTGAGCTGACCTTTAATTGTATGGTTAATGCCCCTCCCAATCGGAGGATATAAAAACTCTGAGATTACTCAGATCGGGGTTTTTCCGTCCCCTCAGCAATGCTAGCATGTAACCTGTATGAAATAAACCCAGGGCAAATCTTCTGCTATGAACTTGGGTTCTCTGAGACTTGGCCGTCCGCAGTGTGGGCGGGGTCCTCATAGCGAGGTTTCATGAAGTCATTTGTTCGCGACACACGCACACACCGCTAGCAAGCTAAGGAACTATCTCTTCTTTCTCTGCTTCTCCTGCTGCTAATGTTTTCTCTGGTCTCGGCTTTGGGTTTTGTTTTTGGCGCCGTCTGGAGTCGCACTAATGAGTCATCTCACGAAGTCAGATTCTGGCCAATAGCGGCCTGCCATCTGCACACGTCACC
>JAOXYM010000001.1:9269542-9280498 GCA_028567055.1 Leptatherina wallacei
CCCCCCCCCCCCCCCCCCCATGTCTTCAGCCCAGTCGCAGATGTAAATCAAGCCTTTCAATCAGCTAAATTATTATGCTAATAACACTTCCACTCTCCACACTGCAGCGCGTCTATGAAAGCAGGTAAAATGTAGATCTGATTACAATGAAATCATTGCATATTATGGTGACTCTCTCTGCTCGGTGCGGCTCACGTGCATGGCCTTTATTCACCTGTGTGTCGGCCCAACTCTCAGCTCAGTGTGTTTCCATCACTTCACAGGACATTGCATCACTGATTTACATTCATTACTCTGAGACTTAATCCAAATTAAACTCTTCTATCCCCAAAATACGAGACATACCAGAAAACACCCGAGATTGTTGAAGTATGTGTTCAATAAACTGTTGAGAAATAATTACTTCAATTTCCAGACAGAATACAGGAGATAATCACAAAATGATGGTTTCACTTAAAATAGTAACCAGTGGTAAAATGCTGCTTTTAGTCAATTTAAACCACTTACAAACTAAAACATAACAACCTGGTCAAATGTTCAAGATGAAGCTCTTTTAAAGGTCAGACCGCTTAAACTACCTGACAGATGCTCAAAAGAGAGGATGTGGCTTTGAAAGTAAATAGCCTATGTTCAACACAGATCCTCCATTTGAGGATAAAATAGAAATTGCACCACTTATGGGGATGAAGTGACGGCCAAATTACCTGCTGATCCCTGAACACTCCCCGTGGCCTGTCACTGATGCAGTGAATCACAATGCTGATGCAGCGAGGACAGAATCAGAGCACAGCAGAGAGCATATCCTTCTGAGACCCAGCATTTCATATTTGGACACTACAGTTTCGCTCTTCATATGTTACTCTATTAAGTCCTGGTGATTCTTACAGAGGACACCTGTCGCTTCAAGATGATGATGATGATGATGATGTCGGGGTGCGGCCTTGGTAACGCGCCTATGTCTGTCTTTTCAGAATGGCCTTTGTTTTGGCTGCACATTTTATGGAAAAAAGAAATGTAATCATGTTTTTCACAATGAACGTCATCTTAAATGTTAGAGTTGCTTCAGTGTGTAAACCAGTTAGGAATTATTGACTGAGTTTTCAGAGCTGAGTTTATTTATTTACTTACTGAAAAAAATGCTCTTTTATAAATATGCTGAGTTCTGGACATCAGGGCTTTGTACTATAATTTGTGTTAAATATTTTCTCAGTGGACACCTCCATGACAGAGGTAGAAAAGATCCTTAACATAATTATTGAGGGAGACTCGGGTATAGAGCTTTCAGAGCATGAAAGTCCAGAGAGGGATGGTGAGACAGGAGGGGGTGAAAGTTCAAATGAGGAAGACCAAGATGAAGAGGCAGACATGTGCCGTCGTCCTCTGTGGGCCAAAACAAACATAGTGGTAAGTGGTACAAACCCCCCCCAAATAAAAAAAAAGAGCATTCAAAGATAATTACTAAATCCCAGGAATATTTAAATGTTTTTAATTTAATGAAACGATATATGTATAAAATGCAACGTGTTCCTCTTTATCTCTAAAGTCTGATTGATTCAAGAAATACTGAAATAATAAAAGGTCCATTAAATGTCAAATATAAATGTCTTCATATATTCTTTAATTATTTTTGTATTTTTCGAGATGTTTTATTAGATGTTTTGGATAATTTACTCATTCAATAAATATTTTGAGAACAACGAAATCTTTTGTAACATTAGAATAATTTTTTTTTCTTTTCACCTTGTCATTTACAACACCAACACTTAATTCATTAAAAGGAAAAAAAACAATAGAAATTGAAAACATTTTTTTCCCCAGGGTCTCAGGAGGATATAGTAATAGTTTGTTTGTATGTTTTTTTGTTTTACTTCGATGTAAGGGGCAATAAAGATATCTTGTTGGTAGACCAATGCTGCAGTATATCAACCTGGGAATAGGGTTTTCTCCTGCTGGAGAAATGCAGTTTACCTGATTGTAGCCTTTTAAAAAGAATCAAATCAATACGAATCAAAAATCCTGTTCAATTGATCATTTTACATCCAGTTCAGGCAAAAGCTGCAATAATTTCCCATTCTGTCAGAGAAAAATAGGTCTCAGGAGGAAATAGAAATGTTCTTGTTTTTTTTTTTACTTCACTTTAATGAGCTATAAATATTCCTTGTTGGTAGACCAATGCTGCATCTATGATTTGTGGTTGACAGTCATTTGAATATTTAGCTCCTGATGGAAAAATGCAGTTTCCCAAAATGTAAAGAGCATTAAATAATTACAAATCAAGTATTTGGCACCTTTCTATTCAATTAATTATTTTACATCAAGGCCCGTTCAGACAAAAGCTGCAATAGTTTCTCATTCTTTGAGGGAAAACTATCTGAATTAGCAGCTTGTGTTCACGTGACATCTCTGTGCACGCAGCCTCTTTCCTCTAATGAGTGAAACTGGAGGATGGTTATTGATGCTCATTTTAAAGTCGGCTTATTCAACATGGTGTCAGTCATTTACATCTGCAGACGTCTCTGTTTCTGCATTGACTACCCCCCAACCCCCCCTTCATTTATTCTGTTATTCAAATCACAGTCATGCGTTCAAACTCGTTGCTGATAGATTGCATCACACGTAAAGACTCGTGCACACTAAGATATTTGTAATTGGCCCAGCTGGGTCCATTTTATTTGCACACATACAGTTTTTGCGTATTTACAACAATCATATTTCATACAGTTATTCTGTCTTTTTGGGTCAAAACTGTTGAGTTTGGCAACTTTCTCGTCTTAAATCGTGGAGTGACTGAATGATTCCAATATTTTATATAAATGCACCTATGGTAAGACATTCATCCGTTGACGCAGAAAGCATCTGGCCACGTCTCATAGCTGCGGTAATAGAACACTGCGCAAGCTGTTGTGATGCGTAATTACGCGCGGACCGTGGCCTACGGATGCCAAGCACACATAATGGTTTTTGAACAAGCAATGCCACAACGATCACTTGTGAAATGTATTTTCTGAAAAAACACTTAACAAGCTGTTTCTATTCGCATAGCTGACTCAAATGAAATTATTTCAGTTTGCAAACTTGCCACGCCACATTTTACGCACGTTTTCAAAGAAGCGATGACAAAATAATATTTTAAAGCAGGCTCGGGGTCTGTAGATGCTTCTGTGCCGTGCGCATCCGGTGCGTCTTGGTTCCAGTTTATTAACACATTGCGCGCTTCTTAAAATCGTCCACAAAGCTTCAAAAAGATTATCCTCTATGCATCAAGCCTCGCAGTTTGTCCCTAAACTCCTTCCTCATAAGGCAGTAAATGATCGGGTTCAAGCAGCTGTTGGTGTGCGCCAGACACACGGTCAGAGGAAACACGTATGTGTGGACTATGTAGTACGCTTTGTCCCAGTTGGCAACATTCATTTTGACCAACACACTCCACAAAGTGATGGCATGGTTTGGCATCCAGCAAAAGAAGAAAGATAACATGACGATGGTGATAGACTTGGTGACTTGGGATCTCCGTTTGGGGTTGCTTGTTTTCATACTCCGTTTGCGGATGAAACGCAGGAGCATTAAGTAGCTGATAGACACGATGGACATCGGCAACACGAAGCCTACAATTATTTTCTGTATCTGATAGACCGCTAACCAGTACTGTCCACCTGGAAACCTCATCAGACAGAGTTTTTCACCTGTCACGTTGCTGACCGTTGAGAAAATCGACGTCGGCGCAGTTGCCACAGTCGCCAGTGTCCAAATAGTTGCGCAGATCCATTTGGTGGAACATGACCTCTGCACCGTACTGTTCTTCAGAGCGGAGGCGACTGACCAGTAGCGGGTCGCGCTCATGGCAGTGAGGAAAAACACACTGGCGTACATGTTCATCACAGTGACGGAGAGGACGATTTTACACATGGCGTTTCCAAACGGCCAGCTGAAGTCCAGCGCGGTGTCCACGGCCCAGAAGGGCAGAGTGAGCACGAACTGCAGGTCCGTCACTGCCAAGTTAAGCACGAAGAAGTTGACTCTGGACTTCCTCCTCTGTTGTTTGACCCTGATAAAGAAGAGGACCAGCAAATTTCCAATCAGACCCGCAGCGCACACGACAGAATAGACGACACAGATGAGGAATCTGAGAATCGGGCTCCCGTCAGCGGACACGTCGATGTCCTCAAAGTTGCTGAAGAGGTCCAGCTCAGCCAGGGACCTGTTCAAACAAACGCTCTCATTGTCTTCACACATGTCAGCAGTTAACAGAGTTAAAGATAGTTTAGATGCCAGCATACAGTTCATACTCGAGGACATTTATGTCCAAGTGGAATCTTGATGCCATTCCGTATCCTCTGTGTCCACACCACCCTCCAACCCTGTCTTCTCTCTTCTCCAATCACCCAGCATCACCGACTTCAGCGCTCGACGGCACGTTTAGAGCCGCTCCACCCCTTCTCCCCTCATTCAATCAGCCCGTGGGTGGGGTTAAGGTGTTTATTGGCTTGTGAAATGCCTCATGCGCCCATCTACTTTGTGCATAAAGGAGCGCAACGTTTCCTCGTGAATTTAAACCCTTCAATTAACAATCAATATTGTTCACAAATATCTTATGATTGTCTCATCGGTGTTGAAAATGTGGAGCGTGTGAAGCCAAAGAAAGGGCCCGCTGAAGTTGGCCAAAAAGGCTACTTTTCTTGGAGAAAGTGGATTAAAACGACTCTTTGCCGCCACCCAGTGTTCAGTTCGAGGTATAGCAGGACGGTACAGCTTCAGCACTGCGAATGAAAGCGGAATCACACAGAGAAGTAGCAGAATGCATTTTATTACATCTACTTTTCTACATAAACAAGTAACATTCAATAAGTAAACAATTTCTTTTCAATGCAGGTAATAAATATTTTTTTCACTTGGTATATTTGTACAAACTGACATGGGTCTTCTGTACACTTCTCCTTTCCCTCCTTGAAAAGCCTTTTTATTTATTACTATTACTTTTTTTTTAATCTTTATTTTCTTACTGTGAAAAAAAAACAACCTGTGAATAAGGCAGTGAGTGCAGATGTCAACTCGAGTCTGACTTAGAGATCATTTCAGTGATGTGAGACTCTTCATTGGCCACAGTCATTTTTTTCCCCTCTTTTTTTTTTTTTTCTTAATAATAGTACAGCTTTAATTTTCTAAAAAATATATAAATTATTTCATTCTCTCGCTCTGAACTGACACACAAAAGCATACAAACGGACATCAAACACCCAATGTTTGGATCTGAACTTTTCCTTTTTAGGGTCCCATACAGACATAATATACACACACGTTTCCCTTTTATTTAAGGTCATGACGACTAGAGTTGAGCTGCTTATCAAGGTTGCCAACAAAGCTCTTTTGATAGAGTTGAACGTAGGAAATCCCAAACTCAATAACAACAGCTTGTTCTCTACAACAAACATTTACCACTAATCACAGCACAGGAGGGAGCGCTGGACTCTGGAGGGGAGGAGGAGGAGGATCGGACTTTTTGGTAATCCCATACAGACCCTTGTATGTAGAGCACTTCAACAGAAACACATTCAACACGGTCTGCTCTTGCACTTCACGCCGTATTCGGCTGCATGACAGGCGTGAGGACAGAAGCGTCAATAAATTAAGTTGTGATCAAATGCATTCAGTTACAGTGAGCATCTCGTCAAGTATCCAAATACTGGTGATGAATATTCAAGCGAATGTTACAGGGATCTTCCGACAGCAGAGCAGACGGGCAACACGTCATAATAAAGGCACAAACACACGGCTGAGTTTGTACAGGTTAAAACCTACGACAGATAGTTGGCTGTCCGCTCACGCGTCTGTGAAAACAACTCGGCTCCTCTTGATTTCTGCATCTGGTTTAAAAATCTTTCAAACTGAAGGAAACTTTTCTCAATTTACAATGGCCATCTGGAAAACTCTAAATAGTCGACTTTAAACATGTCTTTAAAAAAAGAAAGAAGATATTTCATCCTTAGACTGATCAACCCTGGGAAAGCATATTGTTTAAAAATAAGTATAAATTAGTTAAACCAGGGGTGGAAAACAATTCTTTAAACCCAGAGGGAATTATTTAAAGGAAACACAGGGTCATATTTTAGCCGATGCAAACCACAGTCACCATATAGGCACACGTAGTCAGAGAAAGTCTTGGTCTCGTGCAGCTTGTAGTCAGTCCTGTAAAGGTATTCTGAAACAAGATTCCCTGGATTTGGTTGTTTTATCTGCAACAAGTTTTTGTTTTGCTTAAAAGTGTCCCTTGATGCCCCTCCCACCCCCCTGAATATAGTCATATCCTTCTGACATTCTGCTATTGAACCCACGATTATGAGAAAATATTTCGAGCTCACTCTTGGTGAAAAACGTGACATTTGAAGTAATAGTTTCTCCTTTTAGAAGCACTCCTCCCGAGGCTGTTCCTGCCCTCACAGCTGCTGACTTTACAAACCTGAGGCCTATTTTAGTCCCATATAAATGTAGAAAGCTGGAATAAGACGTTTAAAACTCAATCGAGCCTGATTAAAACAAATTGACAGTTTCTACAAACGTTTTTGGGATGTTTGGTTTTCTTTTGAGGCCGGATGAGACGGTGCTTTCCAGACCTTCAGCTGTAATCAGCTTTTGAATCCAGTCAATGTGTTTTTGTTGAGATGCATTTAAGCCCGGAGCACCCAGCTGGTGCTGGTTGGTAAAATTAAGTGGAAAGGCATGTTTATGTCCCTCTCATGAAACGACAAAGATAAGGAGTCAGAGACGTGCAGCAGGTTAATCTTCGCCATTTCTGTTTAGCATCTTAATATTTCCTAAGCAGCTGAAGCAGATGGGATCAAATCTGCAGCAATTTATACATTAAATTTGGACCCAACAATGTAATAAATCAGTGACTCTCAGTATAACAATTCCCAGTAAGCCACCTGGATATTACTTCAGGAAGGATGCCATGCAGCACATCCACACTTGTATCGCCCAACCAGTTTGATGAAAGCAGCTTGACATTTCTGTAGGAACCAGCTTATTTTTCTCCCTCGCTGGTTTCCTGAACTCCCCCAAAACCTCTTCAATTAATTGAGTAAATAATAAATCATGCATATGCTAATTAAGCATGTGTTTTGTGCCCTTATTAAGAAGCATCACTCCATTCGGCTTCTGAGAAAATACACAGTCGCGTCTCAACGGTGAATCACTGCACAACACCTTCCTCGGAAGTCATGCTGCTGGCAAATAATCATCTAATGCAATTTAAATAAAATCACATCACGACAGCTCCCAAGTGACAGTGCCTCACACGCTCAGTCGTAGAACATATTTGTAAAAATATAATATATAGACATAAGATTACAAAATAAATAAAATACTGCACAACAACAGGAAATACACAAAACTTGTTCCGGCCTATGATTGAGTCAGCTGGAGAGGCCGGGGTTGGTTCCCGTGAGAAGAGCGGGGAATGAGGCTGAAAATGCCAAGGAAGGAGAGAGAAAAGAGGGAAGGGTGGGTGTCATTCTGTGTCGTCTCCCAGTTAAGTTGTTGTGGAACAGGATGGGGGGGTGAGGTGAAGGGGTCTGCTGTCAGAAGCCATTATCTCACCATCGTTGGGATAATTAGGTTTTCAAGTGTGCTGCTTGTCTCCGGCGTACGGAAGCACAGAGGCTGATAACAGCTGACACTGGGAAACTTTCAAGGACGCAGAGTTGGTGGGTGGGGTGTACAGACGGGACAGGAGGGGACAGGACGGGACGGGACGGGACGGGACGGGACGGGACAGGACAGGACGGGACGGGACGGGACGGGACGGGACAGGACGGGACGGGACGGGACGGGACGGGACAGGACGGGACGGGACAGATCAGGAGGGACACCGGATCTACAGGGTTTGGACCAGTTCAGAATGGATCTCTGACAATAAACGTTAACGGAAACAAAAACCACAAGTGTCCAGTCTTCAAAATGTACAATACATTCACAATCAAACCCTGCGCGTTCCACCAAACAACTTCGAGGTATCCTAACATCTGCACATCGACTTGACACGCCGACTATCTCATAGAGGTTTTTTCCTTTTTTAGCTCCAGGCAGGCCATGCATTTTTAAATATTCTGGCTCTGTACTGAGTTAAAGCTGGCATGCTGAGATGGCCCTTACTAACCATGGCACTAAACAGCCTGCTTCCACTTTTCTAGGCTTTTCCACCAAGTGCTTTACCCAAAACATAACTCCCTAGATGGGTAAAAGATTTCAGTGGCAAGTCAAAACTTCTGAAACTGCTGGGGCAGAGGTTGAGGGAAGGGGATATTTAAGACATTAATTTAGAAGTCCCCCCCCCCCACCACCCTTAAAAACACGCTTTGAAGCACGCACATAAACAGGCACTAGTTTAAACTTGGTCACATGCTCTGGACACCGCCTGTGTCTTTTAAAAGGCCCCGACGCCACGGCTACGGCGGCTTCGTCGGAGTTCCTCTTTAACAGTCAACTGAGAACTCAAGACGACAGGAAGGGACAGAGTGGAAACCACCACCGAATGAAACTGAAGAAGCGGACTAAAAACACTGGCACACAAATGCAACTCCACTCTGACTACTGCCATCGTTTTCATAAGTACCTTTTTTTCTTTTTTTGGCGTTGTGCAAAGAAAAACAAACAAACAAACAAACAAAAAAAAAAAAAAAAACTTCCAGCTCCAAAGTCTAAATTGGCAAATATAAATAGTTTCATATCTAAATGTTGATGCCGGCAGGAGTCTTTACACGGAATGAAAATCAAACCCCCCCCCCCCAAAAAAATGGCTAATTTCTGCCTTCACGCTCCTCACAGCATTAACCTGAAAGTCAAAGGGAATGCATATATAACTGTTTAAATATCATACATAATTTAAAAGCATATTAAAATCACTAGCACATGATTAAAGTGTAAAATTCTGCGTCTGAAAAGTTCTTGTCGTTGGAGGAAAACAAAATACGCAATAAATCTGAACACGAGCAACAGCGAGAGAGAAAGAAAAACAGAGAACTTAATGCTGGAGAAACGCAGATGAAAAAATCTAAACGGGGGTCGAGAGAAGAGAGAAGAAAAAGACGACAACATGGCAACAGGCATTTAGAGAAGCTCTTGAGAGGGGAAAAAACTCAGTCCTGCACTTTAAAAACAGCGACAGAAGCAGCTCACTGGACTGGAAATGTTCTGATTTAACATACAAAAGTAAAAGAGGAAAATAGATTTTGTTCTCTGTACACGGTGCCACTCCTGGTTTTTGTAAAAAAAAAAAAACAGAAAAATGAAAAAAAAAAAGAAGCCTTCCATCTTTGTGTTTTTTTGCTCAGGTAGCATCTTCTCTGGTTGTGCCAGGTCGGTACCAGGAGAGCAGTGATGTGGGTTCTCATGCTGGAAGTCTGCGTATCCCAACACAAAGTCCACAGCTGACCCCTTAAAGTGATGTCACCCACTCATGTCATTAGCACTCTTCTCGAGGAAGTCTCGTCATGACTCCACTAAAGTTCCGAGTTTGATGACTTGGGGCCAAGTCTGGTTTCTGGATCAAACCTTACCCTGCAGTTAGTTTGTTACTGCATGAAAGCTGGGCCCAGAGAGCTGTTTGGACTTCCCCTGGGTCAGTCCAGCGATATGACGTCCGGTATCCCGCCGTAAATAGCTGCCACCGCTGCTTCCGTGCTGCTCCGGCTGGCCACCACCCCGGGGTGTGTGTGCGAGGAGTGTGAGATGGTGTGTGAGGACGAGTGTGTGGAATGAGTATCTCGAAGGCTGCTGGAGGACACCAGGCTGCTGCTGCTGCCCGAGTTGCTCACCGCCCCGTTGCTTGGCGCGGTTAGCGAAGGGGCTGAAGAGGCTCCTGATTGGTCGAGGAACAGTTGAGAGGTGGAGGAGGAGGTGCTGTAGGGCAGGAAGCGGTTGAGAAGCAGCTCGTGGTCATCTGAGGCCGAGGCGGCGGCGGCTGCTGCCATGACCATGTTGTAATGCTGTGGGGTGGGAGGAAAACAGCAGTCAGTGAGATTGCTCCTGATTGGCTGATTGTAGCACGGCACTGAGATTAGTGCTAACTGGTAAAACAAAGTTCCCATCATGAAATGACTCAACAGAAGTAAGGCTGAAAAGGTTTGTTGGCATATGATTCTGCAGTAACTGATTTTATTGTTGACTTTTTTAAAGCGGTTTCGATATTAGCTCAGTATTTCTATCAAATATGTTTTATTGTTTGATTTGTCAGAAACCTGGGATTAGTCATGGACTCAGACCTGAACTTCAGTAGTCACATTAAGACAGTTGTGAAGTCAGCCTACTATCACTTAAAGAACATATCGAGGATTAAAGGACTGACGTCTCCACAGGATTTAGGAAAACGTGTCCATGCATTTATCTTTATCGAATCCTCATCAAGACCATGTTTACACGACAACGCTGCATCCAAATTTGCATTTTTTCCCCTTTGGGGGATTGAAAAAAACTGCATTTACATGACGGCGGAATTAATCCGATCTCCGTCGACACGACTCTGCAAATTGAGTGAATACGATGTAGTACACATGCCAGGCCTTTAGATGGCAGTGAAACCTTGCAAAGCCACACCATGTTTGTTTTGGACTAGTTCCTACTACATCCTCATTAAACTGGAAGACGACCCCGTCGCTGGCGACATACACGCTGAATGATGAGGCAGTTTTGGTTTAAGAGACCAAATAACTTGAAAAGATGTAGCAGCACAATAAGAACACGGGCATCCGCCATTGTTGTTGTTGCTTTGTTCACGCGGCCTGCAGAGTACGCAGCACCAAGTGACGTCGTCCTATTCAAGAGCTTCCACCTTGGCTGTACACGTCTCCGCACCACCAACCTGGAGCCCGTCCTCAAAACTTTGCGGAATCCTGCTGCTAGTTTACAAAGCACTGAATGGTTTGGGGCCAAAATACATTCAGGAACTTCTGGTTCGTTATGAAC
>JAOXYM010000001.1:9280598-9292171 GCA_028567055.1 Leptatherina wallacei
TTTTATGCTCCTCACATGTGGAACAAACTCCCAGAAACCTGCAGGTCTGCTGAGACCCTCAGCAGTTTTAAATCAGGATTAAAAACTTTTCTATTTGCCACTTTTTATCAAAACAACTGAAAATCAACTTTTATTTCTTGCATTTCTTCTTTGAGGGTTTCTTTTTTTCCTTTCCTCAGTTTTATTCAATTTCTTTTAAAAGTTAGTTTTTATTACTTCTCAATGCTTCTTCTGCACCCTGCTGTCAGGCTTCTATCTATGTGAAGCACCCTGAATTGTCCTGTACAGGAAATGTGCTATACAAATAAACTTGCCTTGCATAAATATGTGCTTAATGGTAAAAAATGCCAATGTGTCTCTAAAAAAAAAGGCATTTCGCTAATTATATTCTTCAAAGATGGCTTCTTATGTTACAACTAGAATATTGATCATTTTTCCATAACCTTTTTCTTTTTAAACGTCAGGTATTTTGTGCGACAATTTCAAACAGAAGCAGACTACGTGCTGGCTTCACACGTCTGGTTTCACCCACAAAGCTCATCGTCATTAGCTAGATTAACATGTCTTGATCAGCATGCTTGTGATCACTTTTAAAATGATTCTATCAATAACCAAACATCAGGGACAGAAGGATGGTGTTTTAGGCCGTGGCTCTATTCATTTACATTCCTGATTTAAAGGAACAGACACATAAAAAGCTCGTCCACTCCACACAAAAGCCCCCAGCTAAGATTTGAACCAGCAACCATTTTTATGTCAGGTAGCAGTGCTAACCTCAGCATCATCATGTTGTCAATATGTGTTTTGGTTTCTATTTTCAAGTATATTTCACATGTTTTTATGATGAAGTTGAATGTGGGACATGCAGCCCTGATCTCGGTATGTTTTCCATAAATGTTCTCAATGTACCGATAAGAAAGGGAAGCTATTAATATCCAACTAATATCACAGTTGATGTGAATCTTGGAGGCATCCTGCTAACTAAGGCAGCGTTATTGTTGTGTCTCATCAATATATAGTAACTTTTGGTGTAAAAAAAACCTAAGATAACCCTGGTGGTGTCCAGCTCTTTTGACCTAATCTGGAGGTATCTCTCTGATTCTGACCCTATTTTTGGAGAGATGATAAATTAGGTGTACCTAATTTTTTTTATCTCCCAACCAGCAAAACCTAAAAGTATAAAGGATTCAATTCTGGTGGAAAATATAAAAAGTGAGGATTGAGGACTGAACGGTGTGAAAATGATTCATATTATTACATTTTGTTCATCCTCACTGCATCAGTCTGGCGGCAGAAATCTTAAAGACAGACATCTCATACCCAAAGCAGCTGGATACGACACTACAGGCTGAGCGAGGGCCTTTTTTTCCCCGCTCTCTCTTTTTTTTTTCCTTGAAGAAGACAACTCCCATTTGTCAAACATTTTGCTCTCATGACTCCTTAAATAGCCAAAAGAAACGGCAACCCAGAAGTCGTAGAAATGAGAACAGTGTGTATCTTCCATCAGTCCTCTGCAGAGGAGATTTAAGTGTTCGGGGAACACTAAGAGCACAGATTTATATTTGGTCTTTGGTGAGCAAACAAAGATATTTCGGTTACATATAAAGTCAGAGTTCTTTCATGATCTTATAATCGACCTTTGCCACAGCTTACCATGACGTTTGTGCTTCAGCGGTTAAATGTTTTACAATGAATGGCTGAACGTACCTGATGATTGTCTCCTTGAAGAAAAGAGAAGAAATTCAACTCTGTAAAATCAATCACAAGAGAGTCAGTGGGGAATCAATCATCAAAAATATCAACAGCACAAAACGCAAATATAAGAGACAGAAGCATGCCGAAGGTTGTTTTAATCTTAGCTTTGATAAAAAAAGTTGTGATTTTAAACGACAACATAAGGAAATCCTATTAAAATGTATTTAGAATAACTACCTAAGCAATAATTTACAGGTTAGAAAAATTGGGATATTGAGTAGAATTTCATAAATCAGATAAATAATTTTTAAATCAATTCCTGTAGTATGTCTCACTGGAGAAGAAATCCATCAATTTTGTAATGTAATATAATACACACACATTAAAATGTACTCATTTGCCACAGTGATGAACAGGAAAAGAAAATAATAAGATATATTTTTAGAGAAAAGATGTATTATATACATCAGACATGTTGTTTTATAATATATATATATATATATATATATATATATATATTATAAAACATATATTATGTAATGGGTAAAAATAAATGTGTAAAATATGATGAATAAACTAAAAAGCATCACTGTTCATGTCTGTAGAAGTTCATCCATGAAAGGGTTAATGTCACATTACATTTTGTTGAAGAACGAGCTTGCTGGAATCAATTTTCCTGGATATATTTGAGACTTACCTGGCAGGTCGTTGGGGGTGTGGTAGTAGGGTCTGTAGTCCTGGATGAGTGGCGGGACTGGAGGGATGTAGCCGGTGTCCATCGCTGGCATGCTGGGAGTGCGGCTCACAGGTGAAGCCTGGTGGTGAAGGTTCAACACGCTGACGGCAGAAACAGAAAAAACAGAGGAAAAGTGAGAGAAGCTGCTTAATTTATAATTAGTATTTTACTTCATGTCGTGTCTGCCGGGTAAGTCACAGGGCGTTCTGTCTCCTCCGCTGCACTCGAAACACAAACCTCTGAACAGTAACGCTCGCAGGATTCATTAAAGTCAAATGAAGCAGCAGATGCTCTTAGTCCTTATGAATTTTAATTTGGAAGAAACTGCTGCTGTTAAAGTCTCAGGGTGACGGGGATTTCAATCTTCAGTCAGTTTGTTTGTTGTCAAAAAAGTCGACTCATTTTTCATGATTCTTAGAGTTTTGTCGAGCATTTAATTCTATTTTCTCTTTTTTTATGCTGGTGGAACAACAACAGGCTGAACTCTAATCCTGGGTTCATTATGTGCAGGAAGGCAGGGGAATAACTACCCCCCCCCCTATCAAAGTCACCCATCTCATCAAACACAAATGTTTATTGGTAATTACACTTGGCTCTCCCTTGAGTTCTGATGGGAAATGTCAAAAGATGCTTGTAAGTTCAAGTGCAACACTCATGCATCATTTAAAGTCTAGATACATAAATAACCACATGAGCCTCAATTTGACTTTAAATGACACTCCAACTTTGTGTGGAGATGAAATGACAACATCGGGTGTGTGTCTCACCCTTTATTAATGATGGGTGGCGAGGTCGGGGACAAGGAGGGACACGCTCTTTTGACAGGAAGGGATATTGGCAGAGGTGGAGGTGGCGAATCCGGGCCTTCCTCATCTGAGGAGCTGTCCAATGTCAAGTCAATCACTTCCACTTTCTTCCCATTGCTGCTGCCGCCGTGGCTGGAAGATGAGGAGCTCCGCTGGTCTGAGCCTTCAGACGTCCGACAGGAGCCTGCAGAGCAGCACAGATATCTCAGCAAGCTACAGGAAACAAAGTGCTCCAAAATACAGCTGCTCTAAAATGAACTACAAAGTCTCTGTTACTATGGAGACAAGGAGTTTACTCAGTGGTACCATGACTGACGCTTCACTAAATTCAAACTGACAAAGCAAAAACAAATAAGCAGAAGATAAAAATGCATGTCTTCCCCCTTCGTTCCTAACTGCGCGACTTCCAGCCTCCTGACTTGATTTGATGTCAAATCTGCATCCCTGAGACTTTTCATCCCAACTCACCATCCAGCCCGTTGTTATAGGAAGCTGAGGACACCTCCTGCACTTCCTTCTTGGACCTCATGGGGGCCCAGCTGCCATCTTCCTTAAACTGGATCTCATCACAGTCCATGCAGCTGTTGAGGATCTCCACAAAAAGCCTAAAAGCAAACACACATACTCATCATATAAGAACAGAACCAAGGAAACACACACACACACACACACACACACTCAGAGATTTTAAACAAAGTGAAAATATCTTCCTCTTAAAACTAATTCACTGAGGAAAGGTTGATATCTAGACTATTTGTGTCTCGATATGAGTTATTTGATCATTGAGTCTTTAGAAGATGTCAATCAGGTTTTAGAAAAACTTTTTGACGTTTCTATCTTTTTTTTTTTAAAGGATTTTTGGGCTCTAGTAGCCTTCATTTCACAGTAGATTGACAAGAGGGGGGGGCCAGGGAGGCTGGGATTCGAACCCGGACCGACTGCATCAAGCAACTGTTGCCTCTCAACACGCGGCAGCTGTTCAGTCAGTTGAGCCACACCCCCCCCTTTAACATTTCTGAAATGATCCACAAGCAATAGCTGCTGTCCTCAGGTTACACACTCGAACCTCCAGGATGTTTATAATATAAACCTGATTTAAAGAAGCGATGCAAGTGTTGAATAAGCCGGTCGACTTACCCATCTATGATGAGGTGCTCGTAGGGGGCCTTTTTGTCACAGACAGGACACACCCAGGTGGGCTTCTTCTCATTCATCTGGATGTAGAGTGTTGCGTCGAAGCATTGCAGGTGGGAGCATGTTAGCGCCCGGCATGGAATCATCAGCCGCATCTTCCCCAGCTGCACAATCAGCACACAAATCACATGCAGTCAGGGCATTGAGGGAAAAAAACAGTAGGGATGAGGGGTTTACAGGATGCATGAATGTCACAAATATGCAAAACCCACATGGAAAACCACCCAAAAAAAAACAAAAACAAAGAAAAAGCAAAACATGATACAAGTTGGGAAGACAGTTCGACAGGTGGGCATGCTTCTGATTGGGAGTTTTGGCGGCACGCTAAGACACGTGCAAAGCAAAGTAAAAACAGAAATGAATGGGCAAACATGTTTTGGCATGAGTGAATATCTGAACCTCGTCTTAAATTCATGAAGAGCAGAGAGGCTGATTACCGGGCAGAGCAGCGAAACCCGAAGGCTGGTCGTGGCTATTTCACTGTCGGGGTCGGCCGTTAGCTTCTCCTTGACTGCAGAAGAAAGGCGAGAACAGCATGCACACATATGAGTGACTGCCAACCAGACGGATGGTCCTCTTCTCCTTCATACATGAATATATTCAGGAGCGCCTCACGTTGCCTCGATCTTATTACGGTACCAGCCATAAATTATAAAAACAGTAAAAGAAGCTGTTAACATCTGAGTTTAAAGACATTTTTTAAGTCCACAGACAGCAAAAAGATATTTCTGTGAGAGGATGCACAGCACAACTTTACTTCTCCAAATAATGATTTCCAACATCTCAGATTTAATAGAATAAATATGATGCTATGATCCTTAGTTTACTATGATTTATTGTTTACATATGTAAACTCATTTATGTACCAAATCAAAATTGAACCTTTTATTATTAAACTATTAAATCAAAAACATTTTATGTTAGATAAACCGCCCAACAGGAAACCTCACAACAAATTAGGTTAATCTACAAAAACAAGTGAGTAACATGCCAGGGGATGAAAGAGCATCAGAATATGCAGATATTATCAAGTTCAGTAAAAGTTACTATCAAGGATTAGAGAATCTGAAACGGCTAAAAACAAATGCTAAATGGTTGAGATCTTCGAGGACTCATGAAGCAGTAAAATCGCTGCGTCCTCAATGATTTCCATTCAAATCAACTATAATGAAGTGGATCCAGAAGTGCTGCAACTTTCACTGGAGTTGCGGTGAGTGGAGGTAAACTGTCCTGCGGTTTCATGAAGGAAAATGTGAAATTTAAAAACCGTCCTGGATACTGTTCTCCCTAACGAGGACGAGAGAAAGCATCCATCAGCCCACAGTTCAAAAGCTGGCATCCAAGATGTTACTGAAGGAAATGCCTAAAATGTTTGTGTAGCAAAAGAATCTGGGTGCTGAACTACATCCTGTTACTCTGAAAACATTTATCTCTCTCCATGAAAGAAAAATATCCAACAAAGACCCCTGAATCACATATCAAACAAGAATAGGGGAAAAACATGTCATTGACACCCAGAGCAAAACATTTTTCTATACAATTTTGCTACAAACACAAATGTTGTATATTATGAAGTGAGCCTGCAACAAACTGAAACGTGTGTTATTTGACTGAAGCTTTTTACAATTCAGTTATATCAGGTACAGTCCAAATTCATCTCCCAGTTTGGGTTTGGGAGGCAGACACTCTCTCCATCTTCAAGATCAGCTTAACCCTATAAAGCCAAAATGTATCATAGTTGATACATAAAGCTTCTGAGACATTCTGCATCACTTTACAATACGATACATTTACGATATCCACAATATGACCCGTCTTCTGCCCACTAATGGATACAGGAAACATAAGACTACACCTCAATCATTTTTAAATGTCTCATGGTAATAATTAGTAGATACATCCAAAAAAAAGACAATTTTCAAAGGGTAAAATAAAGACTTCAGATTTAAAATGTTTTACTTTTCTCCTGAGTTTTTCTTGGGTTGGGCTTTAAAGGGTTAAAACCTTCCTTTTTGATAAATCCTGTACTGTATCCTGGGTTGGTTAGCCATCCCTTAGTTATGCTGCCACGGACAGCTGAGGGACATCTCACGATGCACTGAGCACCTCCTCTTCATCTCTCTGCTCCTTATCTTCATGTATTAACTTATTACAATATCATTAACATATTCCTCCTCTTCTCTCTCAGCAGATCTCCCTGGATAAAAGCCGGGATGTCTTTTGATCTCTCTTTTCTGTCCTCTCCACCCCGACCAGTTGAGGCAGATGGCCGCCCTCCCTGAGCCGGGTTCTGCCGGAGGTTTTTCCTTCCTGTTAAAAGGGAGTTTTTCCTTTCCACTGTCGCCTCCAGCATGCTCAGGATGGGGGATTGGATCAAATTGCCCTCTAATAACCAACTGATTGAAATTTTCCAAACAAAAACAGTCTTTTGACATTGACGGAAGTTCTAACAACAAAGTTTTGTAAACTTTTCTCCTGAAAAAGTTGTTCAACATATTCTTGAAGATTGCAGCTGCATCTTCACACAGCTGAACACCGTGCCTCCCATCTCACCAATTCTCTCTGATAAGTCTGATTTGCATAGAAATCTTCTCGATGTGTGATTTCAGAAAAAAATAAACAGTCATTAGCTTTTGATTAACACCTCCCAGCTGCTGAAGCTCCTGCAAAGAGTCCAGAGGTTTTACATACAATGAAAACATTTAGTTTTTTTTAATGCTATTCCTACTAAATATGAACGATCACTTGGTTATGAGAGCAGGCTGTCACGTTGTTACCTATATCTAACCTAAAAGACAACAGCTAAAGTCATCTACAGGTGAGAAATCTTTGTTTATTTCCTTAGTGTGTTCAAATGTCACATTCAAAAATCCTTCCCAGTAACAGTTTGAGGGATTCTGATCAGGAAAAATAAAAATATATTTTTTTTAACAGAAACAAATCAAGGATTTACTTTATGTGATCATAGAACAGCTCTCAGTTTACTTAAGCTATGTCATGGATTGATATTTTCAGAACATTTTGCTGGAAAAGGAAGGACTGAACATCCTGTTTCTGAACATTTCTTGGGGGAAATGGGGTAGTACTTAGTAAGATGGATTCTGACCCTGACAGGAATCCAGCATCTGTTAAAGAAAAAAAGGCCTGTCGGTCCTTACTGAGGGCTCTGGAGTGGTCTGGGTTTCTGATGCCTTTTGCCCGAAGTCTCTGTAACAGCACTGTGGACGACTGCTGCCTCACCAGGTAAACTGCCATGGAGTAACTCTGTTAACACACAGGAATATACAGCGTGATGTAACAATGCTTTCACTCAGTTTTTAACATCCTAAAAATGGATCAATTTTTCCAACAGAGTCAGAGATTTTATTAAACACTGCTAACTTCAGATCTTTGTCACCCATAGTCTTGGTAATAAGAAGTCAATATCGACATTCTCCGGCGGTTTGAAGTCCAGTGGAACCCAGCAAGCCCGACAGGAGGGCAGGTAGAGCTGATGCACTGCTGGGGTACATGCTCCTGCTGGGAGAAGTTTCCTACACTTCCCTTCTGACCAACGTCCAGCTCCACCCACCTCAATAGCTGTTATTTCTAGTCAAACATACACCATATAACTATTTTTCTAAGATCTACCTTCAGCTTTCCCCTACAATCCAGAGGCAGATTTTGTCTGGATGGCTTTGCCTGTAAAGAGGAACACACTAGACTTTTGCATACATCAGATTTTTTTTCTCCATCCTACTGTATGTCTAAATTAAAATGCAGAGTTTTCTGTTCTGCTTCTTTAACATGTAAAGCGGTGCTGACATAAAGACAATGTGTGATGTTGCACTTTACAACACACCAATGCCTATTTAACTATTTAGCAGAAATCTGTTCAGAAACAAAAATCAAAAACTTTTTTTAAGGGTGATTAAAAAAAAAGCTCTGGCAACTTTTCTTTTTTTATAAAAAGAAAAAAGCCCCTTTCACACAGGCTCTGATTTTCATCAATGTATTGGCAACCGAACAAGTCAGTCTCATGTGTGAATCACCTCCAGGTGCTTCCGAGTGACATAGTTGGACTAAATAACATTTACATGTCATATGCTGCAAGTCTGAACTGCTGCAGCAACATTAACAGAGAGATGCACAGCAGCGTGGTCAGAAGAATCTGATTGGTCACATTTTTATTAATTAAATATTATTGCTGTTCCAACTTCCCTTCCTTTTTAGTTTAACAATTATAAAGTGATTTATATGACACATAATGTGTGAAAACGGTTTGGCAGACTTCAAATTGCGTCTCAGTAGAGTCAAGAGTTATATAAAATCATTTGTTTGATGCAGTAGCCATAAGAAAAGCAACTAAACTATTCATTTAGAAACACGTGAAAACTGAAAAGCAAGTAAATCTTCACAATTTGGGCATCGACTAAAATCCTTAAGTACCATACAGCAGGAGAGTTTGGTTCCTACCCTGCCAATCTCAGACGTCCATGACACCACGATGGTATTGGGGATTGTGGTGGACAATCTGACCAGTGAGGTAATGTTGATGGGCCGGCTGGGCCGTTTGGGCTCCACGCCGTTTTTGGTTGGAGGAAGATAACCCTGGAAATCAGACACAAATAGAAGAAACGTTATCACTCTCAGCGAGCGTTCCCGTTTTCCAGATGCAAGGCTGATTGATTCGTGGCTCCTCACCGGCAGGTTACATGGCTTCCCGTTGACTTTCACACATAGATTGGGGGGGAAATGGTCTTCCTGAGGACAGCTGGTCTCTGACAGGCAAAACCGCAACTGAACTTGGACTGAGAAATCGCATTTGGTCCCCGAGATGTCCCTGTGAGGACGGACACAGATTCATCAGTGTGTATGCTTATGGATTATTCATTAACAATTCATCCTGCAGTTTTTCTTACATCGAGCTGCTGATCTGCTGAACTTGCTGCGGCGTTAATGCGAAAGCAAAACACGTCTCCTGAAACCGCTGGCTGTTGTCTGACGCTGCAGAGAAACAGAGAAAGGAACCTCACATTTAAAATGGCCCATATGTTTGACATTACATACATCAGGTTTTTAACTCTTTCTTTTTTATTGTTTCTTTTTAAAAACATGTATCTGATACGGACATAGGGAAGGAAGACAATAAAACAATGATCATTTGAAAAAATGCAAGCCTCCTACTTATCTCACTCACAACTTTTTGCCTGTCCTGCTGTGTTGGCAGAAATGCTTTTGTACCATTTTCTTGAAATTGCTTTCTTGCAGGCTGCTAACACAATTTTCAGCAAATACCGGTCTTCTTTTAATGCAACATTGCCTGATATGCTACCCAGATATAATAATATGCATGACTTGGGTATATTAGAGCCCAACATTAATAATTACCTCGAGAACCACCTCCCCAAAATGTACAATTTTAGGACAAAACTAAAACACATGAGAATGGTCTACATTCATATCTCCACCAGTACAGATATGTTCATCAAGTTTTTACTGTGGCAAAATGTCAAAATGCCAAACTCTCTGGGACGTTAAGATAAGAAGTAAACAATCATATCTTTTACAATAAAGACCAAGCATGACCACAAACAGAAAACGGCAGGAAGCCACTCAGCAAGGATAAAAGGATGAAGGTGAAGAAGTGCCGGTGCAGCTGTGTAGAAGAAGTATTGTCATTCATAAACAACAGTATTATTAGTGAGACCTTGCGTCTAAGAAATGACTCACTAAGGAGCACCTGGATGTCAAAAACTAGACCTCACACTGAGGTGAGGATGAAAATGTGCTCTATTCATAGGCCCACCCACAGGTGCTGGAAATAACTGGTGCTACTAACCCGGCCGGCTTTAAAGAGACAGCAGGTTCACAGAGTCAAGAAACGTTTGTGAAGGAGGTTAGCAAGAAACAAGAGGATATAAAGATTCATACATAACTGTGGTTGGACTTAAAGAAGTAATATTTAGTATTTTCTGTTCTACTTTTGGTGGGTTAGGTGGCTCATCTTGGCTGTAAAAATATCTGCAAAGGAACACAATCAATCTGAAGCAAAGCTGGGAAGTTTGCTGACATGAAATAAACATTAAAATTCTCATTTGTTGATGAATTCTTTGTTCAGATCATATAAATGAATCTATCATTTTACACTTGCTACAACAAAAAGAAAACATGTTTTACATTAACCTCCTGTTTAATCTTTCTTTTTAATTGTTATTGAGGACACTAATTGGAGCAGTTGCTGAGTGAAAGATCTCAGCTGCTCTACAGTCTGTTGTGGTCGTCGTCTGATTCTCCTCCTCTGTGTTTCTGTGCATATAAAAGCAGGCTGCTTTAAGTCAGGCGGAATGAGGTTTGTGTTGAAATAACAATGGACATCCTGGAAAAACGCGTCACTCTGATGGCAGCATATGACCTTTCATGATTCCAATATAACCTCTGAAACAGTGGCCCCATCACACATATGCCCACTGATGCACCCCCCCACATCATCACAGACTTCACTTTTTGCACTTTTCCCTGATAACAGCCAAAATATTCTTCATCTTTTTATTGCTTTCCATGCTTGGTCGTTCTTTCCAAAAGCAGCTGAAAGGTGGACTAATCTGGCGGGTGGACTCTTTCTGTCCATCTGAGATAAGCTTGTATCCGGAGGATTCGGCGGTGTTTCTGCACAGAGTTGATGTATGGCCTCCTCAGAGCATTAAACAGTCTCAGGTCGCATTTCTGGATGCAACAGCGTACTGTGCTGATTGTAAAGGGCACTCCTGGTTCCATGTGGCTGTATTGATCAGACTGGTATGACAGTTTGTCATGGCGGCCATGTAATCCTGAACGGCATTTCTTTTATTACCCATAAACTTTTCTGTTCTTTGCACATTTTTTAAAATCTTTCCCCTTGCACTTTTACGTAGCAATTATTAACAAATAACAAATTAAAACTTCTGATATTTGTTGAAAAGCTGGGTCTTTATATAGTTAACAGATATAGTTATCCTCTCCTACAGAAGCCGTTGCTTCCTTTTTTTTAAACTAAACCACCAGGGAACCACATGTGCATGAAGTTTATCTTGTGGGAAGTTTAGGACATCCATCCATCCATCCATTTTCTGTACCGCTTAATCCACGCAGGGTCACGGGTGGGCTGGAGCCTATCCCAGCAA
>JAOXYM010000001.1:9298361-9319489 GCA_028567055.1 Leptatherina wallacei
ACACACACACACACACACACACACACACACACACACACACACACACACACACACACACACACACACACACACAATGGCTTCTTAAAGATGCAAACACAGCATTTGATATCATCTGCAGGGAGGTTGTCTGAAGTCTTGCACACAAAAAAGTTGGAGTATTGAAAACCAATAAAGATCCGACACTACATGCATGCTCTTCTTCACCTAATGTTTATATTAAGATGTTTTCTATTAAAATTACTTGTTTTCTTAAATGGAAAAGTTTGAGATGTTTTGTTTTTTTTGCTGCCTATTTAAAAAGTGAGATAAGATCATATTTTGTTTGCAAATATGAACTACTATCAGGATCCACTTAACTTAGCTGAGCATAAATATTGGGATCAAGGGAACTGTTGAGCTGGGAATTCCAAAAAAACTCAACTAAATCTGCCTGCCAGCTGCTCAAAAGTTTCACTAATGGAGAGTTTGAGTGTCTGTATACAAGAGAATGACAAGAATAACCAAATAGGAAGATGGAAAGAAGTGAAGTAACCGGTGAGATACAAAACAGGCCTGATGATGGTATCCTTTGTACTTGACCAGTGAAGTTTTTTCTAACATCAAAGGTTTAGTCCCCTTATAACTGAGCTGAAGTGGCAATTTCATGTTTTTCTGCCATCGCTGATCTCATTCTGCAATAAAAAGTGTAACATCGAGTTAAATAAACCTTGTGGTATTTTTTCATAATCTTACGACAAATACGCCCATTGTTATTGTTAGATGTTTAATGATGTAATCATTGGCAATTCTCATCAATACGTAACCTAGCAGTGGATCAGCAGAGTTCAGACCAGATACCCAGACTGGATTTGTAGCTCAGGTGTTTATCAGCATAGCAAAGCCTCAAAGATAAATACCAGTCATAAGAGAAAGTATTTAAGATGGCTCATAATCAATAAACCCTTCCTTATTCCTGGCGCCAGGTCTGCAGCTGTTTGTTCAGGTGTTTTTTTGGTTGTGGTAATCATATTAGGTGTGGGCTGGCCTGGGGGAGCAATGAAATATCTGTTTATATTGGGATCTAGATTGTGTATTTGTTTGTACTCCTCTGACTCAGAGAAGAACCGAATTTGCAGCTGTTCAGAATCGCCATCACAGTCTCGCTTTAAAGCAACACCACCATTACTTTACAACTTTAAAACTCTGTGCTTCTGACTTTTTTTGATGGCGCACTATATATTATGCACATCCCTGGAGCCGTTCTTGCAGCGACCTGTGGATGAAAAACCGTATTTAAAAACTTCCTCGCCCCAGCACATGGCATTACTGTATATGACGGGAACGTTTTGCTTTATGGCACCGAGTCACATGCAAGCAACTGGGTATCAATGCACTGGGTGTTTTGAATGTGAACCATGAGTGATTCAGGAAAGAAACCCAGGAGGACATCATTAGAGGATGTGAGGAAAAATAAAGAGACAAATTGACCGAACAAGACTCAACTTTGGACTGATTTTCACAGGCTGGAAAGAGCTCAGAGAAGAGACAGGATGCAAATGGATACTAAACTAGTCTTTGTTAAGGGGCGCCAAAGTGCAAAAAATCTGCCAACCTTTAATAGTGCCACTTCACAGGGTAAAGTATTATGGATAAAACAACTTTTTCTTTGCTTGAGAGCATAAACTTGGATGTCTGAAATCATTATCAACTCATACGCTAAAAAAATCTCTGACATAAATTTCGAGATTTCAGAAGTTTCCAACCATGCATTTTCTTTACTGCTTATTCCAATTCAGGGTTGCAGGGAAGCTAGAACTGATCACAACAACTATCTGGCGAGAGGCGCGGTACACCCTGTACCGGTCGCCAGTCCATCGCAGGGCTAACACAGAGAGACAAGCAACCACTCACACCCACCCTTAGGGAGAATTTAGTGACCAAAGAAGAGAACCAACGCATACACGGAGAAAACATGCAAACTCCACACAAAGAGGTCCCTGATCAAACTACCTGTAGAAGTTTTAGATGATATAGTGAGCATCTCAGGGGGACACCTTTTGTCTTGTTGTGCCTGTATATATATATGCCTGTAAACGACTACAGTTGACACCTATAATTTCCAAGCCCAAATTTAATAAAAACCAGCAGAAATTTTTCATGTTTTGCACAGCTTTTTTCTTAAGATTTGTTGATGTGTTCTCCAAAAACAGCTCCATACTGTCCTTTTAAAGAAAATGTCAATCCGTTGATTAGTAGGAGGCTATATAGGTGATTTGCTCCAATGTATAATTTCAATAAATTGAGCTTTTCTATGGCTTTTAAATCACGGTGCGACTATAATATAAAAACCGGTGGACTATGTCCTTCATGGGATGCAGATCGAGACCACTGCTGTACCTACCACTACACTGTGTTTTCTATTGTCTTCTACGCTGTAAATGAATCTAAAGCAGATGGTGGGAGGAGTGACAGATGGGGAAAAGTGACCTTCAGTTGGTCAATATTCATGGAAACGGGGAATAAAACAAGGGGGAACAAAAATATAACGCCATTTGCCATCTTATTTGGATAGTGTCTAAAAGTCATGTCTACCTGCAGTCCTTGCCTGTTGTGCTGAATTCCAAGGGGTTACACTGACAAGGGTTTCTTAGTGCATATCACAAAGAAGGTGGACAAAAAACAAGCAAACAAACCAAAAACATTAATGACACCTTTCCAAGTCACATTTGTTGTACAGGATCCATGCAGATACAACATGAAGACATTATTCAACTATTATCCTACATCTGAGCATCTACACATTTGTACTAAATAACATCTCAGAGTAAAAATAAGTTAAACTCTACAGATTCACTCATGGCTACTGGTGTCTACTTGTTTTCTTTTTTAAAAAGTATGAATATTCTAATAACGGAGCAGGCGAAAATCCTAGAAAAACTTCAGCTTTGGATTTTGTTGTACTTTGAAGACAAGACGTGCAAGTTAAACTTCAGAGAGCCTGCTCAGCTCTATCTTCAGCACAACAAAGCCCAGCTGGAGTTTATTAACTTGTTAGTGGCTTTGCTACTTTTTTCTCTGCACCGCAGGCACAAACGCACAGAGGCAGCCACACATATGTGCGCATATGCAACATAAAACAACATTCATGAGCAGAACAAAGACATAAATTATTTCAGTGTCACTCAAATGCAAAACTACAATGCCAGAAGGATCTGCAACAAAAGGTCAGAGCTGAATGGTATACGCCCACAGTTGCGCACAATGACAACTGAAAACTTTCCGGAAGTGTTCCTTGCTGTCGGCCTGGCAGCAGTGATCACTTTTTATTGTCTGCATATGGGTGTTGTGAAGTTACAAAAACTCACGAGGTTCATTAAAGCATACCAATGTGAGCGCAGGACTGCTAAAATCGCCATTAAAGGTCGGTGATACTGGCTCTATTATCTCCATCAGCTGCTTTAGCAGTCATTTCAAAATGCCCTTAAGGTTTAGTTTAATGCAATATATTCCACACCCAAGTCACTATGCAATGAATCTTACCAAAAAAGCGACATTAAATACAAACTGAATAGTGTTATTAATGTGTAAGATCAGCTAAATGAGTAGAGCCGCAAATGTTTACATTCATTAGGAGATGAGTCTGTCCAATCAAGATGTGGAGATGACATCGGACCAACTCAGACAGAAGAAAATAATGCAGGTTTAATAGGCTCTGAGAGATGGAAGCCATTTTGTGCAGGATGTTTATAGCTGACTGCAGCCAAGACTCCTTTTGTTGATGTTCATTTGCTGTGAGAAGGCTTCATTGTTTACAGTAAGATGGAGATTTTACTCATGATCATGCAGGGGTCAGAGCGTCAGCTGCTAAATATTGGGCTGTTTTCATGTGGCGTGAGTGGCTGGTTTCTGTACTGTATGTGTGGGAGAATCACTATCATAACCTGCTGCATATAGCTGAAGATAAACAGTTATGTGTAAAACAAACTTTAGTATCTTTCAGTCCTAAGGTTTCACATAACAAGACATAAAAACATTCTTAAAGTGAACAACCTCACGTAAACATTAACAAGACATACCTTGTTATTATGTTATTATTTCAACTAAAACCGATCTCATTCCAGACAGTGGCTTTGCTCTAAAAAAAAGATCCTTATATTAAAACTGCGGTGTTATATTAACAAGTTGTTGATTTTAGTTGTTCTTATGTCATGTTAATACATATGTCTTGTGTTTTTATCTGGGTTTAAATAGTCTTCAAAGTTTTTGTGCAGCACTTTGTTTCAGATGTGGTTGTTTTGCTTTATAAATAAAGTTGGTAGGATATATTTTCACAGAGAAAGCTAGAAGCCTAAAACCAGTAGCGATATAGCTCATGGGTTTTGTTTAGTGATTTTTATGAGCTTTATATGGTCAGACTTTGGGCTGAATTTGCCGCTACGTCCGCTCCTGTGAAGTTCTTCAACCGCCTTGAACGTTTTCCATTTGTGAATGATTTTCTCACTGTTCAAAGATGGAGTCCAAACTTTGCAGAAATAACATTTTCCTGATTGACTGACAGCAATAATAGCTTTAAGAACATTGCCGATGTCTTTCCTCCTTGGGAGTGAATAACACACATCTGACTGCTCCGGACCAGCAAACTGCCAAACCTTCGGCTTTTACAGAGGTGATCATCAGACACTTTCTGACAATCTGCTGTTGAAGTGTTTTTGATTAGCAGCCTGTAACACTTCGGGCCGTTACATACTCTCCAAGAAAAGAGAACTTTGTTCTTGTTGTCGAGGTGGCAAGAACAAAAATGAAGTCATTCTTCTTGCAGTTTGTTGACGAAACATCATCCAGGCAGAGCTTTTCTTATGGGTCTCTGGAGAACTAAAAAAGGAATTAGACAAAGTTTTAAGAAACAGCTGGTCGGGGGGGGGGGGGGGGGGGGGGGAGTACACGTACACCGCCCTGCACAAAACCCCACCACACCAAGGACAAAGTTTCTCATAAAGTATGAAATACCCGGGCAAAAACTAACTTTGTACTCGTTCTTGCAACCTCGAGAGCAAGCTCTATGTTCTGTCAGAATATGTAACGAGCTTTAATGTTTCGCAGAGTGCTTCTGCTTTTCAGCTTAGGTAAATGATGACATTTGGGCATGTATTGTTGATCGTCTGAGGTTGTATTGACTTAATCACAACACCTATAAAGGATATATGATTCTTTTTTTACCGTCTCCAACGGTGTCGTGCTAGTTACGGAAAAAAAGTAACTAGTTAGTTTCTAGTTACTTAATTCAAAAGTAATTTTGTTGATTATCTACACAAAAAAGTAATGCACTACAGTTAAAAGTAATTTTTTATAGTTACTTTTTAAAAAGAACATTTCTAAAAATGCTCCCAATAATATCCTTATAACTTCATTTCGGTGTGGTAGGAAACATATAACCTCAAACATGGAGTCATTTTTCAACACTAATTTAAGTCAGGCCAGCAAATGATTTGAAAATAAATAAATACATATTTTCTTAGTTATTTGCGGGCATTGTAACTCTGTCTCTGTCAAGTGAAGTTGAGTGTGTGTGTGGGTATGGGCGGGCGTGCTGGTTCAGACGGCGGCTGTGGTAACCAAGGAAACAGGGCTGTGGAGACTACATTTCCTAGGGGGGGAGGAAAAATTTTGAGTTCACGGTTTCCGTTCTGCATCCAGGGGGTTATTGCTTTATTGTGGACAGCTGAGAGAGAATCAGGGG
This sequence comes from Leptatherina wallacei, assembly GCA_028567055.1. Classification (NCBI taxonomy): domain Eukaryota; kingdom Metazoa; phylum Chordata; class Actinopteri; order Atheriniformes; family Atherinidae; genus Leptatherina; species Leptatherina wallacei. The sequence goes on from JAOXYM010000001.1 coordinate 9,304,078, forward strand.
GGCTTCACAAAGGGAGCAGAGGAAGCCCAAATACGCAAATACACTTAATAAAACAAGCCCAAAAAACTCGCAACTTGCGACTGATGATATTAATGACTTCACAGAAAAAACTAAAACAAAATCGCTTATAACAAGCGGACGATTCGAGACTGCTCGCAATGCATCACAGCTGTAAGCAGGAAGAAACTAAAATGGATTCATTTAGCTAGTAACGGACTAACGCACCATAGGGTAACTGTAACTCAGTTACTTTATCTAAAGAGTAACGCATTAAAGTATTAGTTACTGACAAAAGTAACAGTAACAGTAACACATTACTACCAAACACTGGTCTCCAGTGATAACCCGTCATAATATTAAAGCCGAGTTCTCATCTTTTTTCTTAATTTCCTTTTTACTTTAGCTTACTAACTAAATCATAAAATACAAACAATTAGGGGGAGAGCAGTCCTGGACTTATTTTTTATCATTTTATCCTCCAACCTTTATCAAAATGTAGACAAGCATCTCAGAAATATTAGAAAACGGTCTTAAAAAGACAGACAAAACTGAGTCGCAATCAAACAGTTCATGATGCTAACTTACAAAATTTTGCAAGTTCAATCAGATTTGCAGTGAGCAACAAACTACTTGTGATATGTGGTGACACAAGTGCCTAATGGCAAAACGCGTGAAGAAAACACGCACATACCCTGAACTGATGCTGAGTGCTGGACTGAAGAGACAGTGCAATGAAAAGGTAGAGTCAGCACACCAGAAGGTGCTCCTTAGATATTTTAATGTGTGACGTTTTGGGCCACGGCCCGTTGTTTTGTCCAAAGAAGGGCTGTAGCCCGAAACGTCACACATTTAAATATCTAAGGAGCATCTTCTGGTGTGCTGACTCTACCTTTTCATTACAAGTGCCTTGAGGACCATGTGATATATGTTACTGTGCAAATACTGATGTGGTTGGTCCAGCACCTATATACTGGTTCTGTGATCAGTTTCTGAAGGAGAAGAAAAACTGCAGGTTTAATGGAATGAGATAATATTGTACGTTATAAAATGTTGCTTGTGTACGACACACCTCCCTGGCAAGTGGAGAGAACAAAAATCTAAACAAATACCATCTAAAAGACTTCATACGTCATTGTATAACAAAATCTGACATAATGCAAAACAAATAAAACCGCCTGCATTTTCTAATTTGTGCACTGAAAAGGAATTTGCAGCTGAATAAATGCAGATCGAACGTTTCTCTGGGTGTGCTTTACATGATTTAACTCCAAGTTAAATATAAAGATTATTATATTCTTAATACAGCACAAGGGAAAGAAAATGAATTCATTACTAGAACCAAAGAATCATTAAAACATTTGAGATATTCATATCTGAATTATTAAATCAGTCTGAAGCTGCTCAAGAGGTACTGGTGCTGCAGAATATCTAACTGCAATCAACTAGTAATACAAAAATCACCATTAATATCACGAATGATTAGAATAATTACAATCATTCTAAAGCAAAGATGCAGGGAACTGCATAACACAAACAGATGTTGGTATGAATATGAACTTTTCATTTAAGAACTTCAGAGTTCCACAGAGTTAAAAGACAGAGGATATGAGACTGTTAATTGGATTAATTAAGCAATGCAAAAGTAAAATGATAAATCAGTCAGACTGACAGAAAGAAAGCAGATGATCAAAAAAAAAGAAAAAACTAATCTTGCTAACTGCTGTCTTCATCAAAAATGGAGTCAAATCATCCTCTAAAGAAAGGTAGCCATTTTGCTCATTGTTAACAAGTTCTTGTGTTGACAGTGGAACCTACAGGGAGATGATACACACATTTTGAAACATGCACTAACAAGGAGATGGAGACCAATCTGACATGATTTATGTACTTGCTGTAAAGCTGACTGCAGTGCTAAAGGTAGACGCCTTCACCGAGAACTTTCCTATGCTGAGGAAAAAAAGAATCGTGAGAGTCCCAGAGATGGCACGGTAGGATATTTTTTTCCCCCCCATGACTATTTTTGAGTTGCTTTTCAATACTTTGGCGACATCTTGCAGTAACTTCTGCTTAACCTTGGCCCTATGGTTTGCCTTCCTCCTGAACCATATGAATGGATGCATTTTGATCCTGTCCCTTTTAAAGGAAACAAAACACTGAAGATATTATAGAATAGAAAAATGATCTGACACTTAATGTGATGCATTCATTAAATTACTCATTTAAAAAATGTTGATCTCTGACAGCATCCAGCTGTTGGCTGTAAGCACAGCTGCAGCTGCTCTGCCAGGATGTGAAAAACGAAAATTGTGCCTGGATTCGGTTCCACTTTGCATTTTGGCTGCCATGTGGTTCAATCTATGGTGAACATGTCCAGCTGTTACTATTTAAACCTGCGGTGTGTCTATGACTGATATGTTGCCAACACACTACAGGAGTTCAGGAGCTTCATTACAATGCTCAACCAGAATCAGAACAGCAGTATTTAGTCAGAATTATGCCCATTAAAAACTACCGTCATTGCCAGAATTGACACAATTACAGCACAGTCATGACTACGGCCACAGCCATGGCAACAGAGTGCCATCTCAAGACTTAAGCCATGATCAGAGTAACATCCTATCTCTGCAGGGATCACTGAGGTGTTGATGAACCAGTTCTAAAAAAAAAAAAAAACTATTTTCCAAAGGAGCCCTGACCCCAACCGCAGAATCACAGTTGAAATAATAAATATACACAACAACCAGCATAATTGTAAGCAAGCATTACAGACAGTGTGTCAAACTAAATGCAAACACTAATTCAACCTATAATGCAAAAAGTTATATCAAGATTATACAAATGTTGTCCAAAATGATCAGTGTGACCTTTTAAGTGGTTTTAGCTATAGTCTAATGGGCAGTCAAAATCTGAACAAATAATATAGAAAGGGTTTTCAGACTCAGTACACAAAAATAAAGTCATTGACTTATCCATCTCTGAAATAGGCCACTTTCAAAATGCTTTATTAGACACTTTTACCTCAATAATTCACTCGACAGCAGTCTTTTTATGCAGCAAACCATTATGCACAGATTTCTCATCAAACCTAAAATGGGTCTGCATCTCTCTCCAGAAAATGTGCTGATTTAATCATGTATAATGTATGTGAGCCGCTGTGATATTCAAAACGAGTAGAAAGGAATGGTTTTTGATTGAGGACGGACACTGACGGGGTTGAAACTGTGTACAATCAGTGAGGTTATCATGCTAATAGAGGAAAATGCAGCAGCTCAGGATGTTGACCACTATCTACTGGTAGAGACGAACTGTGGGGTATCTAACCTTTATTCCTAGGAAAAGAGTCAAGACTCAGAGCACAAAATTGAACCACAGGGAGGCATAATGATAGGAGGGGGAAGAGAAGGAAGAGAGGGTATGCGAGAATTATAATAGCTACATTTACATGCACAAAAGTAGCCCGGTTACTATGGGAAGTCAGGTTAATGCAGAAAATCAGGGGAAAGGTTCATGGAAATACACCTCAGTTTCCACGGTTGCTAAGAAAAAACCCATTGTGTATGCCGTTACTGAGTGACCGTGTTTCACTTCCTCTATATGTGTCAAGAACGTCTGCTATAATTTCATCTTATTAATGATAAAGTCTGCTGTAGCTTTTCCTCTTTGTAAAGAAACATTTTAGAATTGATATGTATGTTGCTGTGAAATTATAGGTTTCCAACAAACGAACAAGGCTGCTCGAAAGAACTTACTCTACTCTCTTTAAATGTATATGTTCTTATACATAAATTCTGCTGCCTTGTGTGTGGGAGATGTATTCAACACAAATCCAGCTTTATAATTAAAAAGAGAGCCGAGAGCATTTCTGACAAATCCACTTATCTCAAACCAACAAACCCACTTTTTATTAAGTCAAATTCAGGGACTTGGTTTCTGTTAGAATACCATACACCAAACAAAAAGTCAGAAATAAGTAAAAAAAAAAAAAAAACTAACAAAAACTGTAAAAAAAAAACAAGGCAAAGCCTACATACAATAAAATTACTATTAAGATAATTAATTAAAATTATGACGTAGCTACAGTCAACCAATTAGACTTACCAGCCATTTTATTAGGAACACTGGTTCAATTGCTTGTTAATGCAAACAGCTAATCAGCCAATCACATAGCAGCAACTTGGTGCACTTAATCATTAGACGTGGTCAAGGCGACTTGCTGAAGTTAAAACTGAGCATCAGAAAGGAGAAGAAAGGATATTTAAGTGACTTTGGAGGTTTCATGGTTGTTGGTGCTAAACAGGCTGGTCTGAGTATTTTACAAAATGCTGGTCAACTGGGATTTTCATGCACAGCCATCTCTAGGGTTTACAGAAAATCGTCTGAAAAAGAGAAAATATCCAGAAAGCAGCAATATTCTGGACCCAGATGCCTTGCTGATTGCTGATTGCTGACTGGGTAGGCTGGTTGTAAATGATAGAAAGGCAACAGTAACTCAAATAACCACACATTACAACCAATTTATGCAGAATAGCATCTCTGAACACACATGTCCAACCTTGAAGCAGATGGGCTACAGAAGCAGAAGACCACACCAGGTGCCACTCCTGTCAGATAAGAACAGGAAACTGAGGTTACAATTCACACAGACTCATTGAAATTGGACAACAAAAGATTGGAGAAGTTTTTACTTCAGCTCCACATTCAGATGCTAGGGTCAGAATTTGATGTTAACAACATGAACGCCTTGAGTCAACGGTTCAGGCTGGTGGTGGTGGTGTTGTTGTAATGGTGTGGATTTTCTTGGCATACTCTGGGCCCCCTTATTACAGATTGCACATGGTTTGAATGCCAAAGCCTACCTGAGCGTTGTTGCTGACCATGTCCATCCCTTTATGACCAAAGTGTGCCATCTTCTGATGGCTACTTCCAGCAGGATAATGCACCATGTTACAAAGCTCAAATCATCTCTAACTGGTTTCTTGAACATGACTCCAATGGCCTCCACAGTCACCAGATCTCAATCCAATACAGCACATTTGGGAAGTGGTGGAACGAAAGATTCTCATCATGGACGTGCAGCCGACAAATCTGCAGCAACTGTGATGTTATCATGTAAAAAAAATGGACCAAAATCTCTGGGGAATGTTTCCAACACCTTACTAAATCCATGCTAGAAAAATTCAAGGCAGTTCTGAATTGAAAATGGTGGTCCAACCCGGTACTAGAAATATACCTAAGTGGCTGATAAATGTAGAAAAACTTAATAAAAATACAAAAATAATTTTGCGCTGCAATCACACTTGTCATTAATGATACATCTGCAAACATTTGCAACAGCCAACATAATCACATGCATCAAATATATTCATTTTACTTATAAAATATTATATGATGGTATGGCAGCAGTAAATCTTAATGCTATATTTGATGAATGAACACATTTGAGGAAATATCTGAATGCTAAGTTCTTCTGAGCCCCCCTGTCCTCTTTGAAAGGTCACAACAAATCAATATAAGGTTGTTTTGATGAATCATTTCTACCCTGGTCTCTTCCAAAATGAAAATTGTCTCATCAAGAGAATATCAAGGGTCACCAAATAAATTGATTGGCATGAAAATGATGAGAATCAATCAGTCGCCACATTTTAACATCTGCTCATCCACTGAAGATTTTGAAACAACGTGTTACACAATGTTCTATGCTGCCATCTGCAAAAAGACAAAAAAGAAACCCAAGATACAGTAATGATCTTTTCTTTCATTGCACTTCCTAAGTCTGTCATGCAAATGCACAAAAATCCACTGGCTAAATGCATAAATGACCAACAAAACTGTTGGGGTTTTTTTAGACGGAAAAAAGACAAACAAATGTGGTAACCAGGAGAAGAAGCAAACGAGAGGGGGGTTGGGAGTCAGAAAAAAAATGAAAGGAAGGAGAGGTGAGGCAACAGGAGACACAACAATAGGGAGAGGGAGAGAGAGGGCCTGAGCAGTAATCAGTAGATCTGAGGGATGTGCACAAGTGAAGAAGAGATGGACTGTAAAAAAAAAAATGGAATCATGAGACAGAGGAGAGCACGGCCGTCTGAAAGCAAAAGGAGAAAAAAATCTCCATGTCTGTCAGTAAAGGTGAAATCACAATTAATCAACTGGTTTAATTTTTGCTCTCTATAAGTGACAAACAGGGTCTTCACCACAAAGCTGCACTTTCATTTGTGAGGCAAATTAAAATATTTTGTTTTGCGTAATGATGTGCAACATCCTCCTTTGAGTTTTTCCTCCCATCACTCATCCTTCTGTGCTTCTCCGAGAACAATATGCTCAACATGCATTATTTATCGGAAAGTGCGTTTGTGTTTTCAAAGTATTGCAAGTGAGAATGGTTCGAACGTGGGATTCAAATTCAAATGAAGGAAGGGTGTGTTCCGCGGGCACAGGTGCACGCTTGTGTGATTTCATCACTCTGCATGCAAATTTTGACGGAGGATGGCCGCAGAGACAGAAGACTGAGGGAGAGAGAGAGAGAGAGAGAGAGGAAGACGAAGCTGAGAGGGATGGAGCATGTGCAGGAAATGGAGTGAAAGAAGAGAGAGGAAGGAGGAGAAGCATGGTGTGATGACAGAGCTGAAGGCGCTGTGTTTGTACATACATCTGCAGGCAAATTAATCACGAGATGGTCTCTTACTCTATTAAAATGCTAATGTTGGAGAATCTAGACATTTCCATATATTTGCAATATATCCCAGAGCCCAAAGAGAGTTATTATGCTAAGTGCAGGCTGGGTGCTGGATGTAGACCTAATGCAAAGACAAATCTAACCGAGATAAAGCCGAGATTAAAAGTCTGTTAAGTAAAGAATTAAAGATCAGACAGGGAACAGGTCATGAAGCTAAAACGCTAGGACTTCACGATGTTAGACGGGAGGAGAGTCGGGACGGGAATTTTCAAAGCCTCTTACTGAGTGATGCTCGCTTTCATCGGACTTACTACGAACAAACTATTTTCTGAGAAGTTTGAAACAGTTCGACATATAGTACACGAGAGATTTGTCTCTCATTAGTTTGGTGTGACAGGGTTAGCTAAAAAATAAGTGATGCCACATACATCAATAGAGATTCCTCCAATCTCTAATCAAAACCTGATGTTGATCAGTTGATACTTCTTAAGATAAAGCCGGTTAAGGATGTTTTGGATAATTAATGTCATAAATAATGCCTATAATGTCTTTTAATTTAAACTCTTAACTATTTTCTGTGTTTAAAGTACTTCCTGTAACATGTGACAAACAAACTGTTAGGTAAAAGAGTAACCATCGTCTTATTTTTCTTCATTTTGATGAACACATATGTGCATTTGAACATTTAAAATCTAAAGGGAAGGGAAAATATTTTAGAACCAGATTGACTGGATTCGTAGTCTGAAAAGTAAAGATCCATCATGAACAGGAGGGCTTTGGTACATGCAGGCAAACAATCCTCCATTTGTAAATCAATGAGCTGGAAGGCATCCGCCATCTTGAAATCACTGGCTATTATTTAATGACAATTAAGACTTTATATCAGATTTCTAAAATTAATCTGCTTTCGGACAATTGCACCGGAAGTCTTTGCCCAGTTATTAATCAGACGGAAATCCGCTGGCTTCACCAGAAGCCCAAATTATCAAGCGTTGTCCTCAGAGGCTCAAAGTCTTCAGTCATAGCAGATGGGGTTTCAGATTGTGATTGTCCTTGCTTATCAGTGGGAACTATTGTTATTCAAAAGTGACAGCTCTGCAAAATAGAGCAACTGCATCTAATTAAGAAGATTTAATTCAACATGCAGACTATATAGAGGATATTCTCAAGAAGGTTTTCACAGCAATCCTGCAGAGTGATGGATCAACTAAACAGCTACAGCAAAGAGAATATACACTGCCTGGCCAATAAAAAGGGGCCCTTCCTGAATATTACTAAACAAATAGGTTAAAGCCATCCACTGGAGAAGTAGTGCAGTGATTTCACCCAAACTGATGTAGCTTTTTGTTCCAGCTAGGCTGTATGACATCCTCCGGTGTTTCCCCTACCATTTCATTGGGGGTGTGAGTAAGTCTATATGAGTAAGTCTATATTTCTGAGCGTTTGTGAGCAAAGATAGAGGCTAATACAGGCTACCAGAAACTGCCATGGTATACCCCAACAGGGCCAAGTGGCTGAGGGACTGATGGTAGGTAGCCAGTATTCAGTCTGAGCTTCTTGGCCCTGCTTGGGTGGATGTGTGGTTAGCGCCCACTCGGCAGGACCCAATCCTTGTGGCTAACTCCTAGCACCTGCATGTTCGGCCTGACGTGCAGCCACTGCTATCATGCATAACATGCACGCTCTATCTGGGACATACAGGAAAACCTGGACCTATAATGTGGCACTGGCCAGGTTGCAGGAAAAACGTTTCATTAGTGAAAGTTTAAGACTCCTGGAAAAATTCTCTTTTGCATAAAAATACTAAAACATGCATATTTTCTTTTGTTTGTTTCTTTTAGCCTTGGGTGATGTTTAAGGTGATAACACATCATCTGAATATTGCAGATAAGCCCAAAAAAACACCTCCCCACCAAAAACCATGTCATAGGACCTTTAAGAGAACACTGAAAATATACAAAGATATTTTTGTGGTAGCTTTTCTGCACCCTGTCAACACATTAGCAAGCAGCACGACACCAACACTGGCTTTTTATACAACAGAGGAAATACAAATGTCAATGTTTTTAGTGCTTGCTGCCATGATTGTTATGGGAATAACGGACAGGTATAAATACCTACAACCTTTTGGATGATATTCTATAAGATATTTTGACAATAAAGACTTAAAAAGAGAACACATACAGAGAGGAGACAGCAGAAGTTCTCTGTTCCAAAGTGAAGGAGCGTCCCAGCTTCATTTTGATTTTACTTGCAGTGTGATGTTAGTACAAATGCAGCAGAGCGTGCATATAGAGATTACATGCATCCATCTTTCACCCCCAATTATCACAGAGAAGAAACACTCACACACATACATTTCTCACCTAGACTGGTTGGCTTGATGAGCTCATCCAGCATGTCGTAGAAGGGCAGCCTCTGGAGCTTGACATCTGGATGGACCGGATGCAGCGTGGCCGAGGCGGGCAGGTGGTGCGTCAGTCCGGTCAACTCATGTTTCCCGGGACCGAGCAGTGAGAGGGGGAGTAAGGCAGCAGGCGACGGGGCTCCACCGTGTCCGGCGTGACCCTCATACGCCAGCTGTGTCAAGCCAGCGGGCAGCGCTGCGCCCCCTCCCCCGACCATTCCAGCTGAGGCCGGGTGATGTGGTCCAGGGAGGGCTAACTCTGAGTGGGGGACCATTTTGGCAGGGAATCGTCTTCGGTAGAGCTCTTTGATCTTCATGTGCACGGCTGGGCTGCAGCCGGCTTTCAGCAGATGCAGCGCCTTGGTGAGGAGCTCGTGCTTGCGTCCGTGCTTGTTGCGCCCAGCGTAGCCCAGCAGCACCTGCAGCTCTGACACCCGCAGGCTCATCACCATTTGCTGGAATGATGAAAGAGATGACAAAGATGATAAGAGTCTTATCTTTGGGTGCAATGCTAATACTTAACATGTCAAGTTTAAGCAGAGGAGACGAGCTACACTAAATACAGGTAAGGGGTTTGAAAGGAGAGTAAAAACAAAAACATGCAACGGATAAAACGCTCTGCAGTATTTGTGAAAAATTATCCTTCACACTCTTGAATCTGTCATTCAGTCTAGAATTAATTTTCTTCCCAGAAACTGAGACAACACACATCCTTTCAACCCTGCATAGTAGTCAAAATGAGTTTTTCAGTCAAACTCACCTGCATTAATAAGTCATAAAGCATATGAAACTCTGTATCAATGAGGTATAAACTCTTTGTATGGTTTAAGAATGGGATTGAGTACAAGGAAGGGTAATTTAGGAGTATATGTGAATCAAACTTCTGCCAGCTGAGGTGATGCAAGGCAAACAGCAAAGATGCTGTGTAGCGATGACCCTTTTATCCCAACGCAGGACAAATTAGACACGTTTACTTTACAGGACGTTCACAGACTCGTAAGCTGCAGGAGTGGTAGGTTGGTATTCATTTTGAATGTAGCGTTGAAGCTCGGCACCACCCGCTGAGCCAAAGATATTTAAATGACATCCAACATCCCTACAGGGGAATGAGCAAAATGCCAGCAACAAGCCGGCTGGGACCAACTATATTCAACTGATCTGTACAGAAACAGAAGCTGGGAGTTGTTATTGTCTACAGTAGTAGTGTTGGAAATGTTTCCTGTGCAGAAACCTGTTCTTGCCCACCTGAGTGACACAAAAAAAGAGAGAAATATTCTATCTTCAACAAATAAACAAATAGAAAAATGAAAATAAAAATGAATAACGGCCTTGTGTATATCAATGTAATTAACAAATATACATCCAGTCAGAGCAGAGGATGTTAATGACCGAGCTCGTGGTAACAGAGCTACACATCTATGAGAGGCTTGTCAACCACAGTCAGTCATATTTGCTTTGGAAATTTTGAGGTTTCCCCAGAGAGAACTGGGAAAAGTCAGTACAGGAAAACATTTAGCTGCTCAATTTTCACACATTGTCAATAAGATCATTAAATCTTCGGTTTGATGCTGGTGTGCTGCCTCTCAGCAACACTAAGACACTAAGCTGCATACATACATGGATATACCTTAGCGGATAGTTTGCATTTCACAGAATTGAAGTGCATACATTAAAATCATATGTGCAGCATCTTCATTTTCTAACCCAGTTATGAGAACAGCATTCATCAAAGAAATGCAATAAACACCCACTGGGAAGCAGTGTGCTTAATGCAGTTTTTTTGTTTTGTTTTGGGTTTTTTTCAAAATAAAGGGGGTAAAAAACAACAAAGGAAAGGGAAAAACTTTTAGCCAACAAAGGATTTTCCAATGTAAGACTGGGGCTGTAAGTCCCAGGGGTTTGCAAGGATGCAGCAAGAAAAAATCTAAAGTTTCAAACCAAATCCATTGTTCACAACCTAAATAAAGAGATGAGGTTATGTCAGGCCAATCTTATGTTAAAGGGTTTATTCTAAATGAACTTTTTCTTTCTTTCAACCAAATAATAAGTAGAGTCAATGCACACAGCGTTCATTTCAGTGTTTGTATCAGAATAAAACAACAAATAAAACACATGTACCGAGTACTGCACATATTAGTGAAGTTCAAAGATGTATTTTCCAATCTACAAGCAGCATTAACTTCCATTAAGCAGACAGTGTGTTTCTCAAATTATAGCTGTGGTAAGCCTTAAACTGTATTACACAAGGTCTAAAAATAGACAGGTCCTAAAATCTGCTTCACACACACCTGCAATAGTGGAGAGCCTTCGTTGCTTCATCTCCTTTAATGACAGAGCAGAGCTACAGAAGCACACAAACACACACCCCTTAAATAACAAAGCACACGGGGCTGTTGGGGCCCAGCGCGCAAGATTTGTTGAAGCAAAACAATTATGTGCTCACACACAGAGCCTCTACTATTTTTGTGTCCAGAATATGCCGGATGTAGTGTGTTAATGAAGGATTAAACCTTCCAGCCTGCGTGACTTTATTTGGGCTCGTTATATGAGGCGCATTCTTCTCGTGTGACTTGGGTTTTTGCATTCAATTGACATTCAAAATGTCATATACACTGCTGTGGGCTATCTTTTGTGAACTAACCACAAGGGGAATTTTTTTTTACACACACACGCATGTGCGCACACACACACACGCAAAGACTGAAATGCAAAAAAACAACTTTATCCAAACAGAAACAGATTTCCTGTAACACGTCTTTCCATTTATTGATTAAAAACACAGTCATGTTCGTTTGTCAGTAGAAGTTCATTCAAACTTTAAACCAATGTTTGATAAGAAACAATATGTTTTAATCTGGATATCAAATGTTGTGTCCATCAAAGCAGAAACACCCCATACATAGTACATTAGTGATTCCTCCAAACACTCTTTCATGATCTTTCTGACAGAGAAACCTAAAAGGCTCTGCGATGTTTGTGCTGTTAAAGACGACAGAGCTGTAACTTTGCGGCGCTTTGCCACGACTTTCATTCAAATACAGGTGTCAACTCATTTTTAGTGCGAGTGACCCAGATGTGAAAGAACCCGCTCATTGTGGCTCAACCACAGATCTGAACTGTATCATTGAAACCGAATGCAGAATAATACCAGTAAATGTGAATGGAACTGAAAGTGTTGCAGTTTATTGTAAAACCTGCTCTACTTTTACACATATCGCCTTCAGTGCAGCAGAGACAGCAACACGTTTGATCTAAAGCCTTCTGGAGCACTGCAATCAACTGTCTGAATACATATTTTCTGTGCTTGGTAATATTTAACCACACATCTTACTTTGAAAGCTTAATCAAGATCTGAAAAATATTTTGGACTCAAAGAAAATGAGAAAAAGTGCTATCAGAAACTCAAACATTGTTTTCATTTCAGGACAAACTAAAACTGTTAAATAAAACTATTAATTACAAATATTAAAAGTATCTGACAGATTGTGGATTGTGCATGTGTATATTATATTCATAATTAAAAAGCAATAAATCAGTTTCAAATAGACGCTAATTTTGAAAAATAATAGTTGTGAATTGATTAAAAATATGAAAAAAAAAAGACGAGCACAAAAACCAACACCAACAGTTTTCACCCTGGTTAGTGTTTCATTTTACAGCTCATCACTGCTCAGTGAGTAAAAACAACTCTTCCAATCAGGGGAATATCATTTGCTTCTCAAGAGAGGCTTGCTCTATTCAGAAAGCTCAACCTCCTCAGATCATTCAGTTCCACTTGCATGAGCAGGTACCTGTCACCACCTAGACCAGCTCTGCTGGAATATACATTTCTGAGTTTAACTGGAGAAAAAACGGATTTTGTAGCCTTGAGTCCAGTAGAATTTTCTGAAGATTTTCGATCATTTTCCAATAAATAAAAGCTGGAAAATACCACCACGAACACCGACAAATAACAGCTGCTAACCTGATTTAACTTTAACCTTGGTAGATGGGTTTTAACTGATAACTCGCTTTGATTGTTACACTCAGTTCTGTAACATCAACACTAAAAACCATGTTCAGCATTTAAGAGAAATAACTTTCAGAGAACTGCCGAAGAAGACATCCACTGATTCTACAAGCACCAACATTTCATCAGCTGATCAGGATAAACTAGAGAAGCTGGAAACAATGCTGGAGCCCTGCAGGATATTTGCTCCTGTTCCGTTTAACTGGGTTTATTTCCAGATTTGTGGTAGCCATAGAAACGGCGTATAACTCCAAATAATGCAGGAGAAGGCGACTCGAACCGGCCACGCGTCGAAGAATGAAAACTGAAACTTAAACTTATGGTGACACGCAGCTTAATCAGGAGGAATTATCTGTTTAGAGTCTACGTGGGCTTCCTAACAGCTTACATAAGTATTATATAATGATAAATATCCCGCTAATAAATAAAATAAATCAAATTTAAATCAAAAAGATTTTAAAAAGTTCTGTGATTAGTATGCAATTAATCATGCGTTTACCCAGGACAGGCGTGCAATTAATGGTGATGAAAAATTGATAAAAAACTGACAGCCATAGTTTCCATTCCAACTTTCAGTTTTGGTAAAAAAAGGAAGTTGAATAAAGGTTCAATTTGAATTTAGTGTTTGTGTGTTCTTTAATAAAAGTAGGTTATTGAGCAATAGTATAAAATGGCCAGGGCTGCTTTTTAAATGTTTTAAATAATTATCAATAATCATCAATATTGATCATTATAATGGTTTTTTTAAACTATATGCTTTTTTCTATAATCGCCCTGCCACAATGCTTTCCACTCTTCAGGAAAGCTTGTTCCACTAACGTGGACCAGAGGAAGAGAAGGCTCTCTCCCCGTGGATTTTAGTTTTAACTTTGGGAATTATCAGAAAACCCTGACCTGAAGAGGGTCCTAATAGGCTCATAATATAAAGGAAATTCAGATAAATACTCGTGGCTAAGACCATTAAGAGCCTTTTAGAATGTATGCAGTCTCTGTGTTTTTGTTTTAACTTTGGTGTTCAAACCTAATACAGTTTTCACAAAACTCTGTCTAATATGAGCGGCAGGAGACGCAACAAGCCGTCCAAAATGTTTGTCTACGACGCGTCATGTGTCACTTCCTCTCTTTGGTTCGCTGGATGTTCCGTTTGCTTTCACTTGCAAGTGAAGCCAAGAACCCAGGTTTTCAGGAGGACTAGAGTTTGCTTTTTTGCTCCGGACTGCAGATGTGTGTTCACACTATTCCAACTGAACTGTACTATCCATGGAAGCAGACCAGGGTTCGTTTAAAGTGGACCAAATAGCACTAGACAACTACTTTAACGCAAGTTCAGTTTCAGTCTCACCACCACTATCATAACTCTCTTTAGTTATGATGTGCCTCCCCCTAAAACAATTTACACTTAGTATTTTGGCAAATCAATGATCTGTTTCCGTTGCACAAGGAGGCTAAAACTCTTAACACAGTTTAGTGGACATTAAGAGACCATTTTATACAAACTCGACTTCAACAGCGCTTCACACGGCTCACAGTGACATGATCAGATCAGAGGCCGCTGTTTACAGAACAAACACTGCATCTTGTGTACAGCTGCCACATATGCATAACCATGAACCCTTCACACACACAGCTGTTTACATCACTTCAGAGGACATTACACTAATTTGGAGTAAATACAAATCTGAGAGATGTGTCAAGAAAGTATTCACGAATTTAAAATATACACTCATATTTCCCCCCAAAATTTTATGATACCAAAGTTGAAGCTCAACAGTCTAAAGTGTACAAAAAGGTGTAAAAAAAATATAATTTACCTGCAGGACAGACTTAGTCTTTCTCCATACACGCAGTAAAGACAAAAAACAGGAGGCAGGCACCCGTATGTGAATGTAATCCTAATGTCTATGGTCTGAGCCACACTGCAGTCATAAAAACACATCAGTCAAACACAGATGGCTCCTACAGCAGGAAGCTCAATCACAGGTGCAGCGCACAGGCAGCAGCTGTCTTTCCATGAATTTTCAATATGCAGATGGACTTTTTTTCTAAACAGTACAATAATTTGGATACTTCCAACATAATCTTGCTGAGTATCTTTACATGTGGACAACAATGAGGAACACGTGGCTCATTGGCTCAACCCAGGAACTCTCCTGCTCTGGACAAAAATGACCCTTTCCATGAAATATGCATGTAAATGTGGAAGACGAGGAGAAATAATGACACTGGCTGCCAACCATTAGACAAAAACACACACACACGCACACACACACACACACACACACACACACACACACACACACACACACACACACACACACACACA
>JAOXYM010000001.1:9323841-9339620 GCA_028567055.1 Leptatherina wallacei
AGTATGTAGCATCTGGGCCATACTTTAATTTGAAATAATAAAAAAAAAAGTGACACGAAGTGACACACTCGCTTTAACACAGAACATTCAAAATCATCTAAAAGGATTGCAGGACACAGCTTTAAACCACTAGTAAGCTAGAATAATAAAATGGGACGAATTAACATTGCAAAACAGCATTCATTGACAAATGTCCTTTTTTTGGAGCTGTATGTTTTTCTTTTGGTATGTCCAAAAGCAACACGGATGGATGTGAGAAAGTCAGGAAAAGAAGTCAAGTCAGGTTGCAGTGACAATAAGGTAAAATGTGGAGGTAGTGTAATCAAAATCTGCGGCTGTTTTTTCTCACAGCAGTGTAACCGAACCCACATTTATACTGAAGTACACACAAATATTGTTGGAGCCAAATCAAATGACTTCATATGATATATATCAAAATGACAAAATGTGGCCATTTTCTAGTAAAACTTTTCCCTCAACAACATAAACGAAAACTCAACAACTAGGGATGCATCGATCACTTAGCTAGAGACAGGAATTGGACATACGACTTCATCAGCTATGACTGATGCCTGGCAGATGAGAGAAATTAATTTCTTTACTGGTAAAGCAAACAAATCATTCCCACATCAACACGGCCAGCCACACACACTCGCGTGCAAGCACGTTTTCAGGGTGAACGTTTTTCAGTCAGAAAGACGGAGCTCCCAATCTGTAATATCTCTAATGTGAAAATAACCCGTAGAGGAACGACCACAACATTCGGACCAAAAAAAACCTAATCTAACACTTTAAAGAGCTTCAACTCACTGAACATGTCCATCGACAAGTCCAAGCCAGCGGCCGCTTTTATGTTTCCCTGACATTAATAATGAAAAATGTAAATACAAGAAAAATCATGAAATTCTTGTTATTACATGACCAGCCATTTTCCACAGTCAAAGATAGTGGTTTCATTAATTCCATACCTCATCTAAGCCCAAAACACACAATACTGAGCCGGAGATGCTTCTAAGGCATTTTGTTATCTGAATTGTTTAACCGTGTTTTATGACACACACACACACACAGTTTAAAACACTCATCTGTGGGTACTGTTATAGCTTTTCATCTGGATTTTAGTCGTGTAAATATTTCTTTAAACAGCACTTTATACATTTTTAGGAGACAAAAAAGACTTTAAAATGTATAAATTTAAATTGGCTGATAAAATTGCAAATCATCTAATAAGAACAGGAATGAAAGAGAGAGAAAAAAAACAAATACTCAAGAACTTGTAAAACAGTACAGGTATCCACACAGAGTGGAGGGGAGTTTTAATGAGATTTTTGTCATTCCAGCTACACAGTGGTGTAGTGTTTAGCACTGCCTCACAGCAAGAAGGTTCCTGGTTTGAATCCTAGCTGGGGCTTTTCTGTGTTGAGTTTGCATTTTCTTTCCTGTCCTCTGGCGTCCCCCCACAGGCCAAAAACATGTCTCCTAACTTAATTAGGCAAAACTGACCCTGGGAGTGAGTGTGTAGGCAGGTGTGTGTTTGTCTTGATTATCTCCAAGCTTGATCATGGACTGGGGACCCATCTCAGTGCTTACTCGTCTCTTGCCTGATGGTTGCTGGGATGGACACCAGCTACTCCACCACAAGTCCATTAAATTGAATAGAAAATGTGAGGACAATTCAGCTCATGTGTTTTTCAAAATAGCTTTAACTCCAGCCAGGAGCTCCCTTTTTGACTCTCTTCCTGGGATAATGTTCCCTTGCGCTTCTTTGAATCAGTCAGGGTGTGCGTTCAAGACGACCAGTGTGTTGATATCCAGTTGCTGGCGCGTGCCATAGTATGTAAAGCAAAACTCAGCAGTAACATGACAGTGCCCTGGAAGCAAAAGTTGTGAAGTGTGGTTTCTCAGGCTTGGGATGCTGCTGGGCAATGATGACTCCAGGAATTTAAAAAATAAATGTCACTGTATCAACAAAACAAGTCAAAAAAGCATATTCTTAAGATCAGAAAGTTACATAGTGCTACTTTAATCTACAAAAATTTCCTGTTTCACTGCTAAATGCCAAGGTATAAATTACAACTGCAGTATTTATCAGTAATATACCACATTAAATTTACCTTTAACCCCACAACTAAATAAATCGATTTAAAATGTATCCCAATAAGTAGAAGAATGACAATGATTGGGTATAATAAGCCTGATGGCTGGACTCCACATAAAGGACTGCACATCCTCCTGCAGCACAAATCCACCTTCAATCTGACAGCCCACAATCATATATATATATATATATATATATATATAAAAAAAACATTTTAAAACCAACATAACTGCCAACCAGGGGAAAACATATCTACAGATTTTAATAATTAAATTCAAGACTTTAAAATATCCTTAGAGATGTTTTTAAGGAAACAAATTCAATGTTTTTAAAAGACTCTTCAAGACCTACAGACACCCAGCAGATTCATGTCTGACTGGAAAACAGTGTAGGGTAATAATTTTCTGTCCAGAGCTGGTGAGAATGACGGATGGAGGGATGATGGGGGATGGGGAAGAGAGAGAGCCTGCAGCTGAGCCTCCAAACCGAATGAAATTCTCCACAGCTCCAGTGAAAACACAGGAGGGAGGGGGAGGGTGGATGAGGGGAGGATGGGAGGGTGGAGAGGCTGGAGGTGGTGGTTTAGATGGACACATCAGAGAAGAACCACATTTCTACACTGGCCGGGGTGCTAACACAGCATTGCTTAAACAGCAAATGTTTCTTTTAATATGAATAATAATCGTCTTTATCACTTTATAATATATTCAAACCATTTCTCATGACAACATGCTTGGGCATGGCTGACACACGTTTAATAGAAAACATGTTACAACTGTTTTCTTTTAAACTAAATCCTTGAAACCCAGTTTAATATTGAACCGTTTCACTATGGCATGTCTTTCACATTTTGCAAGTAAACTAAATAGTGGTTTTAGGCGGACACTTCCTGCTGTGAAAAATTTAAAAAGCCATCCTGCACTTGGGAGCATATACTAGTTTTCTAAATTAAATGTTATATTTAATTTTAAAGAAAAAGAAAAAGAGTTTCTGCAGAATAAGGATGGTGTCTCCATAGTCCTGTTTCTCCCAAGGGCTTTTATTTATTTATTTTTATTTAGAGAAGGGAAAGCCTCTTCCTTACCTGTTTTTACAGGAAACGTGCAAAAACTGCTAAGTAAACAGCAAGGCATTTTAGTGAAACATAGGGGGAAAGAAAAAAAGGGCTTCCCTTTTTCCTCAGACCTAACCACATATCATGTTTAGACTGAGCAAAACTTCAGAACCAACAGATATTTGGTGTAAAACTGATTTAATCCTGTTTGTTGAACCTGTTGCAGCTTGTTTCTGAAAGGTTTCATCTCTAGCTTGCACTTGCAATCTCAAGCTGAGGGATTTCTTACTTGTATGCACTTTGGGAATCAAACCTAAATTATCTTGAGTATTAGTTGGAGCTTAACTAAATACTCTGGTCAATCACAGTGATCAGCTGTGAGCCTGTGTACTCGATCAAAGATGGAAATTTGCACGACAACAGCGTATTAGAGTTGACCTTGTCCTTCTCCACTTCTGTTTGTAAGTTGCTGGAGAAGCTGAAGAACTACTATTTATCTGTCTGTACATCTGCTCATCTTATCAAAGATTGGGTAGCTATTACTGTAATAACTTCAAATAACTGAGATCACTCACTTAAATGTTTGAAGTCTGAAAATGCGAGCACAGTCTGCCAGTTTGACCCAAAGTACAGCTAGCAGTTTAGCCACTGCTAGCAGTTCAGCCGCACGACCAAAACAGCAGTCAATCGTGTCATTTTTTGGAGCCATTGCGCCATATGAGCAGCATTCAAAGAGGAGCTGAAGTTTGACTTGGATTCGAATTACACCAGGGCTTTCAGGGGAAGGCTCCCCCCCCAGGCATGTGCAACGACTTCACAAGTCATTTGCACGAGCACGTTCTGTTGTCTTCAACAGCCTCAAACATGACCGGTTTGGCAGTCATGGTCTGGGGAGGTATATCCTTAGAGGACCACAAAGACCACCGTGTGCTAGCTAGAGGTACCCTGACTGCCATTAGGTACCACGATGAGATCCTCAGACCCATTGTCAGACCACAGGCTGCTGCAGTGGGACCTGGGTTGCTTCTGATGCAGGACAATGCTCGGCCTCATGTGACTGCAGTGCGTCAGCAGTTCCAACGTCGCACCAAAAAACTAACGAGGGGTTGACCGATGCTCTGATCCAGGTCTGGGAGGAGATCCAATCGGGAGCATGCCCAGATGCTGTAGGGAGTGCATACAGGCACATGGAGGCCACACATACTACTGAACCTCATTTTGAATTGTCTTGAGGAATTTCCCCAGAAGTTGGGTCAGCCTGTGATCTGATCTTTCTACTTTTATTCTGATTATGATTCGGAATCCAGACCTCCATGGGTTAATGATTTTGATTTCCATTGATTGTTCTTTTGCTAATTTGTTCTCAACACATTCCACTATGTAATGAATAAAGATTTTCAATTGGAATATTTATTCTTAAAGATCTAAGATGTGGTGTTTAAGTATTCCCTTTATTGTTTTGATCAGTGTACTTGGCCCTTCAGATACATGACAAGTTTATCTACATTTTGAATGGGCGTTTCAAACCAATCAAGGAACTGGAAGTAGTCCCAATAATTTGTCATCTGATACAGCACATGCCCAACCCCAAAAAAAACACAGCTTCTGCTTCCGGAACACCTGAAATAATATCTTTTGTTTTTCAACTCTACTGCTTTTGTAAAAACAGAAGACTAAACTGAAAATAAGTCTTACCCATCTGGTATCAAAGATACAAGAATACAGAGTAACACTTCTGCATGTGTGAGAAGTTTGGTTGTAAAATGCAAACTAACCCCCACATGCTACATCTCTCTGTCTAACATACTCTCGTACAAACCTAATGACCCTCACCTCCACTGTAAACACACACCTGGTGCCGCAGCTTAGAGCAGCTGACTGCACTGGAGCTATAATGAAAGGAAACAGGGAGCATGGAGGCCCGTTTGATGACGAGAGACAGGTTGGAACTGGCTGCTGGTCGAGCCGTCCTGAAAGGCCTGTTTTATCTTTCAGGAGGCATAGTGGCTTCCAAAATGGAGGACTGGTTGGCATCACGCTCAAGTTTCTGAAAAAGTCCAGATCAGTACAGGTTACCAGCTCCACATTCTTCTTTTATGACTTCTCTGTAATGACCAGAGCAACAGTTTTCTATTATTTGCATATACAGAGTACACAGCAGTGTCAAAAAGTTTAAGCCATCACTTCTTTCTTTTGCTTCCAAGGAGCCAGACTTTAGACTTCAGCTGCTTTTCACTTAGTATAGTGAAAAGTATATACAGTATACTCCTACTACCTGAAAATGTGTTTGTTTATTTTTCATTTGTTTATTTAGTCTGGTAAGCCAGATTTATTTAGTCTGGATGACTGGGAATCTACACCAACATTAAGTCTGTTAAGCCACTTAAAACTCAATCAAGCATAAAAAGGCACCTAACCCAAACCACAACCTGGCAAAGAAGCTTGACGGTCCATCATTTGGTTTACTTTTTTTTAGTTGTATCTACAAAAAATACCAACGATAACACAGTGGGACAAGCAACAAAAGAGGTAGCTAATAACCAGAAACCTGACGAACTCCATGGATGGCAGGAAAGAAGTATCTGAGAGCAGCGCCCTTTCAGCAAAGACCCGACAGAACCTGAGAAGACCACCCGGCCCTTCAGCTGATCCATCTACAGAAGCCTCACCAGAAACAGTCTCCATAGAGAGACAACTGTCAAGAAGCCATCCATAAGGAGGGATATTCATGTAGTCCAAAAAAAATTCCTATAAATGGATAATGTTTCAATATATTCTATATGTTCTGTTTATAGCTGTTAGTAGGTTCAAGGTTCAAGATGTTTATTTGTCACATGGATGTACAGGTACATGCACAGTGAAAACTTGGGTTGGGTAGCTCTTGCCCGAAGTACATAAAAGACGAAAAGAAAAAAGAAAAAGATAAAATAATAATAATAATAATAATAATAAAGAATAATAGAAATAAAATTGTACATAAATGACATATCTAAAAAGTTAAAAATGCTGTTATTTTGGTAGACGTAGCAGGTGGAGATTATGCAGCAGAAAAGTTCAGTGTTGGAGCTATCACATACTTGTTTTGACATTTTTACTTCCTAGTGCTCATAATAATCATTAACTAAAACTGTTTTTTATTCAAGTGCACTGGCAAGTTACTATGAGTTAATAATAAACATTCATTATAAGTGTGAGTCAGTCAGCACCATCAAGCTGAATTAAACTGTAATTTTAACATTGATAATTCACAAATGCATCTGTATTTTTCTCACAACCAAGTCATCAGAGATCAGTGATCGAGCCACATAAAAAACGATACATGATTGCTAGAGAGTTGCCAAGCAAAAGATCCAGCATGTAAGGGCGAGGGCATGTTCTCACTCACACACGAAGCATCAGCAGCCTGCACACACGGTATGGGAGATCGTTAACCCCGCACTGATCGCATGTGCTGGCCAAATGGCTGATGCATCTGCAAAACAACCACATGCACTTTTTTAGCCATGTGACCATCATATGACACACACATTTGCATGTGTGTGTGAAAAATCTGCAAAGAGGCTAAGAAGCATTTCATCCTCCATTACCAAGCAGTCAAGACTGATCAAAGATTTAAAAAATGTTCATGATGATTTACACCAGTAACACTTAAAAAGAGGATGGTTAAAAGATTTAAATTATATTCAGCCTGCATAGACGATTTAGGTGTAGATATCTTTGGGGTTTTTTTTCTCTATTGCCTGAGGTGACACAGAACACCATAAATATTTTCCTCCTTTCATGACGACACAGAGAAGTAATGTGGTGACACACAAGTCTCCGCACCTCACCTTGATTCTGACTAACTTACAGCCTTCGACATCATGAATTTACAATTTGAAACCTTCGGAAAACATTTGCTGTCATGTTGCGGTGCACTGAACATTCATCACAGTGGATAAAAACATGCGGGTGGCTTTTAGAACTCATATTTCAATTAATTGTCTAAAACAAACACTCCTACTCTATCTCTATGAGACGCTATCTAGGGCTTATAAATTACCAGTTAAAATAATTATCAGACATACTGCTGGCATGGGTTTGACACGTAAGAAAACACTAGCGACCTTAACCCAGTCAGACGCACTGTTTGAAAACAGCTTCTGAAAAAATCCAATCCAACTTTTTTGGGATCTCAATCTGAGTCAAATGAACAAGAAGAGTTCAATGAAAGTTGAATTAATTTTGACCGCTGCAGCTCCTCCTCTCTGGGATGGTACCTGCACTGATTGGACTCAAGTGTCCTGCAGCAATAAACTTGATGACAAATGAAAGGAAGCATGAGCAGCCCCCATCAAACTCAGCTGCACCCCAGGGAAAAAAACAACAAAACTATTAAAACTAGAGATTATCGTGTATTTTAAAAAAAATACACACACAGGTTGAAAACTTTATGTTTATGGCTGGTTGAACAGCCGGTCTGGGATCAAATCCTGGTTTAAAGCTTTAATCTGTATGTCACCCCATCTTTCTCTGACCCCCGTTCCGACCGAGCAACTGTCTCATAGAACCAAAAACCAGAAAGACAAAACTTAAAATTGAGGTGACATAATAAAACACAAAGTTCATGGGGGGACAAAGGAAAACACTGAATTTGGGAATAAAATAAAGGAGAATCTGGAAAAACTGTTAAAAAAATAAAAAAGATTTAATAGGGCGATAATTATACGGCAAGCAACTGTAAACTGAGGTTGGTTTTCTTTGCTTTTATTCCATGTACACCACACAACACATAGGCATCACTTTTATTCCTGCGCGCATCCGACATCCATGTCTTAAGTTATGACGTTTTGTGAATTTGCTTTTGATTCAATAAGATATTGAAGTCTTTCAAAACTTTTTTGATTTAACTTTTGAATAAGTGGTTCTAAAAAAAAAATCTGAAATTAAAAATACATCCGTTTTCACACATAAACTCAAGCAAGTCCAAACAATTTGGTAAGCTATATTTCTACGGCTGCTGTTAACACAAGAACATCACAGTGGGAAGTTTCCTGCTAGAGATGCGCTTTCTGGCTGCATTCTCATATGCCACCACTCTGGAGCATATCTAAAACATTTTAGGACTTTAGTGCACATGACAAAGCAGCACTAGTGTATTACAATTACTAAGTAATACATAGCCTTTCGGATTTAATATACATATGTATTTGTTTCTGCACATTTAAATTAAATTCATTAAGTTGATGGATTAAAGTTACTGAGTTTACTCAGTTTTGTTTTCAACACTTTGCCCTGGTATGAATATATTTTGATTGGTATCAGAGTTCGTAACCAGGTGCTCTTTATAGATTAAATCAAGAATATCATTGCACAAGTTCAATAGACTACAAATACTTAACATTTTTCCTTGGCCTTTGTCTTTTGGTCTGCATTCCAAATAGGTGAGCTGATCATGGATGCACACAGGAAAATCAATGAAGAGAAAATTGAAGCACTAGCATGTGTCCACTCGGTTTCTCTCTTGTTCTCTCCTCTGTACGCCTTTGGCTTAATTATATTTAAATGTCAATAAGATTAAATTTAATTTCCATTTCTAACAAAGGCACCGTGTTCACCAAAGGCTGGCAGTGACCTGAGTTTAGCCCGTTATAAGCAAAGGTCAGGTAAGAAGCAATGACCCATTCAGACCATCTGCCCACACAGGTTTTACCAGTGTCACAGCATCAAGCTCTATAGAGCATTGTAAAAATCTAAAATTTCTTGTCGGAATAAGGAACAAAACACTGAGGTGTGCATGTTTGTGAGCAGAACCCAAAAAATCTGCAGCACTTTTTGGTTTTGAGGTGAAGAGTACAGCAGTTCTTCTGAATCCCTAGAGGCTGGGAGATGGTGAGGCTAATAATGTTGTGCCAAGCAGTTTCTGCAAAGGTTGTGTGTGTTTGTGTGTGGGTGTAGCTGTTGTGTAGGCGGATGGGGGTGGAGATGGGGGGGGCTTGCACACTACCTGGCCATTATATAAAGCTCCCACTCTCGGCTAGAGGGTTCTGTACAGAGTGCCAGCTCCCTCCCCATCCTCCTCCCCTCTTTGTCCTCCCATCCCCCCACCTCTTAGCCTTCCAGCTTCTCTGACTCAGGCTTAACTATGAAATACCTCTGCCTGTTGTTTTCTCTCTCTCCTGCCTCTGTAGTATCAGAATCACTGTGCGCATTGTGGATCAAACAAAAGAGAGAATTTGGGACAAAGATATATATGCAGACAGTCCTTCCCATGGCAGGATCAGATGGTGCAAACAAGTTGGCCTGAGATCAGAAAAGCTTCCTTTTTAATCATTAAATGCTGTCCCACTACACCTGAGGCTACTGAGGTCTAGTCCCAGCTTGCCACAGGCAGATAGAGATCTAAAGCCGAGTTGAGTCCAGTGTTGAGCAGCACCAGTTGTTGACAAGGGCGTTTCTGATCTGAGGCCAAAATATTGCAGGCGAATGCTGCTGGTAGCAACCAAACAGCACCGTTTTGCTGCCACAAAGGTGGACAAGGAAAAACTCAAACAAAGAAGCATCATGAATGAGAAGAATCAAAATGCTTTGTGATTACCACTGACCTCAGCTCTGTATTGGAGACAGAAGAAGGAGAAAAGAAGATATATGGCTGAGAACAAAGGTATTTGAAACCAAAATCCCATTGCATTGCTTTGGTGAGAAGAAGAGGAGGAGTAGAAAGACACCAAGGAGTTTCACTTGCACTGTACAGCACTCTTTTAATCCTACTGAGCTGGCAGAGGTCGGCAGACAGCAAGATGAAGGGGAATAGTAGAGACAGTAGCGGGAGAGTTCAGGCTGTGCAGCAAACATGTTGCTTGTAGATGCAGGGCCAAAGATGACTTTTTTTTTTCTTGAGGGGTCCTTTCTGATGTTGGGTTTCATCTATGAACTGCAATTATGTTGCTGTGGTCTGCTGCTGAACTTCATACAGGAGACAGAAGGTGACCTGGATGAATGCATCAGGCTCAATTTCTACCTCTTACTTCACATGAATGACAGGAAAAAAAAAGTGCTGCAATTTTGAATAATACTGCAAGGTGCAGAAAAAACTCATTTAATTCATCTTCTTTTTTCATTTTTTAAAGATAAAAATATGGACAAAACATGCTTAAGTGGATTCTTCCTCAACATTGTTGAGAGACAATCTTCCCTACCAAGTTCATTTTACACTTTTGTTGTGTGAAATGAGCTAAAAACCCATCAAATCCGTTAGTGTATTATATCAGTTTCTAGGACTTTTCTATCTCTTACATTCCCCTTTATTCCTGTTTATTCTTTCAGCACAATAAGCCCAAGTTTAAGATGAAAAAGATGATTATTGCCACCTATTTATCAGACCATTACCTCAGGCTTCATTCACACTGTACAAAAACAAACACAAAAAAAACCCTGTAACATCCACTCAAATCTGTCTTTTTGTCTTAAATGACATTTAATGCTTCATTAAATGATTCTGCATTAGTTATGGGTATATATCAACGACAGCTTCCAGCAACAGCAAAGTAAACGTAACACCTTGGTGGACCGACACTATTTTTCACAAGTATGCTGCACCCAAGGCTGCAAGAGAGAGCACAGCCCAAAAGTGAGCTTTTTGTTAATAAACAGAAACATTTTCACATTGGCAGTGCAAAACTTGCAAAGAGCACCAATCCTCAGATGTAAGCAGACAGGGTGCATCTATTTTGCCAGTCTGTACAACAGCTGGCAGCTTGCATTCTAATGTGCTTTCATGTGGGAAGTGACACCCACTAGTAATCAATTCATTTTCCGTTGGGGGGCGGTTGGGCGACAGTATGGCAGATGGGTACAGTCTCAAGACACTTGCTTCTTGCATCCAAGGTGCCTTCAACTTCTTTGATAAGTTGCTAAGACAATTTGGTTATGTATGCTCGGATTAAAAATCCCACTTTTCAACTAAGTATTTTACACAGCTGCTTTAAAATAGGAGAGAAAAATCATACCGATTGCCCCCACATTGTCCTGGTGCAGTTTAATTACTGTTTCTATGGTAACCTTATCACTCAAATTGCTCCTTATGCTACTTAGGACTGTCTGTTTCTGTCTTTCACGAGAAGTGGAGCGGGAGGGTGTAGGACACAGAGCGAGGATCGCTACCCATCTGAAATTGCCCTAAGCCCTTCTGTTTAGGTCTGACTCCCACCATACAGGCAAAAATAACCTTTTTTTTTTCAGAAAGTCATGCTCATCCTACAGCCTGTAAAATGCCATCCCCATCTGCTGTAGCGGCATACAGGGCTGTCCATGGGAGAGATCATTGGAATGTAGGTACCAGGGCTCTGTGAGTAATGTGGGAATGGAGTCAAGTTGTTTTAGCAAGAAGACCTGTGTTTGAAAAGCCTGTATATGTATGCTAATTATGGTGTAAAAAAAGAGTATAAGTAACCCATTTTTATGCAGGCTGCTGCAGAGCCTGAAAAGATTCTGCAAGCTACTGAAAACTGTAGAAGTCATTTCTGGAAAAAATGTGTGTGTGAGGCAACACCGATTGACAGTAATAGTGCTTCAACATGTTGGTCGACACAAAGTAGCAGTTAAACTGGCTCATAGGGTTTACTTTGTGCGCTATTATTTACCTTTAATGTGTTGTTTTTCTTTCTTTTTACTTTTATTTTGTAATTTGGTATCAAACTCACTGGAATTCCACTGTTATGTTTACATATACTGTATACGGGAAATGTAAGCCAATGCTTCAAGTTAATACTAACCTAATTGAGCTGAAACGGCCTAAAACAATACTATCCTGCCCTGCTTGTCATTATATCCCTAACACAGTTAGCTGTTTAACGATACTTTAATTTTCAGTGTATTAGCAGAACAAATTGATTGGACAAAGACCAGAAAATAAAACAGCAATCTCAGGAAATCTAATGATAAACATTACAGGCAATTGAAGGTGTTAAAAAGTAAACATGATGATGGACTTCATGAGATTACTCGAGGTAATAAATTATAAATACTGAGACACTGTAGCCACCACACACAGCTGGTTACCTCCCTGACATATATTCACGCACAATAAACAAACACAATAAATAATGAATATATCAGTATGAAAAAGCAGGAAAAAATTAGAGAAGCGCAGCTTTGAGTAAAGCATACTAATTTATTTTTCATACAAATAGAGTGGAATTTTCCGCTCACAGCAGGCTACTTCCTTAAGAACTAAGTGTTTAGTGAGTCAGTGTCTTCAGCTGCTTTCCCACAGGTTACAGGTCACCGGGGGAGGCTCGACTGCTCAGGACTCAATAAAAACATCTTTCCCAGTTTGCTTTGTTCTTTCAGTGATCACTCCATCACATGCAAAAACAGACTGCAGGGCTACAGGTGTCACATTAAGACATTATGCAGACAGAAGACAAAACAGGTTTCCAAGAAAGCTAAACACATGGGCACATACTGATTCCAAGAGCCTTTTTCAGTCTTCAACATTTAAAATTACATTCAATGTCAATTCCTCTGAAATGAAACATTGGAGTGATTCCCATTTAATCTGTCTTGTTTCCTTTTACTTACAGGGAAGGCAGGCAAAAAACCCAGGGAAAACAGGTTTAATAAGTATCTGTTTTATAAAGAGCCACTTATATATGAATGTGTGAGTATGACTGGTTGTTATCTGAGATCACAATCTGGATTTCTTAATCATTTTCCATACTTTCCCTGGTTGCAACAGCTACAAACAGAAAGCCTCTGTGTGAAAGAGGAAGTTTTAATGAAAACGTTTCTCACAAACTGCAAATGTATGCATGAGGATGTTCCACCTTCGGAAATGACTGTTTGTTGTAGGTGCTATCAAGCATTGATGGCAGCCAATATACTGCACTATGCTATTCCCGCAAAGACATAAGACTGATTGGAAACTGGGAACCTGCCGTGATGCAAGAAAATGTCCAAAACTTTATGACACACTGCAGAAAATTAAGAGTAGCAAATGACAAAAGTAGCCTAATAAATCTCTGCACACAAGGTGCTGCAGGTGGTGATTTATGAATATCAGGTCAAGGATATCACAAACACATCCAACTCCTAAAGAATAAAGCAGGGTACATACCCAAAATGTATTTTCTTTTTTCTTCTTCTAGAAGAAATAATGTCTACAACAATAATAATAATACATTTCATTTCATTAGTTTTTTCTTCTAGATTCACACCAATATTGCTCCAATATTCCAACATTTAAAATCCTGCTAAATGTACCAGGAGGGTGGCCAATCAAATCCCTTTCTCTGTGTTCCAATTGGAAACAAACAGTTGAGCTACAAACTGCTGCCTCCCCATGTCCAACTCAAATGTGACACGTTTCCACGGCAACAGGACTGTAACACCACAGGAGTTAAGAAAAGCTCCATTTCTGCAAAACCACACAAAAGTCGATGACTGCAGACAGCATGTGCTCTCACGGGGCAAAATATCTGACAATAATGGAGCTTAAATCCTGGTTTGACTGAGCAAAACATGTAGAACATATATCACGTTGCCTGATGTGACAAAGCCTGCTTGTTATCTTTATCTGGCAGCCCAATAGGTAAACTTTACTGAATACTGAGAACATGGAAAAGGGCAAGAAACCCCTTTATAACAGTTTATTTCACCTGGTGAAACACTAAACATCTCTGACATCTCTGCAACAGAAGGAGCATTCAACATCTGTATCACGTTTTCCATTGTGGGAAATATGCTATCTGCTCTGCACTGCAATACGTTTTCACACTGTCCATCCATCAGATTTTTAGATTTCAGTCGGTTTCTGGATTCATGCAATGAGAATTCTCACATCTAAACCTTAAAGACCAGTAAAAGAACCAATCAAAACCTGCACCCCTCAGCCTTAAACACACCAACATATGACAACAGTTATCATTCACTTAAGACATTTCTACCTGAACGTCTATTTCTCCTCAAACTGAAAATTTACTTCAGCGATAATGACAATGACAATAAGAGAAATAGGCAGGTGTTGAAAGGATGTAAAGGAGCAGAGCAGAGGGCCTGTATCATTAGGGATTAACCTAGCCAGAGGCTCTACAAATAGACTGTCTCCACCTATAAGCCGCCAGCACACAGACACTCATTTGTATTGCCAGGTTGCTGCTGCAGCAGCTCCAGTGAAGAAAGAAGACAGCTCAAAGAAGCCAAGGTGGATCGGGAACTCTTCTCACACAAAATGCGATGCAACATGACACGTTTGGAGACCTGGCAACATCAGAAGCATTCACAAGCATGGATTTAATCTGAGATGACTGCACCACAGCTTCATGCCCCGAATGACAGTATAGAATATAATGATAAACAACCTGAGGCGTTCTGAAAAAAGCATGCAGCAGAGAAACCTGTATTCACAGATGGGTCAAAATACTTTAACCATCCCTGCATAATGTCCTGTTAGTTCTTTAATTTGACTTGATGCAGTCATTTTCAAGTATGAGGATAGGAGCTCTGAGCATGTCTGAAGAGGAAGAGCTGCTTAAGGCTGGACCAAGTGGGTTGGATTTAAAAAGATCTGCTGTCGATGTGTGGAAATAGGCGGCTCAATGACAAGACTCTGGATTACTGATTAGAAGGTCAGAGGTTCGATCACCCGACACTGCAAAGCTGCCGTCATACAGCCCTTGAGCAAGGCTGTTAAATTTGTCTGTTCCTGTCATCCTCTCACCTCCAGCAGCCGAAATATGCAAAATATCTATTTCACTCATGGGCTTCATGAACCACATCAGAAAGAAAAGATTTTGTTCATAAAAATCCCAAAAGTCATTTCTTAATTGTATTTTCAACAACTCTATCAGAAAAGTCCAACCTGTGGTGGTCTGCATCTCCCTGATAATACATGCAAATGTACTTATTTACATAATAACTGAATATCTGTACATCTTTAAAGGCAAAACTTTCAGTTTTCCTAGTTCCAGAGCTTATAGAAAAAATATTAATGTATGAAGAGAAAGACGGAAATTAGTGCAAATAATAATTCATTTAACAGGTCAAACAGGTATTTAATAGTCGTTTTAACACCCTCCCTTTTCATTGATATTCCTGGTTTGCTCTTTCAACAAATCATCACAGGTGTACGTTTGCACACGTATTAACTTCTGTGCACCACATCACAGCTCAGTTATTGGTCTAAAACTCCGGGTTGTGGACATTCACGAGAAGAAATGCATACCCACATTCATTCAGTATAAGGTGGAACACTACGCAAAATTTAATTGTCGACGTGGCATGTTATAAAGGCCTAAAAGGGCTTTGGTTTCAAAAAAGTGCGCCAAGCATCTTAGCGCCGTCTTTACCAACCATGGCTTTTCAGACAGTACACATCAAATAACTGCAACGTACCACAACAAGTGCTCGGGGCAGTATTGTCATCATGTTCAGCCTCTGCCTTTAACCAGCGAAGAACAATTCCAGACCGATGTCGGCGCAACACAAACAGAATGACAACAAGACGAGACCCCGTCTTTCCAAAGTTTGGGAATATCTCAAGTTAAAATTTCAATATGGGGGAAATGTTCAGTCTGCCACGCAGAGTTGGAATACCACGGCAGCATGACTGTCATGCATGAGCATCTGAAACGAAAGCACCCGGATGGG
>JAOXYM010000001.1:9349455-9376424 GCA_028567055.1 Leptatherina wallacei
ATAGAATAGAATAGAATAGAATAGAATAGAATAGAATAGAATAGAATAGAATAGAATAGAATAGAATAGAACTATATATTGCAACGTCTCAATTATATTGCAGGTTTTTGTAGTTTTCATTGTGATGCTAAAATTAAGCTAAAACTTTGCATAATGATTTATTATAATCAACAATAATAATAATAATAATAATAATAATAATAATAATAATAATAATAATAATAATAATAATAATTGAAGAAGAAAAAAAAGAAGAGCTATTACAAGATGTAAATACACATTCTGAAAAACACTTGTGATTTTCAGCTTTTGTAGGTCTTTTGGAAAGTTTCTTGATTGTATGATTTCACTTATGTAAAAAATGCTAAATAATTAATTATCAAATTATTTAATGTCTTATTCTTTAAGCCCTATTTACATATCACAGTTGAGGTGAATATAATGTTATAGATTGTTGTCAATTTGCCACATCAGTCAGTCACATAGACTTAAAGATTTCACATAAATAAGTCAGAGAAATTAAACTTGTTATTGAACAACAACACATCATAAAGATTTAAATAGCAGGTAGCACCAAAAGAAGTATTCCGATTTATAGTTAGGTAGAGAGGTTGAATGAAATTGACGTGGTAAATTTTACTGACACTTCTGACTGCATTATTATTGTGCAAGTCATCATCAGCTAACGTGGAAGCAGTGTGTTGGAGCTATAGATGTCATAGCTGAAGCTACTTTCAATGAATTGACACAAAGTTCTGACTTGTATCTAGCACTTTTCTAGACTTATTGAACCACTTCAACACTACAGGTCAATCGCACACACTCTTACAGCACCTCAAAGTATATATCATTAAGTGCCTCTATTTACATTCATAGACATGACAGTGGCAACATGAGTGTCTTACCCAAAGACACTTTGGCATGTAGTCTAAGGAAGCCAGGGGAAGCCCTACTTAGATATTTAGTGAGGTACATTTGTACTTTCCATCTCTGAACAGACAGATTTCTTAACTTATGTACAAAATACCAGATCAATCTAGATCAGTGGTTCCCAACCTGGGGTGACTGACCTCCCCAGGGGGTCCCTAAAGAGCACAAGGGGTCCACAAGGTTATAACTGTACAAATCCTGTAAGATAAGATCATGTCCCCACAGATGAGTTGAGGTGTATCATCCAATCAGTCCATGCACTGTGATTTAGTGAGGTCAGTGAGCAGGTGCAGTTACGGTAGTGGAGTAGTTCATGTCCATTCTGGTCATTTTGATTTGTCCTTTATCATTTTATTAATGAAACATGTCTGAGAAATGCCACAGTTGAGATAATTTGTCCCCTTTTAAAAAAAAATAAAGTAAAGCAATACATTTATAGTTACATTTACTTTGGTTTTATTAAAAGACTGGAAAGGATTCATCAGCTAATGAAAGCGTATAAAGCTGAGCATGGTTTCATGGGGGGGGGAAGGTCTTCAGGGAAGATGGGTTGAGAATCAGTGATCCAGATCATTATTAATCATCTGTTTCTTCTCTGAGAATACAAGTCATCAGCTATAAAATCACTTGAGAGCTTCTCTTGGGGAGTTTTACATTTTGTTGTCGATAGAAGAATCGCTTGATATATGTGTTGTAAGCTTTTAAGATTTCTATTTGTCATATTTTTTAGCCTGATGACATCATAAACAGACCTCACAGCCTTCATGATGAAGAGTACTTGAATGTACACGATTCATGCACTAAACCAGTTTAAAGCTGGGTTTTCACCTTCATTTATGCCGGTGTTATCTTTCAGAATCCAGCTCATCTTCTTGGTCTCAAACGTGAATGATTAACACATATCTTATTTTCCCGTCTGAAAGATACGCCACACCTCACATTCCCCGAGCCAGTGCTGATTAAAGGTCAGTTTGAATGCAAATCTTGGTGAAGTCTGTCTGTAATGTCTTGCTTCAGTCTGTTGTTTCATCCAGTCTGTAATCAGTCTGCTAACAATCCAAAGTCTTTTTTGCCTGATAGACTAGAAGAAGTTATGAGGGACATTTTTCTTCATGAATAATATAAAAAAAAGGAAAGCTCAGATAATGCACATTTAGTACATACTGTATCTGAAGAAAAATCCATAAAAAGTCTCCAGATGAGGGTGGACAACTGGACTGGTCATCTTTATGACCCCTGTATCACAGAATGTCCAAGTGGAAACTAAAACAAAGATTATATAAACAGATGCTTGTTTGAGTGTTGTTGCTCACTTGTAAGTAGCTTTAAGGTAAAATAATCTGCTAAGTGAATACATGTAAATTTTTTGACGTTGATCCTGGAAAGAAAGGTTACCGTTGAATTATGCATGTTTTCTGTGTGGAATAAGCATAAAATAAACTCTGGTCACCGCTGGCAGAAAATCCAAAGAGCTGTATCCAAATAAAAAAAATAGAAACTTGCTGCATACATTGTATGGCCTTTCTATTTGCCTTAAAATTAATCTGCCCAATTCTCTAACACAGGAGATGAATGTTTGATTCAGTCAGAACGGTTAATCTTTGATCTTATTAGCAGCATAAAAGGAAGGGGGGGCACTTAACAGATTGGTCACAGTGGCGATGGCATTTCCAACTTTTTTGTAAAGAGGAAATGGGTCCATGTCAGTTTACGCAGCTATCATGGATTATTTAGGAGTATTTGGAAATATTTCCACTTGGTGATCCAGATTATCAAAATAAAGATGTTTAATTTCTCAAGTTTTTCTATGTCCCAGTTATCACAGCAGTGAGTTCAATAGAGAGAGGAACTCAATCATTTCCTTTCCTAGTATATATGGTCCCCCTGATTAATACTTGCCCAACCTCTGGCCAGCATGTATAAAAGTCTAGCTCCACCACTGGGCGTATGTATTTCCAGACGCAAGTCGGTTTAAAATAGAAATAAAAATCACAACGGGTGCAGAAGATTTCGTACTTGCAAAATATCCAATACAATATACAAAATTTGGTTTTTCTTAACTTTCATTTTGATATTGTAGCTTGTGAATCTTGACTGAAATCCCACGTTTCCTTTAACACAGTCTCTGCGGTACACAAACTGGAGAGAATTGCATCAAATTTAGTTGATCTTACAAATCCAACATCAACATTGTTTTAATCTTTTAAAGTGCCTGACTGACACAAACAAGTTGACAGGAAGTAAGAGGCAGATCTGCAAGGAGGTTCAAAGTATCACGATATGAGAAATCATAAATGCGTGTAATAGACTGAATTGTCCACTCTGTTGACAACAGCTGCATGTTAAAAGTAAAGATTTATCATCTGGGACTCTGGTTCAGTTTATACTCAATCTCAAGGGATGGAAACTACAATTAAGTGCTTTACTTCGGCTACATTATCTGTTAATTGGGCTTCATTGCAGTTCAATTTCACTTAATCTCAGAGTGAATTTTTATACTTTTACCGTGTCTTACTCTTTTAATAGACAGTTTAACTTCACCACGATTGATTTTGACCATTCTGGTAGATATTTTCACAAAGATTTGTAGATGGGTGTAAAGTTGGGGAGGCTGTGCTGGAAATTGCCCTCGGTTGGAAGTTTATTACGCAAGCCGGAGAAAAACTAACGACGTCTGACACGAGAGCTCTGCAATAAATCATTTACAAGTTATATTCAGTGTTAGTCATCACAGTCTTATCGAAGCTAAGAGAGGCTGAAGTTTTTAATGGCGTTGAACTGACTGATGTTCCTAATCATTTTAGATGCCCTATTCATGCCAAGTGTAAAGCATGAAGCATAAGTGACTGCTGTAAATTCATTGTGGATTTACACATGACTGTAACAATAATTGTAAATTATTGCTGAACTTATAATTATTCACACAATATCATAAGTTAAGAAAAACTAGCAGATAAATGTAATTAAAAAAAAACAATAAAAATGCATTTCTGACAGACTCTCACTCGATGACACCATGAGTTACTGGAATCATGACAATCCCTGGTGACAAAAAATTAAATTAGTTTCTTTTTGTGGAAGTTTGCAAAAGAAAAGCTGAAATAATCGGATACACAAACTTGATTTATGGAAGACTTATCTATCATCACACCGGCTTGGAGCCATGTCACGATGAAGATTAATGCTGTGCATGTAGTTCAGTATTATTAATGATGATGTAAACTTGTATATATCGAAAGAAGATTACTGCTTACTGCACAAAGTAGTGGTGTCATCATTTATTGTTCATTTAGAAGTTTGAGTTTAAAAGAGGGCTTTGCTTTTAGTTTTTTAATTCAATTGTGAAGATACAAAAAAAACCAAACAAGAAAAAAAACAAACCCTAGATGCAGAAATATCCTGTTTGAATACACTCATCGGCCACTTTATAAGGTACACCTTGCCAGTATCCATGAATTCTACATGGCATAGATTCAACAAGGTTTTGAAAACATTCCTCAGAGATTTTGTTTCATGTTGACATGATAGCATCACACAGGTGCTGCAGACTTGTTGGCTGCACATTCATATTCAGAATTTCCTGTTTCATCACATCCCAAAAGTGCTCTATTGGATTGAGATGTGGAGACTGTGGAGGTTGTGGGAACCAAGTGAACTCATTGTCATGACAAATTTGAGGTGATTTGATCTTTGTGACAAGGCGCATTATCCTGGTGGAAGTAGCCCTCAGAAGATGCTACACTGCGGTCATAAACTCTGCTGTTCACAGAGCATTTTCTCTTTTTTTTAGCCATTCTCTGTAAACCCTAGAGATGGATGCGTGTGATAATCCCAGTAGATCAACAGTTTCTGAAATACTCCGACCAGCCTGTCCAGCACCAACAACCCTGCCACATTAAACGTTATTTAAATCCCCTTTCTTCCCCGTTTTGATTCTCGGTTTGAACTTCAGCAAGTCATTTTGATCATGTCTACATGCCTAAACGTTCTGAGTTGCTACCATGTGATTAGCTATTTTGTGAGCAATTGGACAGGTAGTGTACCTAATGAAGAGACCAGTGAATGCTGTAAAAAACCAGTAGATGCTCTTTGTGTAACACACAACAAGCTGCAGTCCTCAAAGTGATCACTGGCTTCACTGAAGCATTTCTTTGAATAAAATTTGACACTTCAAGCTCTGTTTTCGTTCTTGTAAAACTGATCCTTCAACACATCTGAAGTTCAAATTGAACTAATAATTTGCCAGCGTTTTGCTTTATAAAACAACCCACAGTCTTTTTACAGTGTGAGACTTCACAGATATTGACACTGAAGAAATTCAGGGGATATCAAGGTTAAACAATGGCCATGACATTACTTCATATAATCAACATTTTCAGATCTAATATATTGAAATCTGATATGGGATTTTGGCAACCCAAAATTTAGAATTTGAAATCTCTTCTCCAGAACCTTTAATCCCAACTATGGAGAATAATTTGGAACAAAAAGTTTTTTTTTTTTTTTATCTTAAAGCTCTTAGTTGTTTTGAGGGCAAGCAGTACTGTTATGTTACAGGAACAAACTCATGCATCATAGTAATTTGAAAATCTTTCCTCAAAACCCCTTAAAAACAGAAGCCATTCATCTATCAGGTACTTAAAGGTGCAGTGCTTGCAAAAAACCAGTAGGTGGTGCCCTATCATTTCAAATGAGAATGAATCCAATATGAACTGAACTCTGCAGACCCTGCTGCTTCTCCTCTACAATCCCTAGCAATAAAATCTGTGCTTACTATAATATGTTTATAGCTCTATACTGGATGGGGGGGGGGGGGGGGGGGGAATCACTATTGCACCAAACACATCAAGCTTTGTGCCCAAAACCATTATCAGAAACCAGACAAAGGATCTATTGACAAACTAGTTCTGCTGCTTGGCTTAGCGAGAAGAGAATCACAGAGGTTTCATTATATCATCATGTATCGCTGCCATCTGTTGCATTGTTGATGGCTAGTGATCGGCCAGGTGTCTGCTGACCGCACATGTTTGTACAAGCACATGATTAATGCTCAACACAGACAGCAAATACACTGAGACAATTATCTAACAACACAAACACAACATTTTTTTCCTTCTTCTAAAATGTTTGATTTCACAGTGAATGGATTTATTGTTAGATGCACTCAGTGCGACTGACATGTAATGGGACACATGATCTATGGATCTAACATGCATCGGTTAAATAATGAGCTACTTTCAATCTTGTATTGATTTGGATTTCTCTTGGCTATTTGGTAATAACATAACTTGAAGGTATGAAATCTAAGTGTTAGTTTTCAACAAGAGGCAGTTTTTGAGGGGGGGAGGGGGGGGAGAGCCCTCATATTGGGACAAGGATCTGTTTCATGAGACACTGCAGCCTCATATCTTCTGACCTGTTTTTAATCCCAAAAGTTGAATCATTTAGAGACCATGAAATTATTTTTCAAATTCACAAAGGGTTCAATTTACAGTTTGACTTTGAATCGCCTTGTTGAGTAACCACAAAGGACAAACAATTAGAGAGAAGAGGTGTGAAAGCTTCCAAAGAAGAAACAAAACAAACATGAGAAAATGTACAATTACATATACGATTAAAGGCTGATGTGAACTAATAATCAAGGTAGAGTTACCACAAGTATATCAATTAACTGCCAAGAGAGGAAAAGTAACAATAAAAACAGAATTATTATGACCCAAAATGTAAAACAATGACACAAAAGAACACAAAGACTAGTTTTATAACATATGTTTGACATAAAAACCACAAGTAGATGTGAAATAATTAGAATAAGACAGAAAAAGACACATTAAGATGCATTACTTCAACAGCAGAACAATGCAAAACAATTAGGGATGCTCACTCTTTTATTCTAAAATCTATCTCGGCCAATATTCAGCTTGTGGACTGCAGGGGGACTGTAACATAACAGACACAAAACAACCAGAGAAACTCACAATGAAAAGTTGCCTAAATTATTTTCAAAAAGATAAGAAACATAAACAAATGATGCACAAACTGACTACAAAAAAAAAAACAAAAAAAACACAAACTAACTCAAACTAAAAAAAACATGAAATAACCACAAAAATACATAAAACAATAAGAAAAAGACAGAAAATTACAAAAAAAATCAATAAGAAGAAATACAGAACAAACATAAATGTTTAAAAAAACAAAACAAAACCATAATAACAAATATGCCCAAAATGACGGCAAAAAGATGTAATACGACAAACTAAATAACCATCCAAATGATCCAACTCTACATTTGAGCCTCTGTGAGGTTTTGTGTAAAATTAAACAGGTGAAGAAAGCAACATATAAAACAGCCAATCATTTCCACTGTAGCTCTGCTGTGTTCATCTTTCGGACTTTGTTAGTATTCAGAGGGAATGAGCTTTGCCACAGAGGGCAATTACGTCCCCTGAAAATTAACATTCATTGTGCATCAGTGACATTATGTGAGTATCTGTCTCAGTATGAAGCATCCAGGGACTGCGAGCCGTGTAATCAATATCTATTAGTCCTCCCATCAGAAGAATTAGATTTCACTATTGGATCAGTCTGCTCCCCTGACTCCACGTCAAACATTATAAGTTGACTGGACATGTCTTGCAATGATACAGCTGCCTAATGAAAGAGATCATGTTGAACTCAAATACAATATGAGGCAACGTGATCCATCTCAGGAGATGTTCTGGGTGGAGGCCAGCAGGTGTCAGGCTCATACCGGTGACAGAGACGAGGAAGACGGGACATAGAGCAAAAGGTATCTCTCAGTTTTATTCGTTTTGACATGGGTACATTCATAAATGAGAAAATTAGGTTGAATTTGCATCAGAAACGAAGATTTGTTGTTTTTTTTTACAAACCAATATTCAACAACTGAGAGAAAAGGAGATGCGACGGAGGCAGTCAACACATATTCAATACAGGGTGGTCTTCTTGTTAAAGAAAATCAGAAGACATAAAAAGTTTTGGTTCAGTCCGCTGTGACGTCCACATGTCCGTGTAGCAATAGCATAAAACAGAAAAAATAAACAGAGAAATCTTTAAATGGCTGGGTTAGACTCAACTTCAGAGTTTGTAAGACACACAGTTCTGTGAGAGGGAAATATTTTATTGTTTGGTGTTCGACCCAAAGGACTGCTGAAGTAAGTGCTTATCAAAATGTGCTGCATTTAAAACACAAAGATGTTTTTCGGTAAAAGAATTTGGTATAAGACGCCATGGTCGAATTCAGAGATGTTACCCATTTAAAGTGCTCAACAACATACACAGTGTTACAAACAATCTAAACAATAAATTAAACCAAACACAGATAAATAACAATTATGTGTAAAAAGAAGCAAGAAATCTAAATGATGAGATACATTTTAAAATGAATATCACAATTATACAAGCCATTGCACATTGTCACATGATATATATATCTATTTATGTATATAGTGTTGGGATTTTTTTTTCTTTTCAGAATAGCTAAAGAGCAGACAGCTTTGATTCAGTAGGATTCCTTGGTTTGAGCTTCAGATCAACAATCCTCTGATTAACAACTCTTTGTTTAGCTGAATCCTGGCCTCCTTAACACAAGAGTTTTGTTCTTTTGAGGAGAAGTTGCTGCCAAAGCCTTCTCCTCTGAGTCTCAACACATTTACTCCAGTCGAGTGCTAGAACCAGTGATGTATCTGTACAGCAGGTGAATCCGGTGAACATGAGAGCTCTTGAGGCGAGAGCTTTGTGATTTTACTTATTCATTTTTTATTATTGTTCTCCCCCCCCACCCCCCACCCCCCTTTTGGCTGTGCTGTGAATAGATGCAGGATGGTGGCGAGCATTAGGGAGGCAGCAACGGAGGTTTGAAGGTGCAGGCTCCTGTGCACTGACGAGGGGTGAGCATCTTGCAGGAGAAATGGTGAAGGGCGTCATGAGCTTCTGGCGAAGAACCAATGCATCAGTGAGAACATGCAAACAAAAGCAGACAACACTCAAATTATAGCTGAATTAATCAAGTGTGATTTTTTTGGTTTTTATCTTTAACCCTTATTGTTTTCAAAATATCTGTCAGAAAA
Organism: Leptatherina wallacei; assembly: GCA_028567055.1. Classification (NCBI taxonomy): domain Eukaryota; kingdom Metazoa; phylum Chordata; class Actinopteri; order Atheriniformes; family Atherinidae; genus Leptatherina; species Leptatherina wallacei. The sequence goes on from JAOXYM010000001.1 coordinate 9,358,479, forward strand.
ATGAAATCCTTGTGTGAAGGGGAGCTTGTACAATTTCTGCATAAATATGACCTCAATCTTAAGAAGTAAAAAATACTATTGTGTTTGGTCACTAATCTATTTAGGAAATTTACCTAATATTAGATATTAGTGAACTTGAGATCACAGGTTCATTTCTCTTGTCAGGAGAATTATAACTGTGGGATGTGGGGGGGGGGGGGGGGGGGGGGGGGTTTCCTCCGATAAACTGCTCGCTCAAGGTCCTTCCCAACACGTTTGTTGGATTAAGGTCAGGTCTTTAAAAAACACTGTTTTTCTTCTGTAACCATTCTTTGGGAGAATGCTTTGTGTTACTGGGGGTTGTTTTTGTTGCTGCATGACTAACTTTCTCTTTACATTCGGTTCACAAAGACATGTTCTGATATGAAAATGTGCAGCAAAACGGGTGCAAACCAACCAATTTCCAGCCCTGGAGCTTCACATTTAAGAACATCCCACTTCTGTTCAGCTGGGACCAAACTGGATATATTAAACAGTGGTTCAGTTATAATTGTCTTATTCTCATTGTTGGTTCGTATATATATAGGAGGGCCTGTTCTTTAATTCCAAACTGACATCTTGAGTTAGCTCTTAATGAAACAAGTTGAACTTGTGAACTATTAGTGTTACAATGCAGCACATTAAATGTATGTGTATGAAATGGGTGAAAAAAAAACACAGATTTAGCTAGATTATCTTATTCTGATCAGTCTGATAGATCTCTGTGGTCCTCTATGTACAATGTACCAGTACTTGTGTGTGTTCGTCACCCCAGCCTTACAAGAAGATGCGTTATGTGTCCACATGTCCAAAACGTAGCAGTGTAACAACGATGACCCAGAAATTTCAAGATGCTGATGTTTTAAACTGCATGCTGTTCAGTATCACCTTGAGCACTGAGGTGTAACCCTAACTATACTTTTATTTCATCTGAACATAATTTAACATAATCCGAACTAACAGTGACTTACAGCAAAGTACAAAAACTGATAAGTGTTTGGTTTTTTTTTTACAGTCCGTGTTTAGGAACATCTAGTTGAACATCACTTTTATTACAGTTTTACGTGAGACAAAACTTAAGCATATAGAAACTTGTAAATAAAAACATAGGTATGTAATGGTTTCCTTGTTTGGAAATGTTATAATTTCACTATTTGTGAGCATTGACAGTATACAACATTTTTCACTGTTTTCAGATTTTCACATGGAACACTAGCATTTACTGGTTTTGTTAACTTGTATCAAATATTCTATATTGTTTTTTAGTCTTTCCGGTCAGCATTCAGTTTTCTCATCATTGATTTTCAGGTCATCTTCATTCTGTGTTGCTGAAGGGCTACAAAAGCATTTGATAGTTATTTTGCTGCACATACAACTTGTATCTATTTTGGACAAATCTTGTTAAATTTTTTTTTTGGCTTCAATGCCATCTGAAGAAAATTCAATGACTAGTAATTTTGCTTGGTGACTTTGTGTTATTCTATGATGATACCAGACACATCATCGTCTCTTTCACCAGTTCAGTGCCCATCTGCCCTCCTGAACAATACTTGCTAGTTTCACACATTTGGCTTCATCATCACTTTTCTTTTTATTTCCTTTTAAAACCTTCACTTTTCAGCACCTTTTTGCATCTTTTACCGTCTGTTTGTGTCCTGTTCAGAATTTTTTTTTATCCTGCATCAAGAGATTACTAAAAGCAGCTTGTGCAGTCAGAGCCAGAGTAAATGGTCTCAGCCACTTTGGTCAGTTTGGGCGGGGGGGTGGGTAAAGTTTCCTCAGGTGGTGACATCCACTTAAACAACTGTAATCCTGAGGCCACGCACTCACAGGAGCAAAAAGTGACAAATGTAAAGGCTGAGGCTCTGTGACTGATGAAATGGTGGTTAAAGTATTTTTTATTTTATATATCTATTTTTCTTTTTTTTTTTACTGTAACATGGACCCAGCTGTTAAGTAGCCCCCCAGGAATAATCCCCAAGGTCCTGACTGGCAATGCAGATTATGTGTCCAAACCATGATACTACAACCACTGTGTTTCATTGATGGGATGAGCTTTTATTGTAAGCCTAGTCTAGCAGGTTAGTCTAGTCTAGTATGTTGTATGTTTTTTTTAAGTAGTATAATATTGCCTCTTAGTTTGGAAATACCACACTACATAAAAAGTCATACTTCATATTTTCCTACTGTTGGAGTCCAAACTCTTTGGAGATGGGTTATAATCTTTTCCATCCTCCAAAAAAAAAACTTTTTTTTTCTGAGGACCTCAGACTTCTGTTGTGCCATGATACACTTCAACAAATATATCTTTTAAAGATCAGACTTTGATAAATCGCTGTTTATATTTTATATTCTGAATAAAACAGTGTGCTTGCTCACACAAGATTATAATCTTTTTTTGTCAAGAAAAAAAAAACTGACTCTAATCATACCTTTAAATGAACTGTTTTACCACTCACATATACATAACACATAATAATTTTCCAAACAAATAGAAAAATGAGTGTATTATTGTGGCTAATCTATTTATTTGGTTCTTAGTTTACTTTAAAGACCTGTGGAAAAATCTGGTCATGTTTATGGTCAAATTTATGCAGAAAAATAACGATGATGATGACTAATAATAATTATAGACTTTGAAGTTTTGTTCGTCCTGTCAGCAACAGTCAGAATGAGATCAATTAAACATGATTTCAGTGCAAGTGATGGTAAACAAGACCCACACTCCTTCTCACAGGTCAGACCAAATCTTTCAGAAGTTCCAGGAGTCAGATTCACACGTCACGTTTGTTCAGTAGTTTGACTCTTTAGTGAAAAGGTTTTATTTTTAAATAAGCCAGGATCTACCTAAACACAACAATAATTTTAACCAGATTTTCATGGAATCTGTAAAAGAAAATTTTAATTAATATGCATTTTATTCATGAATGAGCCGGTTGGTGGAGCTCATTCTCTAGTCGGTGCCATTAAACCACTGCAGAGGAAGGTGATGATGAGAAGAGATGACGTAATTAAATAATTATCAGTGTGATCTCAAATGGGAAAAACAGTAGACAAAAGCATCAGGAATATATTGCTTCTATATTCTCTCTCTCGCTTTTTACATTAGCGAAGCAAAAAATAGTTTTTCAGTTTTTCATTTTTTGCTTGTGTTTTTGAACAGAATAAGGAATGTGGTTTTTCCCATCACTTACCCTGAAAATGTTTTACAGCCAGTATAAACAGGAGGAACAAAAATGTGGTCAATGGTGCTTTCAGTGCTTGTATGGACATGTGAGTACTGCCTTAAGACAGACCTAATAATGTGAACCCCCACTTTAATGGTGTCACACTGTGAATATTGATCACTGATCGCAGAAGATTCTGAATAAAAAGTAGCACTTGCATATTTGTGGTCGTAGGGCAAAAAATAAATGTATTTATGTCTCCTTTTGGACCAGATAAAATTACCTTTTAGCTTCTGCTGTATTGCATAACGAGCCTTTCTCTCTTGGTCCAACTCGTTGCACAAAGTGTCTATCAAAAAATAAAAATGAATAAAGAATAAAATAGATGGTCAAAAAGATTTATAAGGAAAGAAAAAAAATCAAATGTGAGCTGTTGCGTGGAAGTACAGGAGTGTAATGTATGCCGTTTGCCCTTATGGTATTTAGAGTGAACCCTCTGTGTACTTGAACCCTGTATTTAAACTACTGTAACATTAAACCAATCCTTTAACGGGTGGCATTAGTTGCTGTCTACTGCATGTAACTGATACAGCACTACATAATGGTCTGTCTATTCAATTTTCCAGAGCTTGATTTAGAGGAAAATAACCTTTGCAAACAAAACAATCTGGTTCCTGTTTCACCTTTTTGATATCTATTAATCTACTCAGCTGCAGGAGAGAAAAAAAGTGGCGTTTACAGGAAAAAGACAGAAACTGAATTGCCAATATTTCAATATGCAAGTGTCACTTTTCCTTTCTATTTCACTTTAGGAGCTAGTCAGAGATTGATGGATGTGACCTGTGTTTTTGTAACTTTCTGGTGGCCTAAATTCCCCTCCCCCATAAATTAACTTAAAGAGCATTGATCTACATCCGTTTTAAAGTCAGACTCTATGCAGACACAGAGTACAGAGAGACCAACCTCGAACAATCTGCAGCTGCTGGACCATTTCCTCTCTGTAGGACAGCTCACGCTTCATTTGATCCTGAAAATTATCTGAAGAGTACGGAAGGCCACATCAGACGGAAACTCTCTGACATTGCGGGGATACATTTAAAGATATGTTCCTGGATCATAAGGGAGAAAATAACCCCTCTTCTCCAGAGGCAAACAAAGATGGAAAATCCATTTCTCTGTTGCTTTAACTTAAAAAACAATTTCTTTTATTTTATCATACCTTTTAAATGCTGAAATTCTCTCTCCAACTTCTTCCTCAGCTCCACTTGTTCAACAAGCTGCTTCTGCAACTCCTCTACAAATAATCATTGATATAAACATAAATTATCATGTTTATTCTGCAGATATTAAAAAAAAAACATAAACACACACCACACTATTACTCTTTCAAACTCTCCTGTCATCATATTATTACTTTTTTTTTTTAATTTCTGCACATAAAGATCAGTGTGAGCTCAGTAAACCGACTTCAGGTGCATTTGCATCCTTAATAACAGCCGTTTCAATGCTTTCCTTTCGTTGGCTGCCACAGTAATTGCCATGCATTGCCTGGAGGTGGAGACGATAATAATGGAGTCCCAGGGTTTTTCCAAGCGTTGTAAAATAATTAGCTGCCGTGCCTCGGGGTTATGGCTCTGTTCGTTAAAATATTAATAGCCTCTAAACGATTTCCCCTTACAATAATAAGTCAAAACTCCTACATCTCGTGATTAAGTGGATAACAACTATGAAAACACTGAAGGCCCATAAAATGTAAATTCACATTTAGATTTAGGCACGTCATCTTTAGCAGGCTTTGGGCATTCGGCTCCATTTCAACTGAGGTGGAAATCAATGCATATTAATTTAATGTAAATCTACATGCACTTTTTAATGCTTAACAAAAAACGATCCCAAAGGATGGAGTTACATTTGGGTTTATAAAGTTAAACATTAAGCTTCATTAATAAATAATTAGCCATATTTATCTAAATTACAGTTGCTGAAATTAAAAACAACAAATGAAAATGAGCTTTAATTAAATGTAGTGCCCAAGCCTGAACTGTGTGCAGCTAAATTACCATTAATAGGTGAGTAATTGCAGATATTCAATAACAAAATGCTTCTCTTCTATTTCCTTTTGAGCCTGCAAAGCCTCTTACCTTTAGCCATGTTCTCCAGATCTCTTTCATGCACACTGATGTCAATGCGCAGAGCTCCATCGGCTGCACAGAAGCCACAAAGCACAACAATTAGCCCTTAATAGGTAATATGTATAATATTGAAGGCCTCTAAAGCATTAATCAGTTTATTTAGTGAAAATATAAACTCATGAAAACCTTGTCTGTCCTTTTGCTCCTGATAGGACGTTGCAGTGCGCTGATTTAGTATTTCAGAAACGCGGAGGACACCTAAATATAAAACAGGAGACAAACGTTTTCATTTAAAAGACGCCCCAAAATGTGCATTAATAACCGCACCATAAATCAGATCAGTAATTACCGTTGGATCTGCAGGGGCTGCTCGATTGTTTGGACCCGTAAGAAGAAGGCTCGTTCAGAAGCACGTGGCCACCCTTTTCATGAGTGTACACCTGTAAAAGCAAGGAGACAATCACGTTTAATAATGGAGTCCAATTATATATAATTTGCTACAGTTTTCCGATGATTGAGGCCATTTTTTTCCTCTTGGAAACAGAAATTAGAAATGAGGTTTTTGCATTCAAAAGTCTACTGATGGTAAATGATCTTATACCTGCAGACACGTGGATTTTTATTCCAATAACAGGAATAAATCAAAGTAAATAAGTGTGCGTCTCTTATAACTAGATTAGAGTATGAATACTAAAAGTAAAGGTGTGTTGGTTTAATTCCAATACAGCTGATTCAGATTAAATTTTATTGGCCTCCGCTTTTCTATAAAGTTTTATTATATTAACAATCTACGACAATTCAGCTCTCCCTCCGGGAATCATCAAAGTTTCAGGTAATATGATGTTACCTCGTGAAGAGGAGAGTCCTTACGCGTCTGTCTGTCCTCATCTGATGACCTGTGAACATCCTCCGGTGATGTTGCGGCAGGTTCTGGACTGGAAGCGTCAGGCTGCTCCTGGCTCTCCTCAGCACCAGGGGAGACCGGGTCTGGCACAGGGGAGCCACTGAGCTCTACACCCGGCGAGATTCTGATCGGCTCTTCTTCGTCTGGCCCTCGGTTGGACTCTACATCCACATCTGGGTCTTCATCGTCCACCACGCTGTCTCTGTCCGGTGATATCGATCTGTAGCTGGAGCTTTCGCTGATAAAATCCGGGGACAGATAGCCAGGGCGCGCACCGTAACTGTCCCGGTTGCCGTAGAGTTTGGCGATGGTCTCTGCGTCTTTGACGACGGGTCTGAAGGCCGAAATGTAACTGATTTTCCTCTGGCAGGCCTCATCTCCTGACTTGTCCTCGTCGTTCCTGGTGGAGGAGGACTGGGAGCTGGTACTGCGCTCGTCGCCGTCCCGCTGATGAAGAGGGTGCTGGTTGATGTCTTTGGGTGTGTTTGCACCCCGATCGCTTTGGTCCGACAAGTCGAGCTCGGTTTGCCGGATGCCCGGCATCTCTGGAGGAAGTTTTGGTGGAGAGCCGGGATAGGGCGGTATGGGTAGGCCGCCAGCTGTTGGCCAAAACATTGGGAAAGCAGGGTAGAGGGTGTCCTTTGCGCCTGGCCAAAAAACACCAGGGACATTGGTTTTGTTCGCATCAGGCATCCCGTCGTTCTTTTTCTGACACAGCCCATAGCTGGGGAAACCATAAGGGTGGTGAGGGAACAGAGGTGGGGGGATTTTCTGAAGCATGCCAAAGCTCTTGCTGGGTACTGGGATGACTGGATAGCTCCGCGGTCCTCCCGCCAAACTCAGGTTATTACTCCCCTGCTCCTCGTCGCACCGTAAAGTTTTGTGGGGAATCTCAGGGGAACTTGTTTGAGCCAGACTGGACGAGGCCTGCGATTTCAGCGGTGAAGACATTCCCGACCCGCTCATGGGCAGAGTCCTCTTTCTGCTCCCCCCATTGAACATGGCCTTTACATCCTCCCACGCGTGATTAATATCCTCAGATGGTTTTTTTCCCGTCAGTTTCAGGTGCCTTCTCCACGAATTGAAGTTGGCCGCGTCTGGCTGTAGATACTTAGCCTCTGGTGTGCGATGGGAGTGGAAAATAAATTTATTTGGAGAGAAATACATGCTGCAAAAGCTACATTTGATACACTTGGCTCTGGAGCTGTTGTATCTGGCAGGTATGAAGCTGCCTCTGCAGCCCCAGGCGCATTCATGAGACACGTCAAATGCAAAATTTTCTGGCAGCTTTGGGGGAGAGTGCGCTCCAAGGAAGGACTTGCAGAGCCTTTCGGCCTCCCGTTTGGTGATCATTCCGCAGCGCCTTGATGAAATGGGCATTGCCCCGGCGCGCCGGAGCAACTCCAGCTGGACGGGCGTGCACTGCACGCAGGTGATGCCCAAAGCCACCCGGCGGTTGTGGATCTCGTTGTAGCTATAGTTTTTCAGCAGGGTGTTCGAAATCTGTGCCAGGCAGAGTCTCTCCTTACCATCTATAACCAGAGAAACGATGGGCACTCCGTACAGGGATGTCTCACTCACTTGGTTTGGTTTGAGGGAGCTGGGGCTGGAGAAGCTCTGCGCGTCTTGCTTTAAATTTGGGGAAGAGCTGCTGTCTCGTCCCGCGTCTCGAAGATTTCCGGGCATCGACTCCATCCCTGGAAGCCTGTTTGTAAAAAAAAATAAATAAATAAAAAAGAGAAAGAAAGCAGCTGAAGTTGACACGGGGCCTCTTTAAGTAGCATGAAAAAACAAAAACAAAAGAATCATTCGGGAAAAAAATGAGACAAAATTGCAAATAAAAATCAGAAAAGTTGAAAACAAACGTTGCTCAAATAAAAATAGTCAAATAAGGATGTTATGTCACAAGATTGGGAAATTCCTGGATAATATCTTAATTATTACTATCATTAAATTCTAAATCGTATTAGCATTTTAAGAGGTCGGTGGTTTTACCTAATTATAATAATAATAATAATAACAATAATGATAATGATAAACTTCAAAAATAACTAACATCAGCTAAATCTGGACGATATACGTGTAGAAAAGTGAAATCAAATCAAATCCCGGTTTACAATTTTTTTCATCATTTCATTCTTGTGTTTATTCGGCCTCTGCTCTCAGGTTTTTTTTACGCCGTTTTTGCACAAAGGTGGACCTCTGCTGCTCCCCTTATCTTCAAATCGGCTCAGCACTGACGGACCAACTACTTAAGAGTCACATAAGATCCTTATACACGGATAAGGACAGAAGGAAAATGCATCTTGAGCTTCACCAATGCGCTTAGCAGAGAGGAAAAGAACAACTATAAGCTGCTTTCCTCGTAATTACACAGATCCAAGAGAGCGTCCTTGCATTGTTAATAAAAGACCAGCCCTATATATAATTAAAGCTTCTGCGCAGATAAGCCGCCGCCAATTGCTCAAAATTAGGTTGAAGCAGGCCTATCTCACTTCATCTGCTCATACTTACTTTTTACACCGCGTCACTGACATTATGGAGGTCGCTAAAGAACACCAACACATCCTATCTCTATAAGTAATAATTATTTTAGAATAACCGATAAACCAAATCTTGATCGTTCAAATAAAATCTGCATGGCATACATTGATATTGACATATGAATGATTAAATTAGATACATTTCAGCTGAATCAATAGTTAAAAACACATACCTTTCTTTTTGAAAAGACAGCACACCCCAGGGAGATTTACAATGGGAAAAAAATATTATAAATGGAAACAGATGAAAATTCAGGCCAGGTGAATCCAGAGAAACGATGGTAAAAACAAGTCGCACTGACAGGGAAAAAAAACTCTGAAGTGGAGACTTTATTTCAGTGTATTTCAGGGCAAGAAGCAGCAGCAGCAGCAGCAGCGCCAGCAGCACACAGGACCTCCATCCTGTCGGAGCTCGGGGAGGTGAATGGCGTGTAGACAGGAAGCACATGGCACCTCTCTCCCCGCTCCTCCTCCGCTTCCTCCTCCTCTCCCTGCTGTCATGCTGATGTGTAATAGCTCTCCCTCTCGGCACCCCCCACCCCCTTAAACACACACACACACACACACACCAACACACGCACTCATGTTATGGAACACACCGCTTTGGATAATTTACCATTTTCCCCGCTAAGATGCACAAACCTGGAAAATACAAAACAAACAAACAAACAAACACAAATCCCTCCCAATTAGGCCTTTGCTAAACCCAAATAGAGAGATCTGGCCCCAAGAGTCATGTTTATGAGTTTATCAATTGATTCTTTTAAATTAAGAAATGTGCATTGTTACATATATCTGCGTAAAGACATCAAGAGAGAAAAATGATAAAAGAGGGAATTGTAAAACCCCAAACCCAGTGAGCCCCCTCCCCCCCCCAGAACCCAGACTGTGGATTGGTACCGGTCTGATGTGTATTAAGGATCAGCTCAGTTGTAATCACGCACATCTTGTGTTATTTCCCCTGCAGTTGGAGCGAGCCGCTGCGCCAGTGGCACTGTGGAGGGCAGCGAGAACGACAAAAGGCCCGGACTCATTTATCAAGTTACACGACCATCTGTTAGGTTTCCACGACGGTCACACAAATCAGTCTGCGGCCTCGGAAATAAAAGGATGAGTATGGCGGATGGTAAACTGAAAAAGACTCTTAGACTTTTAAGATATTTTTTTCATTTCAACTCTTCACAATGAAAACAGAACAGATTCTGGTTTGTGTAAACATTTATTGAGGGGATCCAGTTTGCCCAGTTAATAACTGGACTGAAGGTTCGTTGTTTAATAGTATTAATCAACCGACAGATGGATCACGAATGTACAAAATACCAGAGAAGGCAAACGATCATGAGATGTCACGAAACAGGACGTGAACAACACGTTATGTGCGTTTTTGTATGTTTTCAATGTCAGCAATGAAACTCAGAACTCAACTAGGAGGCGCCATAAATGACATGTAGAAAGTGTAAACGGGAGTTGTGACAAGTGAATTGAGCAGTAAGTGGCGTGACTACGTCATGCAGCACAGAAAATGAGGTAAATAGTCACAATCTTTTCAGTAATTTGGAACAAATGTAAACCCAAAGTGTTAAGCAGCCATATTCTCCATCACCGGATCTACACATGTTCCAAGTCATGTGTCATAAAAGGACCGCTTGAAAAAATAAAGAATATAAAAGAGTCAAGTTCATTTCCAACATAGCCTAAATGTTCTTTTTCCAGTAAAGTGTATGCACATTGTACCAGACTGTCATTGTTTGCTGCCAGCTGCAGCTTAAGACTTGAGCACATACCTCTTAATATAATCCGCAAATTTTCACACGACATAATTCGTAGGCTAAAATACATAAATAAAATAAAAGATTACCCACTGGGACCATAACTTATAACTATTCCCGGTACAGTTGGAGCTGCTGCGTTCATGCCTGGTCAGAAAAAACAGATTCATCCTTATACTATATCCAAGTTTGATTTATTTTTCCTCTGAATTTTCTTTTTCCACTAAAAAGATATGAATATAGTGGTCATAAGACCTTAAAGTGTCACAGTTTGTAAAGTTTTACAAAAAAAGACTTAAGCCACCAGCAACTGGACAGAGGCACCCCAGCAGCCAATCACATTTCAGGAAAAAATGAATGAATATATTGATATAAACATATTGATTTAAAAAAAATCACTTTATATGTCATGTTTTTTAAAATCAAAATTACAGACAAAAAATTTAATAAAAACAAATGATATAATCCTTCAGTTTCATTTGTCTTGGTGATGAAAAAAAAACAACACATTTTTTACTTCTTGTTTTAAATTGAGTAAAGGCCTTCTGAAATCAGTGTTTTCAGTTTGCATTGGGTATCACCTTATTAATCATATATGAAAATGAGAGTGTATTAACTTACCTTAAGCAGTTGTAAAAAAAAAGTGAAACATGAAATGTATATTTTTAGTCAAACAACAACTGTAGAGTAAAATCAGAGCAACCGGACAGTCAGTGATTCTTCAGTAAACTTCTCATGCATCCCCCCCCAATAAATAAACAACAACAACAACAAAAAAGAACCTTGATAGCTGCTATAATGAGCTTCATGCATGAACATCTAAGAAATCATTCAGCATTTTAAACATTGACCTATCAGTGATTCGGCATGAAGTTTCATTGGTTTAAATCTGTCATCAGGTTTGTAATTGATTGACACAAAGAATTATTACTGATGCATTTGATGGGTGGAGGGTTTAAGGGGGCCAGATGACAAACCACACCACAAAAAGCCTCTGTGCGGCTCTGCATAGAAAAAAAAAAGCCGACGTGAGATGGTGTGAATATAAAGGTATAAACATAAATTATATATTAAACATATTTTAGAGAATGAGGCCAAGAGAAGCTATAGGCAAATGGTTAAGTAGCATTTGAACAGTTTCCAGAATAAAATGCGAATGCAACTCATTCTTTCACTGATGTGTTTCTGAGGGAGGAGTGTATATAAAGTGAGTATGAAAAGTGAGAGATGAGTGTGTATCATCATCATCAGTCTGTGTGCAGCCTGAGCTGCCTGTTTTACCTCCCTGCAATATTGATGCCGAACCTGATCCTAAGCGCATCCTCTCCTCTTTCAGCATCAAGAGGCTTCCCCTGCAGCCCCCGCCAATAATTACAATTTTATACTGTAATTATTCCTTTCCTTTTAATTATTTAGACCGCCGACCTGAAAGCAGCCTTTGTCGCTGCTTATTCCGGGGGAAACGTGAGCTGACGTGGCTGCAGATCAGCAACTAGGAGTTTTTAATTAGACATTTCAGCGGTAATTTTAGGCGAGCTCTTTATTATTACTGTTGGATACAAATTACCAGGCCCTCATTGATATGCGTTCAATTGTTTCAACAAACCTTTAGCCTGAAATATTAATGCGCTTCAGGTTTAAGTCATTAGGAGCCCCAACTCACCAGGTGAACCTGATGGATTATTTACCACGGCAGGAGATGCAACTGTTTTCCCTCTTTTAAATAACGCTTCATTATCGTTTGATGGGATGATTTACTCATTTCATCCGACAGACTGGAAACTGCATCACATCTATGGAAAACTTGGGGGAAAAAAAAATTCAAGTCCTCACTGGTGTTTAAAGTTAGAGCCCCCACCCTCCTTCCATACAATATTTATATTTACTCTTATTTGTCACTTAATATGACGGAAATTGGGATTGATCTTACATTTTTTTTGGATGCTGGAGCACATTCTTTTAATAATTGAAACATAAATAGTACTACATTACTTCTACTTGTGTAGATCTAATTAATCAGTGTTTAAAACACCTACATCACTAACACAATGAGAGTATAAGCAAGACACGTGGCAGTGATGTAGTTGATGTGCTGATTGTGCTGTAAGAATAAATGTATGCCTTTTCTTTTCTGTTACACTTGATGTGTTTATTGATGACCTTATCAACAACTGGAAATCAAGTTTAAAACCTCTTACAAATATCTCGTGTTGTACAACTTATTGAATTGATGTTCAATGCCCACATGGCTGAATATACAAAATGATATGACTTATTCTTTAGAGAACAAAACACTTGAAGTCAAAACCCAAAAATGAGAGAAAAGTATCACAACTTAGCCTATACTGTAAAAATGTGTGTTTTCACGCCATCTATAATCGATTAGCTTTTATGGGATTGAAGCTGAAGCACGATCATCCTTCTCTGCTTCATGTTCTCATCACAACATTTTTGTCATATGATGTAAAAAGATAAATCACGCTCAGCTCAATCAGGGACAGGTTTAATAACAGCAGCAATTGAGGCCAAATGTTTTATAATTAACAGTTGTATCAGCACCCAATAAAACCATGACCCCTATAAATCCCATTTTAGAGACCAATCAATCCCCCTCTTGGACTAAAGGGCCTATTGATCCCTCACTGCTCGGCTCACTTAAATGCTTTCTTCGTATCCCTTTTTTGTTTCCAGTGAAAGGAGCATTTCGATTGCACTTTTTATTAGAGGAAAGATTCCGCCGAGAGGAAAGCGATGGCTCGAAAATTAAACGGTGACATTTTAATTACAGGACATTGATAAAAGGGATCTGGGTAATGGCTGTGTACAGGGCGACCACTCATTGTCCCGCCTGATGTGCTAATCAAGTCGGACTGCTTTGGAGAAAAAAGGTCATCGGCCGATACAAAGCAGAGGAGAAGCTCGGTGGGAATTTGGGAATATGAGGGTCCCGGACTGCCAGAAATGAAGACGCATCTCCAAACAAAGCGCGGTCAATACCCCGGTGAGGGGGCCCCGCCAGACGTATTATCACTATAGGTCACACGAAGCGCAGCCATAGATCATCTGATGCTACAATTTACATGTCACAGAAAGCACATGTGACAGGCCGAGCTGCCACAACACGACCCCGCAGGCTCCTGTTTAGTTAAATCAACACATCAAACCACAACACAACTCATTAATTTATCATATTGGTGTAATATGCACTTAACAGCACTATGAAATAGCTGAAAAAAGCCTCTTCAATACCAAAAATGTTCCTGTGAGCAGAGATCAAAGTGTTCTTTTAGAGGTTCCCACGTGGAAAGAAACCACCCAATCCTGAAAGTAATGTCTTTGATTACTTAACATTAAAACATTAGCTCAGACTAAATAAGCAACAAGCCAAGTTCAAATGCATATTTATCATCATCTTTCTCAGCTGAGACACACTTAGATCAGAGTTGGTTTAATCAGTTTTAGTAAAATAAGCCTTTTTATATAAACCGTGTTAATTTATAGGAGAACCCTAGAACTCTTTCTCTGAAAATGGAAGACAATCCCTTTTCCTTTATTTCATTATTTCTTAACTCACTATGTTAGCAATAACCTGCAGTATAAATGTTATGGAGGACCTAGCATGGCTGTATCAAACTGGTTGGGGGCCCAGGAACAAAAAGCTAGTATGGGCCCCCCACAGGCTATTTTTTACAGTTTTCAGTCTGACTGTTGTATGAAGCTGCATACTGAGACCATTGTGACCTACAAGGGTTAAAAAAAGGCAGAAGAGGTGGGTTATAATCAGAAAGAATTCACAATAATAAAATCTGTTGTTTTTTTCAGTCATTTTGTCAGCAATGTTTATGTGTCTGATTAGATGTTCAGTGTAGGAATTGTTTTGCACCGAAAGGGATATGGCAGTGATGAAGAAAGCAAATGGCTACATTAACTTGTTATACACAGTCTCTTCTCATATGTTATCCTTGTTTCTTCAAAACATGCCACACTTTTCACAAGGGCATGGACATTTGGAGTATGCGGAAACTGATAATCTGATATGGGGCAGCTGTAGCTCAGGAGAAAGAGCTGTCTTTTGCCAACTGGAAGATCAGTTCCTAGACTACTGCGCATGTTGAAGTGTTCTTGGGGAAGATATTGAACAACGTTGTTCTTATCGTTGTTGAAATATATGTGTCACAGTGAAAGCACGACATGGACTGAAAAACTAGGAAGTGCTGAATGAGTGGGTGAGAATGGATGAACATGGCTTGTAGTGAAGAAGTGCTTTGAGTGGTCAACAAGACTAAGAAAGTGCTTTATAAGTAGTCAATTTACAATAATCATGACTCACAAGAGACCAGCTCTGTTTGACATGAGCAAAAAACTAAATAGAAGCAGTGCTTTTTAAAAAATTTGTAGCTTTTGTTATTTCATAACAAAGCATTTTATCAACTATTAGAGTGGGTGTGTTTGCTTGATTGAGTGTAGGGACATTTTAATAAGCATCTTACCAAGAGTAGTTTATTTCATAGTTTCGTTTTTGTACAATGACAAATAAAAATGAAAAAAAAAATCAATCAAATTGATACAACCACCCCCATATGCACTGGTGAGCTATGTTTCCAGGTGTGGAGTTTACATCCTGAGGGGCAGCTGGAAGTTGTCTGTGTGGTCTGTTCATGTGTTATTTTGTTGGTTCAGATGCCGAAAATGTGAGCAAACCCCACAGTAGTGTTGTCACTACTGGTTCTTCAAGTCAGTTTGACTTTCCATCAATGGCATACAACTGATACCTTACAGGACAATTTTCTCTTGGATTATAAATCTGTTGTCCAAGTTTGTTCATTCTTATTACTTCTGCCAAGGTGGAGGTCTTGTACTTGGTGGCGTTGGTTTGTCTGTCTGTTAACAAGCTAACTCAAAGTTATGGACAAATTTTAACAATATTTTCAGGAAATCTCAAAAATAGAAAAAGACACAACTGATTAGATTTTTGGAGGTGATCCGGATCACCGCCTGGATCCAGGTATTTTCTAAAGGATTCTTTACTAAGGGATGATAGGAATAATTTTGCCATCACAACTTCTAACTAAAAATTAATGGCCACAATCATTGGCAAAAAAAAACGTACAATGGCTTGGCGGAGGTCTGCGCTCTCTGAGTGCTTCTAGTTTTTAAAGATATACTAATTTAAAAAAACAGATTATTTCCAGTCTGGCTAGAGTCTCAGTGAAGGATGAACAGTACATTTCAAAGTTGTGACCAAATGTCTTTTCTAAACTCTAAAAAAAAACATGTAACACCTTTCTGACACATTGTTATGATGAAGTTTATATCGTACAGAAGCGCTTCTCGGAGGAATAATGGATGATTAAAGAAAAACGTGTCTATCACTGCAGGAGGATCAGTGACGTTAGCCTCAGTCACAAAGTCTTTCAAAACCGATTTCATATGAGGTCAAATAAAAAGGGTATGTACCAGGTACGAATGGGCCTTGAAAACATGCAGTCATTCTGCTTCATGGGGCTCCTTTCAAACAGCAGATAATAGACACCTGCTTGAGTGTTTCAGGGCCTTGAAATGCCTTTTAAACCTGCACTGTGATACAAACAGCTGCATAATTAATCAATCAAGCTACCTGTCAATAGATCTACAGTTCCATTCAGACAGAAATTTTGCATAAATGGCATCATACAAGGTCTCTGACTGATCAGCAAAGTACAACTTAGAGTAAGTGATACAATACAGGTATGAAGGCCACAAGGACGAATGTCAGATTTATTTAGTTAATGTTATGGTGTCAGCCAGAAAATTAATCTGTGAACTTGACATTAAAGTGTTTTGAATATGATGTAATATCAGAGCCAAAAGTTTGTTACACAAAGAAAGATGGTTAAAAGCCAAAAACAGTGCTTCATCAAAAATGAAATAAAATAAAATAAAATAAAATAAATCCAAATGCAAGGCTATACGCAAGCAAAGGGGCAAAGAAACACAAAGGAGCAGTCAGACAGAACCAAGACAAACAGGTACGGTCCAAATAACGATGAAGGTTGGAGTTTAGAAAGTCTGAAAGCCAAGTCACAAAACATACAGGTACAATGGCTGCAGGCGGCGGATTAGCAGAGTGGAAACAGTTGTGCAAAAGGGTGCAAAGGGTTTTAGTCAATCAGTCAAAAAATCAAAAATTAAAAACATTTCTGAACTATTTGTTTTATTAATCCCAGTCCCTTGACTTAGCTGGAAAGTGGAAAATGTAGAATTTGGAGTTCATGTCACCAGACCTCATAATTCTGTTACAGCAGACTATGGTGACGTTAAAAATACAAAAGAAAACAAAATATAAAACAGCCATGAAACCAATACAGAGTTAATGAAGTTCAGCATCATATGCTGTAGACTTGTGTCATTATTCATGTATAAAAGATCTTTTCTATCCAAGTTATTTTCAGTTGAGCAGAAGAGAAAATGCAGCATGTCCTTGATGAAGAGAAAACCCGGCACCATCTTTATGCAATTGCTTTGTTGGACTCCACCGCTGTATTTTTAACTGCTTTTCACAGGTTTAAACATAAATTAATAAGCAAGAATAAAGCAAATGTTAATTAAAGGTTGACTGAGATTAATTATGAAATGCAAATCATTCTGATCTCAGGATAACAGGTGCTTACAGGTTTGGGTCATTCTATAGCAGGACATGTAAATGTCAAGCAATTAATGAAGAAACTGTAATTTTTCTATAATCTTCAGGCTATGTGAGGAGTCAAGGCGCTCACTAAAGGCTGTCTGAAGTTTGTTATTTTAATGAAATCACCATCTGGCTGGTGGTGCTTACTTCACACTGTAAGTTTATTATTACAGGTAGGCAAGGCTGAAACTAAAGATGTCCAACAAAAAGGATGAATATTCTTAGTTTTGAGTTATGAAATTTTTGTTATCATTGACAAATTATCACAAATCTCAGAATAAGACATCACATGGTGTTTTAATAGTTTGTTTACACTAAAATAAAATCAGATCATTAATAGAAGAAAAAACAAAGTTGAGAACTTGTCTAGTTCTTTAACTTTCACCTCAGCAATTAAATGCATTCATCGTTTTCTGAAACTTTGTTAAAATATGCAAGCAAGTCATTATGTAGTACGAAGTCGCATCAAGTCCAGAAATCTGCACTGAAATTTTACATTTTTGTTCCAGAAATTTCAGGAGAATTTTGTTTTTATAAGGCAAGGCAAGTTTATTTGTATAGCACATTTCATGTACATGACAATTCAAGGTGCTTTACATACAGACATTAGAAACATTACAGCAGATGCAGAAAGCATTAAGAAGAATTATAAACAAAAGTATAATCGCCAAATAAACAACAAAAGTGAATAAAGAAAGAAAGAAACCCTCAGTGAAAATATCACTTGTTATCATAAAAGGCTGCAA
>JAOXYM010000001.1:9376524-9390372 GCA_028567055.1 Leptatherina wallacei
CAGTAGTCTAGTCTACTAAAGATAAATGATGGACAAGTTTTTCTAAATCCTGTGGAGACATCAGTCCTTTAATCCTCGATACGTTCTTTAAGTGATAAAGAGACTATAAAGCAGACTGTAAATATTATATGTGAGAACCCTCAGAATGAAACCAGAGTGTTTGGGGGTTCACAAGGAGCCCAGTTTAACCAAAAATGATTAAATACCAACCTTTGACCACAGTGTCAGATTTCCATATTGCAGGTAAATGTGGGCCAGATCCCCCTTTTTTGTTCATTTGTGACCAATATCTTTTTTGGAAGTCTGAACAGCACAAATGTGATTATATATATATATATATGTATATATATCACTCTTAGAGAATTAAGCATCAAGACCTGCAGTGTGAACCCTTTGCTTTAGGTTATGTTCATACTGCAGCACAGTGTTTACAGAGGTAACATAGATGATGCTCATGTGTGTGTGTATCAGTTTTAACCTCCGACATCGGTCTCAGTTCAATGACATAAAAGTCTAATGTAATGCAACATGACCATTCAGACTGAGGTCACGTCGGACATTAAACATTTAGCACTTAATATGGTTCAGATTTGAAAAAAAAAAAAGTGGTTTTCAGATGGTCATTTAAACAATCTGATATGTGAAACATATGGACAAAAAGTTGGATTCGGGTCACTTTTGCCTGCAGTGTGAATGTAAGAACGTACCCTTACACTGTTGTTTTGTGTAAAGCACCTTTTACTAAACATGATGGTAATTCCACCCCATTAGTTAGACATGTAATCTCTTAAATTATACTTAACACGCAAATCTTTTTATTTGAACTGTAACATCAAGCGGTATATTTGATGGATTTGCACAGGACAACACTTTACTGATCTTGAAATGAGAGATTCATTTAGCAGAATTCACATTCTTTTTCTTTTTATCACTCAATGGTCATTCAAATATACTAATTATTAATTCAATCTATTGCCCAAACGTTCATAGACAGAGTGCAATGAAAGACATAAACCAGCTTCTAATGACATGATAGCTTTTCTAACACATGAAAAGAGGCTGAAGGATGCTTTGCTTGTGTGTTGAGCTGAATTTGTTAACATTTTCAGCAAAATATTAAATGAACTTGAGGAAGCTGCACAGCTGTCTAAAGCTAAAAGAAGTACAAATGAAATTAAAAAAGAAACTGCTTAAATAACAGAATAAATAATACTGGATATCTATCCTCTCTTAGTTTCAATAAAATAGTTAACTACTCAAAATAAATGGAAATTTAATCAACATGTAATTTTTTTGTGAATTATTTAGAATAGTAAAGACCTCCAAAGGGTATTAATCTGATTACATATATACACACTGTGTATATATATATATATATACACACACACATATATAAAACCGTGCTCTCCGTTTTGTAATCCGTGTGCACTGTTCGTGCTCATGGACATCAGTGGAGAGCTTCGATGCATGGCCCACCCCTACCAGGTAAGTTGAGCAGATTCATTGTCATATATGTAAATAAACTTAAGGCAGTCATATATTTTAAATCAGCACACTACAATATGACTATAGAGGCTATATTACACTGAGATAAAACGTTTAAAACCTTTGCCAACAGCAGAGAAGATTAACCTAAAGGACATCCTCTTTAGCCAAATTGGTTGTCTGGAGGTCTTGCAAAACAGAGAAGACAGTTTAATAATCCGTGCACACGGATTTCCACGTTTTTTTGTTTTTGTTTTTTTACCGCTGACACCTCCGTAATACTTATATGAAAGAACAAAACAAAACAACAAAAACAAAAAAAAGAAAAAAAGAAAAGAAAAAAAAAGCCAGCCACATAGCAATGCTTAAATAAATTTTATTTAATATGGTTGGAATATGTGCCAGTACAGACATTTACAGAGAAGGCCGTCTTAACATCAGTGAACTAATATTTCTCCTCACTTTTGAAAAGCTTTTTATCATGAAAAAATTGAATATAACAGGGCATGTGTCAAGACGTGATGTCTGGTTGTAAACTGATAGAGAAGTAAAAAGTTCACTTTTAGACCAGGCATTTATATAAAAAACTAAACAAAATGTTACGTATAATGAAGAAGTTTCAGAGCTTAGTGAGTCCATCTTTTGGTTTTATTTTAACCCAGCATTCAACACCACAGACTCCAAGTTTAACGCTAGTTTTTTACTTTTACAAAGTCTTTAAGGAATTATTTCTATTTTTGTTTTCATATGATGTTCAAATAAACTTTTCATCAAAACCAATTAATTCATACCTGGACGTTAAAAGATGTGTTAGAGTATAGTTAAATGCTGAGAAGATATTCTATTTATTTTGAAAAATCCTCAAAAAAAGATTTATTTTTTCCCCATCAGGCCAGAGAGATATTAACTTCTTCATGAAAATAAATGACATCATGAGGAGAAAAGTAACAGGTTGGGTTTCATTTGCAGCTTTCTGAGGCAAATAGTGGATTCTCCAAATATGTTCATGTGGGAAGGATAAGTACACCCCCCCCCCCGCTGTAACACAACTGTTCAGCAACAAGCAGTGCTTATAGAAAGTGGTCAGGCATCATATCTCCTCCGACTCAGAGAAAAATCAGTCTAAATTCAAAGCATAACCAGTTGAAGGAGTTATGAACGATCTCCCTCCAACATCAGAACCTGATGAATCTCACGGTTAGATCGAGATTCTACTAAATCTAATACATCTATTTATTTCTATTAAGTTTTATAGGTCAATATTTATTGCTCATAAAATTATGAAAACAGACTTCTCTTTATACAATTTTTCAAAAAAATCAAAGTGCAGATAAATGAAACCACTGGCTCTTCACCAGAACCTCCGATTTAATCTTCCTCAGTTCTGGATGTTTCTGGAGCTGCTGTTCCACTTTCGGTTCATTTTTAAACACACAGAATGAGGAACAACATCCAACGCCATCCATTCAACACCACAAGTTAAGGAGATGTGGCTAATTTAGCACCACTACTCATATCTGATTGTTCACTACACCGTGTGTGTGCATGTACATGCAGACTCTGAACATTAACATGTAGTTGGATCTCAAACACATCTTGGGATTTCCTTCATCTTTTGTCTGGATTAGATTCAGTTCTTAAGAACAGAAACGGTCTCTTATGGTAACACAGCTGCTGAATGATTTATTAACTCTGGAAATAAGGAGCAAACAGAAGAAGGAGGGGGGAAGAAAAAAATCTGCTGCAATCTTGGCATTTTCCCCCAAATTACTAATGATATGATGGCGCTCATGTTTGGTTCTTTTACAGATGAAACATGTGAAGTTTGGAGGACTTAGTTAAATGCAGACATTTAAAATGTGTGTTCTCATTATTACAAATAATACGAGACTGCATGTCTGAATGATTAACATGGGTGTGTATCCTGTGTGATTCTCACTCATACATCATGCTGCTACATTTCTGGTCATTTGCGAAGGAAAAAGGAAATTTAACTGCACTTGAGAGCTGCATATGAAGACGTTTTCAAAGGAACTTTACTTTACCTTTTACATTGGTCCTTATTAATGTGAAGTCTGTGTAATTCCCCATTTGGCTCCTCTTTGGTGATGCCTGCACAAATGTTTTGCCTTTATAATGCATCACTGATCTCTGTAGGCATTCAGTAAAATGCGCTCACTTATATACAGTGCATGACTTATCTTTATAGTCTGAAGACTTTTTGGTAACAAAGTGATAAAAATCACAAGAAAAACATAAAAAGATTTAGTTTTCCTCACGTAAAATTTCAGCTCTAATCTCTTCAGTTTCTACAAACAGGAACAGTTTCTCCATGTAAGAGGACAACTCAAAGACATTTCCAGTCACACATCAACTGTCCATTCAGTGGTTTTAAATCTATGTCAAAAAACAGGTTTAAACTGAAATAAAGTTCAAGTGTGAAAAATTCCCTTCAGCTCAGTGAGCTCAAGAATGAAGAAAATGTGTGATTTGCCTCTGTTCTGTACCACTGAGGTGTGCTTCTGACTCTCAAGGCCAATTAAGTTTCCACGTCTGCGTACGCAGGCTGAGACTTTATCCTTGCACAAGTGGCTCCACTTATCCTGCCTGTCTGAAACGTCGGTGCATTTCATACTTAAAAGGACGATGGAAGAAAAAACTTTGGGCAGATGATAAAAAGGCATGAATGGGCCCTCAATCTCTACCCTCCTTAATGACTGGACACATTTTTCTTTTCTGGCCCAGATGCAGAAAAAATAAAAAGTTTTTTCGGGGACATCTTTCTAGTTCAACGACAAATGAAACTTGTTGAGGTAATAAATTACACCACTGGAAAAAAACAGGCACAAAAGAAGGGCAGTTACTCACAGGGAAAAACCTTGACATTCACTAGAGCGCTGTCATCGGTAAAGCACAAGACGGTCATTTGATTCCATCACAGAAGCAGAGGACAACTCGGACAGGCTTTTACAGTCTTCTTTAAACTTGGCTGTTGTCTCTGATCATCTGAATCCTTGGATAATTTATATCTCCCTCCACACTGTGATGCTCACTGTATTTCAGGATTCTCGGTCGGTCTCTGCTCGGTCCGTGCACTGTTCGAACTCGGAGATTAATACTCTCAGGAGATGGAGGCTCCTTCACGCCACGGCACGCACTTGTTAAATAAAGAAATACTCACATAAAATATGTAACAAACTAGTGATTTTTGCCCGTGTACATGAAGTCACTTGTACAGTTCGTACGGATGTACTTGACCCTGAAGCCTTTGGTGAGTGTTCAAGGTTTGGAGTCAAATGTCCGAGTCCTTTGTGGTTGTACGTCACTGAATCTGCTGAGCTCGTCTCTCCTCCAGACAGCGACAAACCCACATGGACACCACCTCTGCATTTCCATCGTTGAACTGGATGATGAAGGAATGATCCTGCAAATATGAAAACACAAGTGGTCATAGACCTCTATTAAGAAAACAAATGCATGTGTGTCCGTAAGAACAAAATGTGACCTTTTAAACCTTTTTCTTTGAATCCTAAAAACACTTAAAGAGAAGAATAAAAAGAAAAAATGAACAAGTTGCGACCTGAATTTATTTTTATTTTTTTTCACTATAAATGTGCGTAATGAACAAAATATGGCCGTCATTTTCTTTTTAGAATCTTTGGAAACTGCCGTTTTCTTCATATTTTAATAAATATCTACTCCAATTAATCTTGCTCCATATACAACCATCACAATAGTCATGTAATAAAAAGAACATAAATGGCTGTAAAACCACAAGCAATAAGCTTATACATAAAAACTGAAAATTCACAAAAAGCTTATCTGTGTTTTTTGTTCCATTTTACAAAACTATTTTACTATGAGACAGCTTGTGAAGTGTACGAATAAGAAACATTGTTTTATTAATTCTAAACCACAAGTGACAAAAGGTGATAAAATACAAATAAACATCATTAAACCCACTTAAATATTAATGTTTAAAAGATTTGAAAGGAAGATTTACAGCCTGATGATCTACATGAGTCATAAAAAGATGAGATAAGCTTTGGAAATAAAAGTTCTCTGAACATTTATTCAGCTGAAAAAAAAAAAAAAAAAAAAAAAAAAACTGTTCGTTTGAGCCAATAAATCTAAATATTCATGTCCCTCATGTGGTCGGTGGCTCTTAAACTCCGTTGGATGCTGACAGTGTTCACTTGACTGAAACAGAGATGTCACATGCGATATCGCTGACAGCCAGACACCAGCCTCGTCTGACCGACCTTCCCGACCAGAACCAGGGGGTCGCAGGGATCACACAGGGGTCATGGGGTGAGAGGGGAGGAGGTTGTAAATGAGACAAATCAACTCAGGCCAAGCAGAAATTTGATTTGAGGTGTCTCGATGTCCAATTAGGGCAAACGGCTTTCTGGCGAGGCCGTTTAAATGAAGTTGTCAACACTGATTTCAGCAGTATCTGTCCTTAACAACAACAGACCGTCTCTGTTGTACACTGTTTGTAGTTTTCATTTTAAGATTGATTTTCCTCCCTCAGATCTGGACCAAACACATTTGCTTGGTTATTTTGCGACGATTAAAACTCTTGGAATAAATCATCCGTTCCGATATTCCGGTTCACTTCAGCTCTGAGCAGATGTATTGATGCTGATGTGTAAGGGAGCCAATAAATAAAAAAAACATCTAGGAGGAAATGTTAAATATATGTTTCATATATGGTTCTGGTATCTCCGCAACTCTCAGACAGGTTTATGCAACACTTTGCAAAAACATTCATAATATCCAGATGAAAAGTGGGTTGATTATCTCTTTATTTACCTCCAACACAACTGGGAGGTTGGACTTTGTGCCAAATTATGTCAAAATTTGCAAAAAAATCTACATCATGGGCAAATTAAGTCAAACAAGTCATGATTAAATTGTTTTTCTAAGTGATGAGAATGGAAAAAGCATAAGTTACCAACATGCAAGAGTTCCCAGAAGCATGAAATCTTCACCGTACTTTAACAACAACAGTGTGCACCATGCAAGTTGAATCGAGTGAGGAATAAGGGAAAAATCTGGTTAAAGAGCAAAAAATTTATGAATAAAAAAAACCTGACAGAAAAGGTGCTTTTATATAATATGAACAACAAAGCCTCCCATTAAATCAGATTCATTTCTCTCAGACTGAGAAGAGTATCCCCCTCCCTTCTCCTAAAGACAGGAACTGGCTGGTTGTTCTGTCTCCCTGCATCACTGCAAGCAAGAGACTTCTACCCAGGATGGGGGCATGACTGCAGCCGTCTGTCTCCCTCCATGATTGATCTGGACACAGACAGACAGGTCTGTGGTTCTGGTGCAAGCCTTTACCTTTCAGTAACATTTTATCCATTGCTTCCACCAACACTGCTGACAAGGCAGCACTGAGAAAGTAAACAGATTTATTTTTGGATGTAGGAGCAACAATAACAGCCTCCAGGCCAGAGGGGCTTCCTTTCCAGTGCATTGTGGGTTGAAACCAGTTGTATCTTTTAAAGCATTAAAGTGTAGCTAAGAAGTTGATTTCTTCTTGATATATTAACTGTCTATGCAAATGCAGTGCTGAAGGAAATCATCCCAATCGTTCCAGTGATAAATCAAGTCAATACTCATGTCATCTTACAAAATTCCTCTTTTTCTAAATTCTTCAAATATCACAGAAAAATATATTTTGATGCCCTTTTTTTTCTAAATGATGCAGCCTTTATAAATGATGGACTTCTGCCATCATTTGAAAAACATTAAAACTTTATACAATATTGTTGTAAAATAAATTCTACATGAATCACAATTTCATAAAATGTGAACATAATGATGTATATAGTGTTATAATCTAAAACCTGAAAATATCGGTCAAAAAGGTCCACACTTATTTTTGTGAACGTGAACCTTTGTGTAAGACGTTTACAATTATTTAAGAGTTAGATAAAGATATGAAAAAATAGATTTGATGTAACATTACATTTATTTATTTACACAAAAACAAAGATTTCATCCATCATAAAGGTTTTCTGGTGGATTATCTGTTTTTTGCATCAATACAATTCTTCTTTTTTTCCCTAGTACATATAAACAATACTGTCCAAAATGGCCTCTGACAAACCGAACCACTGTTTTCTAACTTTAAAGACTTTATGACAATGTAAATGATATAGATTTGGATATAAAAAGGGCTGCTGATATACTGAAACCTGGGAATGATCAGGATAACTGCACCTTTTTTATCATCTGTGGAAACTCTCCTTGCCCTTGACACCAGATCCAGTTTTTCTTTTTCTTCTCTGAGAGCTGAAGTTTACGATACAATCCTGATATGTGCCACAGCTACATTTTTGCCTTGTAGTATAGATAGCTGCAAAAGACTGATTTAAGGAACTTATTGGAAGTAGTGTGCAATCTTTCTGTTCATACGGTAATTATTTTTGTAATACGATATATTCAAAAAAGATTTGGGCCACATTTAAATTTTTTCTCTTGGTTCTTCTCTGTTTTGAAAAGGTAGATGTCATTTTTCTTAGGTTATTAATGGATAGTAGTGACCCAGCCTCCAAATTGACCTCAACATGCCAATTAAAGGATAAAAAGAAACTATTTCTTTACCAACCCCCACCACCGCAAAAAAAGGACAGCTTTCCTCTACAAAACATGGCAGGAGTGCAAGGCCAGTCGATAACCAACACCGAAATCTTTTGAAGATTAAATCCAAATCTTCCGACAACAATAGAACGAATTTGATTCTACGAGGAGGAAGAGGGGACTCCAAGGTGAGCCGTGTTTATTTCAGCTGTTTCTTCTGAGGTCGGTAAAAACCCCCGAGCAACAAACAAACTGGTGCAGACCCTGTAAGATTAGTAACAAAGTAGGACACACTGATCCACTTTGAGCCTGGTCCTGAGAGCCTTCTTGACTATTTGTAGTTACGCAGGGAAACATATTAAACTGAAAAATGTTTAAAATCCCATTCAGGGTAAAAACTGCGGGAACGTTTCTGTTTTGTTTATGTCACTCTTTTGAAAAAAAGTTTTCCAACTAATTTGCCTTGTTTCCTTTGTTTCTTCATCAGCGATAGTGAATCCTTGAGTCTGGACAGTTTTAACACGTTAAAGGAAACGGTGACACATTCCTGTGTGCTCTAATTGTGCTCAAACTGCAGGGATGGCTAAGGACTGAAGGGGATCCCCATCAATCCTGTTGTCCTTCTAATGGGCAGCTGGGGTTAACACAGTCTGAGGTTAATTACTCTCATATCACTGCGAGCATGTGTGTGTGTGTGTGTGTCAGTATAAGACGGGTGGCGTGGACGCTCCTGGGTGCCCCTATGTCCTGGACACCCATCTCATCAATCATTCTTTTTTGCCTCAGTAGAGAAGGACTCATACAAAAATAAAGTAGGAAGTCCTCAGTGATGATGTTAAAATCAAGCTACATCACCTCTGCTCCAGAAATTAACCCTGACGGGCCACAGACATCTGCTGCAGTTTGACCTGCATGAAGGTGCTTGTCATATTACACACACACACATACACACATACAGCGAGTTTGCATTGTGTGGTGGCGGCGGTGGTGGTGCGGGAAGTCGGATCGGTCAATGGTTCAATCCACATGTCCAGGTTTTGAATCTTGATTGAGAAATGTGCTTCACACACATATATAAGCATGGTAATAAATCTGCAGGCAAATCAGTAAATGTGAATTTTACTTCAATGCTCAGTGGTCAACAAGACGAGCCAAGTGCTTCATGAAAGGAATACATTTCTTATTTAAATGCACACATACCAAGACCCCATAGTAATGTTAACTACAGCTAAACTACCAATGGTGGTCCCACCTAAAGAATATCCTTTACAGCAAGGACAATGGGCAACCACCAGAAAGAGCTGAAATAGCATCTTTCAATCCACATATACCATTATACAACATACACTGCATACATTAGGTTTAAATAAGTGGGACATACAAATGAACTAAAGAAAGTGAAAGAGAGAACAAGCAGACTGTCTGGTAGGGGTGGGAGAAAAATAATTTGATAAAAAAAAGAAAAAATGGTCTGGCTGCTGTGTTGTGCTGAGCAAATTAGCTTTGCCAAAAGGAGATTTTTTCCTAA
The DNA here is from genome assembly GCA_028567055.1 of Leptatherina wallacei. NCBI lineage: Eukaryota > Metazoa > Chordata > Actinopteri > Atheriniformes > Atherinidae > Leptatherina > Leptatherina wallacei. The sequence goes on from JAOXYM010000001.1 coordinate 9,386,132, forward strand.
TTTAAATGCTTCATTTTCAGCTGGTTGATATACACTGCTGCTGAATAAATCTTAAAACCCCTTCACATGTAATGTGCATTTTTTGGGGGGAAATATGGCTCCTGATATAGTCTTTAGACATCGCCATCATTCTACTTTTCCACATGGTCTGGTGTTAAAACAGCAAACTAAAATTCATCAAAATTGAAGAATCGCAATCTAAATCGAATAGGCACCCGAAAAATCTTAAAAGAAATTAATCGGGAAGAAAGCATATCGTCCCAGTCCTACTGTACAGGGATCAACACCATCCCTTTGTTAGATCCCGTTACCATCAAAAGCTAGGTGCTAGGTTTAAAGGCACCATACGAGTACAGACCAGGGGTATAGTGGATAGGGGAAAAAACTAAAAGAAAAAAAACAGCTTCTGGAGGTTTATTGACCAAAGTTTCACTGATAAACCCAACTGAGCAAAAAGCCAGCATTTTTTTTTTGTAATTTCCATTAGAGTGATTTTCTCATTTTTTTCTTCAAAAGTGGAATTGAGCGAAGTACTAATGAATATTTGGCATCTTAAAAAGCAGTCAGCGTGCCCTAAGTTTGGAGAATCAGGATGTGATTCTGATGGGAAGCTGAGGAAAGACCAACTCAGTAAGACATCACAATGAAGCAAATGTTTGGTATCTAAAATAACTAAAACCTAATAAGTAAATAGTTAAACGCTACATAGTGAATTTTACAGTCACTATACATCACATAGTTGTTTGCTTTGTCACCATTTTCTGAACTGAAGAAAGTCATACCCTGGTGCTGATTGGCTGTGACACTTTTTCACATATATAATCAAAAAATACCAAACATGAGACGGTAAACATAAATGAAAAGCCCAAACGCTTCCCATTTTTTCCCAATCTATGCAAAAGTAATGCTTAGGGGCAATTTGTCCACCTTCTCCACCAGTGAGATATGTTGTGCTGCCACCGTGAGCGCAATGACATGAAACAACACGGTTGTGAAAATTGGGACAAAGTAAGCAAAAGTCTATTCTTATAGGTGAAAGTTCGTGGAAATGTTCCCAATCTGACTAGCTGAAGCTCAACTCTCCATCTATTGCGGGTGAAAAATTAACAACACTTAATTACGTCAGAAACAAGCAGACAAACAACAAAAACAACCCAAACTCAACTTTTTGCAATGAAAAGAAGTGAAGCATCAATAAAAGTTTAAAATGTACTGTGTGTGTGTGTGTGTGTGTGTGTGTGTGTGTGTGTGTGTGTGCGTGCGTGTGTGTGTGCGTGCGTGTGTGTGTGCGTGTGTGCGTGTGTGTGCGTGTGTGCGTGTGTGCCTGTGTGTGTGCGTGTGTGCGTGTGTGCGTGTGCGTGTGTGTGTGTGTGTGTGTGTGTGTGTGCGTGTGCGTGTGTGTGTTATATAGAAAGAAAAGGCTCAGCCCTGCTTTCAGAGTTCAGGTGGGCTGAAAACCGCTGACTCATGCCAGCTTTAAAGCTCTGCTTTCTCACACTTTCACTGCCTTCAGCACGGCTTCCTGCGTCGGCCATGACACCCTGCAGACACCGTGAGCCCCTCCCCCCCCCCACCGGAGGAGGCCTCGGTCCAAAGGTCCAGGTCGGACTTCACTACAAGTTTCAGATCCACCAGAAACAAACGTCAGAAACGTTTTTAAACCTTAAAATTTCATCCTTTTGTTTTATTCTAACATAAAACTTGAAGCCTTTTAGTCCCGGTCGCCATGGCGACATGATGTCTCCAGCTCTCGTGTCAGATTGTGAAGATAAATGATGTAAAATGAATGTATGAATGAATAAAGAAGCATAAAGAAGTTTATTACTAAGAAAAACATCCAGATGAACTAATGTTCCTGAGTTTTATTTATATTAAAATAAAGATATTAATGCACAAAGACAACCAGTATCGGTATCTGGGTGTTGTTCCCCCCCAGTGGAAGACATTGTGTCTCATTCCCATCCCTAAGAAGAGCCCCCCCCCCAGCGGACTCAGTGACTTCAGACAGGTGAGACCGTATGAAAGGCGACGTCAGGTGACAGGAAGTGCATCTTACGAGCGTTAAAGTGCGAAGTTGTGGAATTCTGCAAAGCTTTTCCCGCAGCTGCTGCATGTTTACGGCCGTCTCCATGGAAACGAGATCAACGGCACGGTGCTGCGGGAACCCCGGAGTCACTGTGATGTCACTCCCTTGTGACATCATCATGACGTCACAAGATTTTTGGGATCTTTTTTCTTTTTAACAAACATGTGGAAACGGGAAGCACCTGAACGCACCGCCAGGTCACATGATCCCATCTGGACCAATCAGCATCAACTGGACCACATTCTCCTGTCCCCGTGTCCCCCCCGTCCTGACCGTCTGTCCCCATGTCCCCCCCCTACCTGACCGTCTGTCCCCATGTCCCCCCCCGTCCTTGTTGTCTGTCCCCGTGTCCCCCCGCCCCCCCACCCCCCGTCCTGGTTGTCTGTCCCCGTGTCACACACCCCCGTCCTGACTGTCCATCATCCTCTGTGTGTGTCATGTGACCTGTGAAAGCCCCGTCTGTCTCACCTGTCTCTCTCTCTCTCTCTCTCTCTCTCTCTCTCTTGTGTCTCTGTGTCTCGCTATTTTGCTGCATCAGGCTTCTCCTGGTTAAAAACAAACACACACACATGCACGCACGCACGCACGCGCACACTCTGCACCCCATCCCATAATAACCACACCTAAAAAGCTCCAGTGCAGCTGCGTTCAGGATGCTGCAGTGCACTGGTCCCCTGCATCCATCATCCCTCCATCCATCATCCCCCCATCCCTCCCCACACTCAGGAAACTTCCATCCATCCCTCCATCATCTCTCCCTCCATCATCCCTCCATCCTCTCCTACCTGCCGGTGTCTTCTCTTTGCCCTCCATGTCCCGGTGTGGTGTCGCTGAGGCGGGGTTTGGTCTCCTTCCCTTTTCTTCTTCTTCTTCTTCCCTCCTTCCTTCCCGGATCAGCTGTTCTCAGCACGCGACGATCCGCGGAGAATCTGACCGCTGCTGCGCCGCGGAGGGGAGAGAGGAAGAGGAGGAGGAGTATAGGAGGAAGAGGAGGAGGAGGAAGAAGAAGAAGAAGAAGAAGAACGCAAAACAACCTATGAAATCCTCCTCAGCGCGCGCGGCCTCTCTTCTTCTTCTCTTGCTGGTTTTTCCGTCTTTTCTGTCCTTCCTCCTGCGGACGTTAAAGCTCGTGCGTTCACCTGCTGCCGCGTCTGCTCTCTCTCTCTCTCTCTCTCTCTTTGCTCGCGCCGTGTTGCAGCAGCTCGAGCCAGGAGCTGAGGAGTGACGTCACCACCGGAGGAGTTTTTGAGGTGACATGCTGATGATGATGAGGAGGATGAAGAGGAACTTTCAGGTCTGTGGGCAGGGTGAGGAAGTTGGGGAAACCTGGTCCACCGCAAGGCATCATGGGAGGAGATTGCACCATCAACCTCTCACCTGTCACTGCAGCAGCAGGCCACGCCCCCTCTCCAAACCCCGCCCAGGAGCCTACTGAGCATGCTCAGAGCTGATTGGTTCCCAGAACGTCCTCCTCTGGTCTCACATGACACTGATGCAAGATGAACCAGTCTTTCTCTTCCTGGACTCCTCGGACATCGTTTCACCTTCTTACGTCGTTCAGATTTGACAAACTTTCAATAAAAAGTATCATGAAGCTCAGACCACCTTGTTTTATAGCTGTACAGTCACATGATCCATGACAGACGGATCCGCTCCTGCAAACTTACCATGTCTGGTTTGTGACGAGGGCAGCAGCCATGTGATCATGTGATCATGTGATCATGCGACCATGTGATCATGCAACCAAGTGATCATGTGACCAAATGATCAAGTGATCATGCGACCATATGATCAAGTAAACATTTGATCAAGTGATCAAGCAACCATTTGATCAAGTGATCGTGCAACCATGTGATCAAGTGATCAAACAACCATGTGATCAAGTGATCAAACAACCATGTGATCATGCAACCATATGATCAAGTGATCATGCGACCATGTGATCAAGTGATCATGCGACCATGTGATCATGCGACCATGTGATCATGCGACCATGTGATCATGCGACCATGTGATCAAGTGATCAAACAACCATGTGATCAAGTGATCATGCGACCATGTGATCAAGTGATCAAACAACCATGTGATCAAGTGATCATGCGACCATGTGATCATGCGACCATGTGATCAAGTGATCATGCGACCATGTGATCAT
>JAOXYM010000001.1:9423658-9444305 GCA_028567055.1 Leptatherina wallacei
GACATCACTGCCATCATTAACATATTTCTCCTCTCTCAGCAGATCTCACTGGATCAAATGTGATGTCTGTTGTCTCTTTTTCTGTCCCCTCTCTTTTTGTCCTCTCCGACCCAACCGGTCGAGGCAGATGGCCGCTCTCCCTGAGCCGGGTTCTGCTGGAGGTTCCTACCTGTTAAAAGGGAGTTTTTCTAGCTGCTCAGGATGGGGATTAGATCGAAGACAAGATTTGATGCAGTCTGTTGGTTTCCTTAGCTAGGCTATTTGTTATGAATTGGCTTGTAAACATTTTGCTACTACCGCTGACCTTTGGTCCAGCCGAACCTCGGAACCATACGATGAGCCACGAACAACACACCATGCGGCAAACGTTGTCAAGTCTGCAGCAATCAAACAGTAGAATCGCCTCCAGTGTTTTGGTCACCGGCTGCATCTAGCCATTTGTAAGTAAATAAACATTTTAAACTTTAAAAATATCTTAACTGATTTTACAAGGCACATATTCATTATATCAAGCCGACATGTTTCCCCCCTCCCCGTTATTACGTATAATTGAATACAGCCCATAATTTAAGATAAGATCATCTTTATGTGTCACATGGACAGTTACACATGGTATAATGCACAGTGAATGTGTTTTGTGCCTGCAGCTATGTCAAATATTAATAAAGGAATCCACACATCACACATAAAAAATAAAAGTGTATATCAGTTTAAATCTAAAATAATTAAGATAAAATATAAAATAAATCTGTCATTTTTCAAATTTGTTGTTTAGAAAAATGCACAATTCCAGCTAAGCTCATGTAAGGTGCAGCTGCAGTATGGTATGTGAGTAGTCCAGTTTTAGGCCTCGGAGTTGAGCAGACAGATGGCTTGTGGGAAGAAACTCCTCTTCAAAATTCTCAGCCTTGGCCCTCAGGCAGCAGCCTGCTGGGAGCAGGATACTTTACAAACTGGCATCATTATTAAACTATATCGTGATAAATATCGATCAATATGGGAAAAAATTATCGTGATAATATTTTTTGCCATATCGCCCAGCCCTAATGAGGAAGAAGAAAAACCAGATTGTCGACTGGCCCAGACTGAAAACAGAAATCTTCACTCGGCGGCTCATTCACTGCAAGTAAACAGTGGAGTGACACCAATTTATACAGTCTTGAGATTTCTGTTTTTACCTTTGAGTTTAAACCTTAAACAGTTTTTACATAAAGCTTCCCAGTAAAAACAAAAGACGAGGCAGCCAGCTATCCAGCATGTGATGACAGCTCTGTCATTTCCTTGCTTTGGTGCAGTGGATGATTGTTCGCTTTAAATTTCAAATTTTCAAATTTTAAACTTTAAATTTTTACGTCATTGAAGTGAGGCAGACATCACACTTCAGCAGGCGGGAAGCAGCAAGGTCAAATGTAAGCAATGGACGGGACAATATCCTATTATAACAACTTTAAAACTGAATCACACATGCCGACATGTGTAGGATCCATATTTACCTCCTTAAACACAGCGTTCTGTCTGTGACATCACCTCAAAAATAAGCTGAACAACCACATGGAAAAAATTGGATCTTTGTTGAATTATCAGACTGAAAAGCATTTTAATGAAACTAACAGATTTAGTGAACTTACAGCCACTGCGATCCTCCCCAGCACATGCTCTGGAATTTTTTTGTAGACATCTAAAGATCCTCCTGCATAGTAAGAAAAAAAAGTTCATTTACCCAGGCAAATAATAATGTATAGAATATGGCAAACTGTTCAAATTCATTTTAAAAGCACATGAAACATAATAAGTTACAGGTTCACAATATAGATGTCACAATATAAAGAACTCACAAACACTTGGTGTAATGTTGTTTTCATTATAATGAGGCTCTTCAATAGCTGGACTAACATTCTCTACACTTTTTCTGGAATCGCAACTGGAACCTTTACTAAGAAAAGACTGCTGATCCACATCTAGGAACACAGTGCAGATATGGTCTATATATAGTAGTAAATGAGTCTACACAATTATGTCTGGCATATTTCAGCTTTCTAACACCTGTTAAATTCATTTTTAATCTCTATTTCTCTGTTTTCAGTAATCAAGTACAAATGCAAAGAAAAGTTCTGTAGAGTAAAAGTGCTCAGAAGTTATGCAGACTTTGCTGACATGCTGGCAAATGTGTGAAACATGGGAATTGCTGCATTAACACACACTTGGACAAACATGGCCACACACCTAAAAACATAGAGTCCCCCAATTTCACACCAGTCGAGGCACACACGTACAAATACACCTACAAATGCACTTCAGTCAAGATTTATCACGCCCTTGTAGCTTTTAGCACACAGCCATGCTAAGCAGCTCACAGCGATCAGAGATTCTCTTGATCTGCAGAAGTGTAAATGGGTACTCAGTAGACAGACACAAGACTGCTCCCCAAAGTCTCTTCTACACCAGTGTAGCTAGCAAAGAAAAAATGTTGCAGAGGAACTCACCATCCATAAATTCTGTGCATATGGATATCCTGTTCTCCACAAAAAAGGCACTGAAGAAAGTGATGATGTAGGGTGAATCACACTGGAACAAGAGCATAGGCTGGGATTATTATAGTGTGTGTTAAAAAGATTTATTTGTGATAACCTGTTAAAAAATATTAACTTTAATCATTATTGATATGAAAAATAAATAAAAAACATCAGGAATATAAGCATCTGTTATAATGAATGGTAAAAAGTGTAAGTTTATCAGTTTCTTAAGTATCTATTTGAATTCCGGCACCTGTTTATGGTCGAAAAGGAAATATTAATTTTATTCTGCACATAAACACACAGTAGTAGTAGAAGGCTAGCCAAGCAATGTGGGCCAATGCACTAACATCAATGTACACAGCTCAGGTCACGCTCCATCTGTCTCAGGGTAACAACATCATTCTTCATGCTCAATCACATGCAGTCTTTTAACCCATAAATTGAGTATTAGATTTAAGAGGAAGGGGGGGAAAAAAGCTTACGCATGGAAAGAAATCTAACAGACAGCCTTGCGTGAGTGTGTGCATGTATCACTGATCCCTGGCTGAGTGCGTAAGACCAGAGGTGATAAATGGCATTTCATTAGTTAGACTCATGGTTAATTAACAACATAGATGCAGCAAGAGATTAAAAGCAGAAAAAGAAATAGTTTTGATGAAGAGGAACAGATTACACAAGTCAACACTAACCTTGTAGAGAATTTCTAATTCTGACATAATTTGCTTCTGTAATTCCACCGTAATATCCAGAGGAATGACCTGTGATCAAACATAGGAAGGGAAAAAAGTTATAAAGCCTTCAATAAACCCAACAATGAAAAATTCTGTTGATAGTCCTAGAAAAGGATGCAATGATAGAAACAGTACCAGTAATCTGACCGATGTGGATGAAGGATTCTCACCTTAACGGCCAAAACCCGTTTGCCAAGAACATGGTATGCTCTAATGGGAGAAAAGAAAAGATTCAATTAAACTGAAGCACATTAATAAGCTGTTGCTATTTTACTAAATAACTTTCAAATGAAAAGAGTTATTTTGGCTTGTGTAAAAGTTTGGCTAACCTTAGTGCAAGTCAGAAAGTCTACAGTTTTGTGACCACGTGTTGTCCATCTTTTCTTTATTAAGGTCCAGACCGCTTTCTTTTACAGATCAGCTCAAGTTTTTTTTCTTTTTTCTTGAAAAGATGTTTTTAAACTCTCTAAAGATTGCCTAACATATTTTAAATAGCTAAAGAAAATGACAGAGCCATTCAAAACATTTTGCATACAACTACACTTTATACATTTATTTATTTTTTCACATAAGGGTTCTTTTCCATTGGATTAAACCTCCCAACACTTTGCCTTGGGGAAAAAAGACCAAACACCAAGGAAAAAGTATCTCTAAAAGCAAACATAAATGACAACAAAAGCTCCCAAAGTCTGATAGGTCACGACCAAAAAACCTGATGCAGTCAGCCCCATCTCTAGTTGTTCCAGACAGAGTTTAGAGTTCCAAGTAAAGCTGCAGTCACCGACTGACCCCATAATAATTTAATTAGCAAATGCCTTAATACCCAGCGTCGGCTTCAGTTACCACCCTTGGTGGTTAGTTTACGGTAGCAGTGACAATACCTTATGACCTCTTAACATACAATCTTCAAGGACGAATACTGTCCAACAGCTGTCAGGTGACAGGGATGAGATGGGTTCAGCTCGCGTCACATAGGCGGGTTAGCTCACAAGTAGGTTTAGTAAATGCGACACCTAACTACTCGCCTGTCAGTGGGTCATCCAGAGAGACGATGTGTATGGTGCAAAGTGTGTTTAATGTGTCTAACTTTGCGGTATCACATTGCTCTTCTGCCAAACACCTCTAAAATGGCCCAGGCCTTTAATTACTGACGCCTATTAGTGCCATGTTAGGTATTTATGTACCGTTAGGACAAATACAGGTCTCTGACTGTAGCTTTACATTACTGTCTTGCATGATAGTTACATAAATACAATCATTCCAGACACTTAAAAAAAAAAATACTTTTACATTTGAAGTTGAATAGAGCATCAAAACTAATGTCCATTAAGTTTTTATTAATTTCAATGAATATGGAAATGTTTTACAATAATATAGTAGCTCCCTTTAATCTTGCATGAAGAAGATTTATAAGTGTAGAAATATAAAAGTAACTACCACCGCAGGGCAAATTTTGGCAGCCATTATGTACGGAGGGCTGAAACTGCCAAAATCAAACATAAATACAGAAATATAAAATGGCTCAATAATCAAATCAATATAGCAATGAATTATACAAAAACATATTTAAATACAGTTTTTCCATTGAGAAACTAATAAATTCTGACAAATTTATATTTCTATTGTCATTTCCAAATGTTTATTTTTATGCCTGTATTTATTTCTGTATTATTTTCCTTTTATAGTTTCTTATCTCCAAAATGATTGATTTCTGTTCTTTGTATTCATCTGACATTTTATTTATTTTTTTATTTAACACTTTTTTTTATTTATAGTTATATTTATGTTAAACCTTAGGCAACGTTCTCTGAGCATCATAGCCAACTTTACCAGAGCCTTCAGCCAGTTCCTTTGTTGGTTGTGGTCAGCTGGAACACCTTCTCAGTTACTGCACCCACACCAAACAGTAAACAGTCATCAGTGACTGTGCGATTTTCAGCTTACAGAGCAACGTGCAGAAAATCCTCTACAATCTCCTGTTGAAAGTCAGCCATTTCTGCAGGAGTTCGACCGCTCAAAACCTCCATCTCCCCTCCTGAGGCCACGCAGGTTTGCCTACATAGTCTTCCCTGCACTTAGAGCCTGAGACCTGCTCAGTGTTGTTTGACCAATATGCAAGGATCTGCTCAAAGACACGCATTGAAAGACCGCTCTCCTCATTTACATAATGAGGCAGGAATAAATACAGAAATGTAAAAAGATGACAGAGAAATGTAAAAAGGAAATACAGAAATAATATGCTTGGATAAATAAACAGAGGAAGAAAATGCAAGATTGGAAATAATGATAAGATTGAATGCTTTGTTGGATGTCTCAATTTTCCTGTAAGCTACAATCAATATTAGTTAAGCACGATGGCTGCTTCTTATATAAAACAAGGTTGTTAACTGATGCAAGATTGTAGAGATAGACAGGCTGTGCGCAAGACAGAATGCAGGGTTTACCACATAGACCAATGTTTGGCGCAACGCCACATAATCAACTCCAGGCGCTACAATGCTTCTTGTAGCTTTAAAATAGTCTCAGCAGGTGACTCTGAAGAACACTAGTTAAAGCATACAGTTGTATATTTAACATGGCGACTCAGAAAGTGTGTTTGAATGCTGCCCGCAATCTGCATCCACCCCGATGACCAACTCCACCGCCCGCCACAACACTGTGACACTCGATTCCTAGGGGAGCACCACACATTGCTACCTGGTCTGTGGGAAACACTGGAATGACAAGTCTTTATAATGATGATGAATTTGTGGTCAGACTAAGCTCAAGATAAAAAGACATCAAAGTTATCCACAGTATATGCAGCGTCTTTTGAAATGGTAGTTTCTATAATATGCAAATAAAATAGTTATGAAAAGCTGGAGAGTGAACAGAAAGATTTCGGGAGATGTTGGGATGTTTCAAGGCAGAAAATGAGCTGTGACTACTGGTTGGTTAACACTTGATTCTCAGACCGCCCTTGACCACCTCAGGGCTGAGCATGCCTATATGAGTTACAGAGACAGGCTTCTGACAGCAAGAGACTTGGGGACAAGGTTACATAGCTGCCCCCCCACCACTTCCCCCTGATCTGACCCCAGTAAACGTGCCCCATTGCCTGGATCTTATTTACACTCCAGCTTGCTCTGTAATAAAAGCTCCATCATGCAGTATTCATAGGGTCTCTCTTGATGCCTCTGACGTTGGGGCTGTGGGTTACACAAACTGGCCTCCTGGATCAGGGCTAACGTAGGTATACGTATTATACTGTCACATGGATGACATGCTGCCTTTTCCTCCCCTTGACTCTCTCACCTGACACAGCTATAATCAATCTCCTTAGTGAAACAAACCTTAAACACAGAAATTCAGAGACACACATCGATGTAAACACAAATCCACAAGCTTCCTAATTATCCACCATATTTAAAAAAATAAATAAAAATAAGGAAAAAAGGAAAAACAGAAGTGTAAGAGCTTTTTCCTGAATTTCTCTGTGGACTTTAACATTGCTTTTAAAGACACAGTACGTAACTTTCCATCCTCAAAACTACGTTCCGGACTCGTTTGAAGGCACAGTGACATATATTATGTGCATTTCTGGATCTTTCGCTGCTCAGCAGTGTCCCGAGGCCGAGAAACCGCACGATACAACTTTTTCATCCGGGACGCTGCATGACGTTGCAGCAGAGTTTTGCTTTATGCAGGACGTCAAATGCTAGTAAGCGTATAAACACACCAGCTGTTTTTGAACATGCATCGTGGCTGATTCAGCAAAGAAATGCATGAAGACATTACTGGAGGAAGAGAGGGAAAGAAAGAGAGAAAGGGACAGAGCAAGAGATAAGACAAAAGTCAAGTTGTGACTGTCGTTTACTGGCTGGAGAGAGCTCACAGTACAGGTAGGATGCAAGATGGATGCCAAATTCGCCATCAATGGGGGGCAGATCATGGAAGAAATTGCAAAAGTTCTGTAGTACGTCTTTAAAGGCAGACCTTTAAGGATCAGTAGGCATCTTGATTATGTTTCATTTCATAAAAATAATGTCTATTGTCATGGTTTTCTAAGCGTGCTTATTACATTATTGGCTCCTTGTCAGGGTAGTTACACACATATGACTTTGCGGCTTATCTACAAAAACAAAGTAAGAGCTGCAGCCGTTTAGATCAGCCAAGTACACATTGGTGTTGTCACACAAAGAAAACGATATGCGATACCTACAGGATAATGTTACTGTAGCTAAAGTGCTCTTTGTACTGTATGCTTGCTGTTTGTCTCCCAACCAACCCAACAACCAACTCAAACAAGAAAATTGGAGCATCAAGTCAGTAGATGTGATAAATGTGTCATCATATACAAGTATTTTACTCTGCTTGAGACTGTAAAAACACAATATGTAGAAAACTTTACTCTACCAGCACTTCATATGCCAATTAAGTTGTTTCTTCACATGCAATTTTTCAATTACGCTTTTAAATCATGATAGAAATGTCTAAATAAAACCAATCCTTCTTTAGCCAAATCCTGCAGTCTAAACATGAAAACAGCTTTCTAAGAAGCTAACTTAATTGTTTAGTGAAAAGGATCATTGATGACAAAAGTATGGCCTGTGTGGTGGAACATTCATTTCATAAAAATTGAAGGCATTCATCACTTCTTCCCATAAAATAAAATAAAAAATTGTGTTGTTGCTAAAATAACATGAATTTAAAAAACATCAAATCTATAACTCTGGTCTATACACCTATAAACAGAATCTATTTTAAACTAAAACTGAAAAACGAACTGAATGTGTCACTGGGGAGTCACAGTTAGCACAAACCTTTTCACACCACTATCATTTCAACAAGAAAAGGTAACACCATTATGTTTTCTACCAAATGCATAACTGCATAACATCAACGAATAATAAAATGGAAAATTCACAAAACTAAACAAAAAGATTTAGACACATTTTTTAAGATCAAACTGATGAAATCTGAAAATCTGATAATAATTAACCAACAAGGTTTAGTGCTTTAGTAATATACAATCTAATCAATGAGGTGAAAAAACTAAATCAATGGAGAAAAAAACGGCTATGAGAGTAAAGGAGCAGCTGTAAGGGTCTAAGCAGATGTCGTCACAGTCACAACCAGGCAAATGTCCATCTTTTAATTGCCCTGTTAGATCCAGAAATCACAAAAATAGACTGTGTGTCCTTGTTACTGTATTTATAAGCCACAGACTTGGTTAGATTGGTGGACAGAGAGTTAGCAATAAAAACCAAAGGCTGACTTTGATGGATGGCTGGGTCAGCTTGTGGCTATGAAGAGCTGAGGCGTTGGTAACATCCAATTGAGTCTAAATGGCTCTGGGTCATAAATGGACAAAGAGGTTAAAAGGTGGGGAGCCAATCGTAGTGCTAGTCACATGTGATAAGCCCATTATGAGCTGGACCAAAAGGCAGGGGCTGATGAGGAGATACTATTGGTCTCAAAACAAAAACAAAAGCTGTCCTTGCTCTCGGTGCAAACGCGTACCACATAAAAATAAAATAGTTAGTTTCTTATGCAACTTTGAACATGTTTCAGATTAAGATTTTATCATTAAAAACCAAATTTAAAATCTAAATGTTTGCACATTATATAAAAAAACTAGTATCTTCTAATATTTCATCACTCAAAACACCAGCACTCCCTGACTTCAAACAAACTGGCAGCGCTTGACAGAAGGACATACTGTGTTCTTTTTCATTCAGGTGTGTTGAAGGTGCATTATGTCAACACTAATATGTGAGTCATGAAAAAGTAGTCTGCAGCAGCAGTGTCCGGCAATATGATGAGCAAAATGTAAAAGAACCAACAGACAGAGCTGCAAACATATCACCCAAATTATTATTAATGTTTAAGGGCTTTTTGTTATCGTTTTTAAAGGGTGATGCATGTATCAACATCTTTCTGGATTCTTCTGATGGGCTAGAGCAGATGTCATTAAAACCATAATTCATGTTATTTCAATAAAATTAACTTAATTAATATGAAAAATATTTAACTTTATTTAAGGCAGCTTTCAGGCACTTGGGGTCCTGGGCCACGTGATCTGTCAACCCTGGGTTGCCGTTGCCCTGTGCCCCGTGGCTGTGGGGGGCTCTGTCTGGGGCCTTCCCCTGCTGCCCTCTGGGCGGATGAATGGTTGTCTTCATGGTGTGGTCGCTGTGATTCAAGCTCTGGGATTACTGCTGATCGCCCGGGTCTCAGGGTCCCCCTGATCTGCCTCTGGCCTTTGCACAGGCAGGGTCACATTTACACGATCACTCTCTTCTTTGAACACTCTTCACTCCTTATATTCGGCATGCTGACACAGTCACTGTGTTGTCCTGTGGGTTTATATACTAAAAGCTACTTTTGGTTAGTTTTTGTGTGTGTGTCTCTAGTACTTTGATTTTGGTTGTGATACATGTTTTTTTTTCCTCAGCCTGTTCGTCTCTTATTGGTGATGCTGATGAGTGTCAGCTTGTGGATACATGTTCAGAGACAAGCTTAGAAGTTTTCCAACTTTTCAAAAAAGTTGATTTCTTATCCTTTGCTTACCTTGATTATCATTCTGATCTTGAAAAACCCTCACAAAAGTCTGCATGTATCTGACTTTAAATATAACGAAGATAAAGCCAAATTAAAGTGCACGTTAAATAAAACAAGAAGAAAAGCTTAAACAACCCAAAGCTTTTTTGAGGGTTTTTTGAGCATGTCTTCTCCCATCAACCATGACATTTCAGCACCAATGCTTATAGATTTTTTTGCTGGGCTAAATTGACTGAAAAGTTGTTGGGCTTGCAATATCGGCTTTCTTCAGTGCAGTGTAACCACTTCTGGTACCAAACTGATCAACAATCCTATTCTCTTACAACTAAGAAAGACCGGCATTCAATGGAAAATCCAAAAATCATAAAACAGTAAAAAGGTTGAAAGAAAAGGATGAAAACATAACACAAGAGACAGTGTCGTGGATTTTCTAGATGGAAAGAAAATTTACTGGGTTTGCTAAGGACCGTCTCAGCCAAACCACTCTGTCAAGCCAAGGTTGTTCTGAGCAGTGATCAATACTTCAATCTCAATAAAACAGCTCAATAGCTGAGAATTGATGGAAAAGAAAGCGCAAGGCGGGGAAAGAAAGATAGAAGAAGCGACACAAATGCCAACCTTGTCATAACGTTAGCAGGTCAGTAATACATTTGTCTAGAGGATGGAGCTCTTCATGGTGGCAGGTAAAGTGCTGGTCTACAAACCGATTAAGTCAATGGCTGTCAGGCCTTACAGCCCCAAATCAATATCATATAGGTTCGCAACCTTCAAACCAGAATAAATAAATGAAGGTACAGACACAAACCAGCCTGATGGATGTCAAACCAAACATTGAGACAGATAAATGGACAAACGAAGGAATAGAGGGGGAGTGGTGAAGAATGGAGAACCATTCACAGAACCCTACTGTGGAGTAATGTGTGCTGTTTTGTCATAAATACTGAGCGGAGAAAAAAAAGATCAAAACTCAAGCTGTATCGCACAACTATTTGAGACATTCTTCCATAAAATCTGCGCTGTATAGCTGGTTCAGCCTTATTCAATACAAAAATGAATCCTTACTTGGGCACATGGTTGAATACATGACCTTAAGCAGGTATCACTTAAGTGTCACTACCCTTATGTGTTGTATTGTTGGTGCATGAGTTTAAAAACACAAGCACTTACTTGTATACTGTGCCTCCGTTTCCATGGCCAAGTTGCTCTTGATAGTGGATATCTTGAGCATTTATCTGCAGGACAACAAGCACATGTTTACAATATTGGTACTTAGATGTTATAACATGAGAAGTCATGCTGCCACTATATTGTACATGTAACTGAACAGATGAAAGAGAACCAGCACCCGCAAGTGAGATGGGGATGCATTGTTATTGGAAGCTATAAACAAGGCAGGCATCAGGTCACCCCAAGTTCAGTGACATAAGGACAGAAAACAGAGGAACAGAAGGAGGGAATCAATACAACACTGGGTATCTAATTTATAAAAGGATATTGTGTTTGGGTGACTGATGTGGAGTTAAAAGGTGATTTGTTTGTCATCATTCTAACTTACATCAACAGAAAGAAAAGAAAAATCAGTCAGGTAATGAAAATTAAGTCAACATGCCTCATGAATTTAGTCTTTGTATCATTTCATGCCCCGGACTTTAACTTCAAGTTTTGGACAGCTGTGCTGCCTTTCCAATACTACACCTGCATGCTATTTTCTGATATTTTGTTAAATTAATTTTGTAATGAACTCCATCACAAGCCCAACCAAACTTTTGATGTACACATCTACAAATGTAACCAATTAGGACAGGAGGCCCCATGCACCACCCTCAAACTCAGAACTTTGACATCTTTTTACACTTTCAAGTTGAAACTACTGCAACACATTATTACTCATCAGTACTCTTGTTAATCATCCCAGATCACACTTGTATGTATACATGAACATACACATATATACAGACATTTACTCTCTCTTCTACCCTGTTAGTACAACCTTAGAGCATTTCTTTTTCTTACTCTAGCCATTTTAATGTTCATTGATTTTACATGCTTGTTCTGTGTTTTAACTGGGTTTGGTATGTTTATATGGTCACGCGTATGTGTGTCTATGTTTTGTTTTTCTCTCTACTGGGGCCTCTTGGCCAGGTCATGTTTGTAAATGAGAATAGGTTCTCGAACATTTTACCTGGAAAAGTAAAGGTCTACAAATTTTTATTCTTTTTTTTATTTAATTTTTTTTAAAAAGCAACAATTTAATAGCATTATTTAAAATAATTAAAAGGCAACTGGCACATGTATCTCAACCACCAATTTAAAGTCTTATATTCAATTTATTCCACTTTCCCTTCATTCATCCATTTTCTATAGCCACTAATTCCAATACAGGGTCAGGGCAGCACTGGAGCCTATCCCAGCAGTTAGCAGAGGCAGGGTACACCCTGGACAGGTCGCCAGTCCATTGCAGGGCCAACACAGAGAGACAAACAAACATTTATGCCCACTCTCGCTCCTAGGTCTTTAGATGTCTTTAGAATGTGGGAGAAATCCGGAGTACCTGGAGAAAACCGACGCATACAGGAGGAGAACACGAAAACTCCACACCGAGAGGTACGCCTCAAACCCGCCAAGGCGCCAACCAGGAACCTTCTTGCTGTGTGGCAAAGGTGCTAACCACCACACCACCATGCAGCCCATTTCACATTCCACTGCTTCAATAATAAACACTATGCATGCAAACATGATAAAGGTGTTTTAGGATAAATTCCATGATGAGAGACTAGAAACTAGTTTATCGTGATAACTGCCTTTACGGTATTATTGCGATCACATAAAATATGACTGAAAGATAAATTTAGCATGTATCCTGTTTCTGTGTGGACAGAAAAAGGAAGGTCATATAAGATACATCTAGACTTAATTGCTTTGAGGGGAGGAGGGTTAAGAGAATGATAAGAAGTGGATGCAGAGATGGAGGAAATGGGAAAGAACAACTCTATTAGTTCATTGTGTTACAGCAGAAACTTTAAAGGCTGTTGGCTTAATTGTATTCCTGACACGCTGGCTATTTTGTGTGTGTGTGTGTGCATGCGTGTGTTTGTGTGTATGAGAGAGGGGGAAAAGAGACAGAGAATTATCCTTGGAACCAATAAACTGGCTTTCCTCAGTGTAGCACAATGAGGACAATACCATGATATACAAGCCGTAATAGATGCCAACAGCATCATAATGTCTGAGACAGCAACACTTACCTGCCCATTTGTCAAGATCCTCTTTAGCTCGGCAGATGATTTTTTGAGGCTGAAAAAAAACATTTAAAAAAAACATTTAGTGAATCATATTCAACATTTTTATACTCAGAAATCATTCAAACAGATGCAGTTTATTCTATGTTGTGTAACGTTGATATTTATGATCCAAAAAACTCACCTGTTGTTGGCTATAGAGTCAGGGACGGTATGAGTGCAGTCATTGGCTGGATTAGGCCTTGTGTTAACCTTAAAGTCAGTAAACATTTAAACACCAACATGAAAAGGCATGCTAAAAAACACAAATGGTCAAGGCCAAAAGACAGGCAGACAGGCAGGCATGTGGGCAGACCCCTCATTAAACCCTAACAAAACACAGGCTCTCACTAAAACTTGGGAGATTAATAAGAGAATGACGCAAGAAAAGAAAGAAAGAGGTATCTACTAGCAGAGCGAAAAGAAACAGCGATATGGCTTTAGGATTGAAATTTCCATGCATCACTGGGAACTTCTTCCCTTACATCCTACATCTATGTTTACTCCAAAGACCTCAGTCCATACTCAACCCAGATATTAAACACAAATGAAGAGATGAGACCCTGTAAAGGGGATCCCTAAAAATAACTCAATAATTGAGGTCAAAGGGGCGATGTGTTGGGTCCACAAAAGCACAGGGATTCTCTCTTTAATTAGTGCCCAAGACAACCTCATTTAAATGGCACACAAGGCTCACCGCAGCCAATTACTTTTGTATTATACCTGGAGAAAGAGGAAGATTACCAAAAGACTAAAAGGTTTTTGGAGAACACCATCTTCTCAAAACAGATCACTGACCTTTAAAGAAAAAAAAGGGGGGGGGGGGGGAATGACAAGGGTCAGTAGTTGTAACCAAAACTCCTCTGAGGATACATTAAATAAAGTACTGAGTAGTTTTGTGGGGGTTAATTTTGTCATTGAAATGCAAATATGGATCATCAGGAGAGATGGAGGAGGTGTCAAGTCATTTAATCCATGGTAATTAGCAATGACTTTCAATAGTAACATATGCTGAACATAACATGGGAAGGTCTGTGGAAGGCCATTTGGGGGCTTGTAATGACAATTTCATGGTTGAACAATGACATCTTCTTATTGCCAGATTATGCCCTAACCAACACTGATACTCTTCCTATCAAAGGGAATGAGAGGATCCTAATTCTCTGGAGGGGGATCGGGGTTTCACACCAACACCTTGATCTTAACTGACTGTAACAGCATGAGAAGCAAGAATACAGGTAGAGTGAGGAGGAGAGAGACGAGCCCAGCGACAGGCCCAGCCAGATATCCCCATACATAAACATGGATGTGTGGAACAAGAGAATGAGTGAAAGAAAAGGAGAGCCTTGACTTCAATTGACATTTCAATAAGTGGAACACAGCGTTACCAATCCATTTGACTCAACTTCCCACCCTCCCCTCCCCTTGTTCTCTGTGTAAGGCAGCCGAAACAATTATTGAGATAGGTACCTTCAGGCCATGTATGTTCCGGATCCCTGGAGTCTTGCCGGCTGAAACAGTAATTGACTAGATTGTAGAACACATCACTGGACCATTTACAAATGTGGGAATAAGTTCTTTATAAATAACAAAAAAAAAAGGAAAGAAAATGAAATGAGAGTTACTCTAAAATTAGTTGTGGACATGAGCATGATTGAGATGTTGGGCTCTTGAGACAGTTGGTGGTAGATAGAAAGGAAACACAATCAGAGTTACAGAAAAGTGAAGTAGAAAGACAAATAAAAGAAAGACAAACTGAGAGTAAAAGAGCCATAAAGATTTTATCACTTAGCCCTTGGGCCCTGTTAAGAAATCATGTATGACACTGAGTAGACTGAAAATAAGATGATATTGTTAAAAGTTTATTCAAAAAGCTCTCGTAAACCATTTTAAAAAGAAACTACACTTAGCCAGAGACAAAGGACAATTTTAGCATCGACACAAGCTGGAATATTAAATATCCTTGGTGCAAAAGAAATGTAGATTTTTTTCTAAATGACTATAAACACAATAACAGAACAAATCACTGAATATTAATGTTATCTGGAGATTCTAATGTTACCTTTATCCACCAAACGCTCCATTTTGTTATTACTTTGAACACAAATAAGCAAGTGATACACCCACCTTACAAAAACCAAACAGGTCTAGTTTTACTTATAATCGAAATACCTCATTCACAAAGATGCATTCACTTCTCAGTATTATTAACCTCCTGTAAATTGGGAAGAGTAACTCTGTACCTCTTGGAAAAATCTGAAGAGGGTCCGGCAGCAGTCCATTCATGCGTTGTTCATTCATTGTATTGCAGTACTAACGGAAAGAAGAAAACCAAAATTAAGTTCAGTGATAACGGCAAAAGAGAGACAGAAACCAACCAGACCTAAAATGTATTTAATAACATTAAAGTTGTTTCATGAATAAACAAGTTAGAATCTGTAAAACAATCTTATGAATATAAAACAGATGTACAGCAGCCTTGGTGCATTTGTAATTTCAATATTCCCTACACATGCAAAAATGTTGATTCTACTGAGGTCAGGATGAATCCAAATCACTCTAAAAAATGTGAGCATGCTGTGCTGAAATCTGTTGCAAATGAGGACCAATGCCCCGTGGGCTTGTTCTGAGGGACTGTAGCATTAACCCTTTTCTCCTGCAGGTCAACAGCTCACCAAACACTCATATCCTACAGGACTAACACAGCCATACACACACACTCTGGAGCCTCTCAGCTGCTTGCCAAAGCAATGCAATAATTGATGTTTCAGTTAACCAAACCATCTGTTAATCTGTGAGTGTGTGTGCATGTAAAAGTGTGTGCGCTGATGAGCCCCCCTCCCCTTTGTTTTTAATATCATCTATTTTTGGAAGCTTGAAAAAAAAAAAAGAAGGACAAAACAAAGGTCTTACACAAGACAAAAACATTGGATGTCTTTATGTAGTGTACATTTAAGTGAGTTCACTGTATTTCATTTACTTTCCAGTTTGAACTACACAGCTATCACAGCAATATGTAAATTTGCTCTCTCATTGTGGAGGAGGGAGGAAGGACCGGCTTGGATGGGAACGGATCAGAATGGCTACCCAAGTGGCACAGCTGTTATTAAAAGGCCTATTTATCACTGTCAGATCTCCTCCTCTCTCCTAGCCCTCTGCTTTCACCCTCCGGCACTTTCACTAGGCCAAATCTGAACAATGGGCCTAATACCAAAAAAAGGGAAAAAAATCGTGCTGTGTGTTGAGGTTATAGGAGGGGAATCGGGCTTCACGTACCTTTAATTTTCCGCTCAGCTAGCTTATTGATTAAGGCTGCAATTACCACCTAATCTGTAGTAGGTGTGTTATTAAAAGACATTCTCCATTGTTGGCCAATAACTAAACAGTGTCCGATCCCAGATAGCATCACTCAGCCTTGAGGGACACGTGAGAGAAGACAGCAGAGCATGGGTCTCATCATCATTAGCAGACTAAGGGGAAATGAGAGTAAAAATGGTGGAACTAGAGCCACTACCTCCAGGGGGAGCTGGAAGAGGAAGAGATGAGGTCACACCTTTTTTTTTTTTTTTTTAGCACCTGACATACACCGGTCTTTAACTTTGAACAGGGACGTCTGTCTTTCAAGGTGTCGAACAATGATTAGAGATGCCTGGAAGTCTCTTGGCTCTCACGGGAGAATGTAGCAATCAATGTTCTCACTGATGGGGAGACTTTTTACTATAAATGCCCTCTGAACACTCATGTTAATTAAGTGCTGAATTTGAGCATTAATTTTGCTCAGCAATCAGAGGTGTAAATTTTTTGCAAGGAAATGTTGAAGCTAAGATCTTAAGGGGGAAAAGCAGCAGAAGAAAAAAAACACAACATGCAGTGACAGCATGTTTAAAAGTGATTATTACACCTGCACATACAAAGTGACAGGCTAAATTAATTATCCCACATTTCACCTAACATGCCATTTCCCTTAATTCCTATTAATTTCACATAATGGCTGTCTGCTCACTTGGAATTAATAACACTGAAGCAGAAATCTACTGGGGTCTCTATGGAGGCCAAGTGGCAACCACAGCAAACAACACAAACAAAAAAAAAAAAAGACATTTGAAAATACTCTAGTAGCTTAAATTATATTCCAGTGACTTCAGTGTTTTTTCCCAGGTGATCAGCAGCTTTTTGCACACATGGCCGTCCCATGAGTAGAAAGCCATTAAAGTGCTCCCGGATTTATTTGCCAAAAATTCAAAAACAAATAGGTTTTTAAATCTTTGAGCAAATAAGTGCAATGTGGATACTAAACGTCTGTGCTGGGTGGTACTGGTCGGGGTCATACATTAATATGCACTGCACACATGCCACATCACCTGAATAAATAAGTGTAGGAAAACTGTTGGCTCGCCTTGTTCTCTGAATAGCTGGCGCATGCAATAGTGGACAGAATACCTTTACAGTTGTTGAATTAAAGCTGCTTTTCAGAGGATTCAATTGTGCAATATACAGTTAGTAGTTTAACACATATCTTGCTTATAATGCACCAAAATAATCACCATGATAAAACAATACCTAAGAAGAACACAACATCATTGTCATTAAATCAGTTGACATCTATTAGTTTACATCCAAATGAAACAGCTTTGTGGTAATACCAAAAAACCTAGGATATGATATGAAATTCTGTTACTGTATTGGAACATAACTTAATCCCTTTCAGACAGGACACACTGCACAGCAGGATGAAATGACAGAAGAGCTGAAAATATCCCAGTTGCATCATTGAAAAATAAAAAGTGGCTGAGGTCAATGGGCTTTTCCATCTCAGTTTCATAACATCTGCCTCTTTTTGTTTAATCACACTGCTACCCTATGCTACTTAATGATTAAAAAGCAACCACAAGTAATAAAAATGGACAAAAAACAGGGAGTGTAAATTGTGCCTGTGGCACCAGTGGCATCATTGTGAGTTGATGGGGGGTAAAAGACATCCACAGATGAAAGTAGATTTTGAACAATTCTGCAGCCCAGGGGGGGCTGTGCTTTAATGAGGCAAAACTTTAAGTACTGAATAATAAATAATAAAAATTGACAGTTCATTTGGCTTTCAGTGTACCTCATACAGAAACTCATTACATGCCATTACTCTTACTGTCCATGGCATGATCAGTAAGTATGGTGGAATTTGAAAACACACTGCACTGGGCGTTGTAGCTGAATGGGTAGTGGGAATTTTGTCTGTGTTTGTGTGCATATGTGTAAACGTGTGCTGCTAAACATTAACAACCAATTAGTTTTTACCATAAAACTAAATATATAAAAATAGCTGTGGCTTTGTGAACTCTAAATTCTTTATATAATAATACAATGCCAGTGGAGAGGTGGGGGAAGAAGGTAAAGATTGTCAGATAGAATCTACCTTTCTTCTTTTTAAATTATTTTCTACGTTAATTGTGCTTCCTAAACTACTTTATAGTATTAACTGTAAAAAACCTAAGTTTAGCTGAGACAAGCTATGCGTCTCAATTATTCTTTCAGCTCAGAAAAATTGACAGTCTCCTTTAATTTGCTGCACAATGCACCAAGTTTAAAACAATGTCCTATTTGGTCAGTCTTATTTCATCTACACCAACCAAAATCACAAATTTGCCTCAGAGAGCATGGCAATTTGTAAAACCTGAAAGGCTGCAGAGAAAACACTGACATACAATGTGAGAAAACATTAAATAGATAACAGAGGGGTCAAGATGTTCATACAGTAGATGTCTTTGAAATTTTTTCTACATGGTGCAAAGACCTGGCAACAGTGATGTCTGACCTGATTATGAACAGTTTTCATCAGACCTACTTTCCACTGAAGGCAAAGTCCCCATGGAAACACTGACATGCAGTTTATAGAATAAAAACCAGACATGATGTAAAAATGAAAAATGCATCTTATTCATTTATGTACTCACATATGACAACATGGCTTTGAGTTCTTCATCACTTCTTACAGTGATTCTGTCTCCCACCTCATCTTCGTCTGAAACAAAATAACAAGGGCATCACAATTATTCAGACTCTAAAACAGCCTAATACCACATTATTTCTGTCATAGAGTTATGACTAGAAGAGATACAGTAGGATTATTTTACTAAACGTATGGTATGCTCTGTTAGTTAACATTAAAATACAAGCAAATCAATTAAATACAGTATTCAGACAAGACATGATACTTAAATAGGAGCCAACTGTCATGTAACAATAAAGAAAAAACTTAATAGGCAACACAATGGACAATTTATGCAATACACAAGACAGCTGACAAAGGCACTTAAAGAAATGTTGTACTTCTCACTTTTATTAATAAACTAATCGTAATCAACACTAAAAGCTATTAAGCCTTAAATCTACTTATAAACCATCATATTGCCATGCAAGGTCGCACAGGAAAATTATGTATATTGTGATCTTAAAAAGTATGGAAATAAACAATTTGTTTAATGTAGCCAAATAAGCCAAACGACAATAAAAAAAACTGTTAGATTGTTCATTATTTTGATATGTATCAGTAAGAAGATGAACTTAAACAACTCTTTATAACTCCTTATTTCCCTGCCCTTTCCACATACCACAGAACTGTCCAGACCTACAATGTATTCAGTGGGTGCAAGCCCCCCCAGTTCCTGATGCAGCAATAAAGCAATACAAACAGGAACTTACATTCAAAGGCCGTGACAGTGGCTTCAGGCATCACATCTCTGATTGCGACCTGAAATATTTGAAAAAGTTCTTTAAAATAGGAACATCAGTAGGTTTAAAGATGTTGACAGAAGCTGATATGCTTAAGGAGAAACACATTAAAGATTATATTTTGGACCATTATTAAAGTAGGTGCTCCTAATGCTAATACACGTTGAGTCGGAAACTTCAGGTTAAAAGTACGTACAGTATATGCTGAAAAAATTTGTTTTTAAATTGAATGCGACAGTGAGCTAGCCATCTAGCTTTCAATAGACTCACCAGTAAGTCATTGAAGTTCAAAAGAGATGGATAGTCCACAGATGAGTCCATGTCCCCTGATGGCGTCTTTATGCGGATCACTATGGCCTCAGCATCCATTTCGCAGATGTTATTTAGAATAAGCATAGGGAAGGAAACTTAAGCCTCATAACACACGGATATCTCTCGAGGCTAACAAGCTAACTTCCTACAGTTGTTTGCTAACGACACATGCTAGCATCCTCCTCACTTCAGACACTTGATTTAAGTGATGCGAAGATGTAAAAACGTCAACTCGAGAGCTCAATCACCGCTGACAATAATATCACGTCATAGCCGTCTGAAAGCTTTAGCTTGAGTTGGCAAAATTGGATTTTGTCGGCTTTTTCAGGCAAAGTTTAGACTGTCATATGAAATATTAGCCTAATAGCTAGTTTTGAGGAAACTGCCCTAACAGCGTTTCCGAATCAACATCCGGTTACGGAATGTCAAAGTAAGAGCCTTTGACTGACAGACAAAACACTGAAATCTTCAATTCAATTCAATTCAATTCAATTCAATTCAATTCAATTCAATTCAATTCAATTCAATTCAATTTAATTTAATT
>JAOXYM010000001.1:9452671-9464260 GCA_028567055.1 Leptatherina wallacei
CACACATTATTAAAACATGGCCAGAGTTCAGTTTTCATGTCTCATAGTCATGAAATAACTACAGAAAACTATCAGTTCATCTTTGTTCACCAATTGAAAAAAGCAACTTCAGAGAATATTGATATTCTGTAAAGGTATTTAATGATCAGCTTTTAAACAAAATTTCTTTCTTTTCTTTTTGACTCATTGTGGTCTCAGACTTGATAAGCAGACTGTTTAGTACAATATTCGAGAGTAAGAGAACAAATGATTCTCACTCTCATGCATGTTAGTAATTCTATTTACCAGCCACCTCTTTATATTAATACTTTGTTACATTTTCAACTGCATTTCAAAACAAATACCTCACTTGAAAATGCAGCTCCAGTCTACTGTGATATTTCATTTATGTTCAAATAAATAAATAAGATAATTAAATAATTGTGTAACTTCTTAGGCACACAACAGTGTTAAACACAAGCGAGTAAAGTTGCTAGACCCATCTGAAAAATTTACATTATAACTTGCTCACTTGGAGTTGGATGAATCATGGCAACTTTTGATGGCGCTTCATGGTCCAAAAACTGGCTATGAGAGACACACCATCTTTCTATTATGATGATATCCACGTGTTTGTGTCCAGCAGGGTAATAAACAGCTGGTCTAGAGATGGGAGTACAGATTTGAATTTCATATAAAATGCAAGACGGATTACACAACGGTTACACTTGCCAATAATTTGCTGTTTTGGACTTTCAGCATCATGAGCCTGTCGCCTGTGCATTTTAAGTCTTTGTGTGGCACAGATTAGTTTCTGAATCGCTGAGCAAACATTTTCATTGGATCATTGACTGATAAGGCCCCTGAAGGTGTTATTGGTCAAATTTAAAGGTGCTCCTTGGATGCATGTGAGTACATTGCATGAATGACTACATGACTACAATGCATGACCACACGCATAAACCAAGCTAAGTGGTAATGTGGGCTGTTTTTTTAAAAAGATTTTTATGACAAACTCGTCATTTTTGTAGGAATTACTAATAGCCATAAAATCTAGCAGGATATAAGGATAATTTGCTATTATCTATTATATCTACCGATTGTGTTTAATGCTTAACTTGTTGCAAATGAGAAAACAAAATCCCTATTGTTATTCAGATAAGAAAGTTGTACTATTTTATGGCATTTCAGTTAATAGCAATGAGACTTAAAAAGGCTGGAGTTGATTTGTGCAAATTGTCTGTTTTATGTGGTTGATTCTCTTTTCTTATTATTTTTTCTAACCAGATAAACTCAGATGTTTCATTGCATATTCAATGGGGGTTTTGAGACATTTCATATCCAGCGCTTAATGGAGAGTCTTTTAGATTATCAAGGATACATTAAAAAATTTGCTCTCAAGAAGGAAATACACGAGTGTTTATCAGCTATAGCCATGATTGCTAGGTCAAAAATGTTGGAAGTGTGTGTTTGTGTGTGCGTGCCTGTTTGTGCACACACTTGTCCCCACTGCCTCATTGTGGGATGTAACAATGCCCTAGAAACACAACCTCCAGGGGTCTTACCTGGATGTGGCAGCCCCCACTTTTTCATTAAAAATTGCAATCCTGCAGCTGAGGCTCCGTTACACCACAATGTGACAGGACTATACAAGGGCAAACATATGCGACCTGGACCCAACCTTCAAATATGCCCCAATAGATAGATCTTTTGCTCCTTTCTATTTCACAACAAGCTTGAATGCAAATTGATGAGACCATTTTAAAAGAGTGTGTGTAGACCATTGTTGTTGGCCTTGCTGTGCTGTGTTCACAAGCTCCTCTTGTTTAAGAATTGAAAGTCTGCATATTAAAGTCTGTACAAGAAATTTGCAGGGCTGCCAGTGGGAATCTTTGAGGCTCCAGGCTTTTATTACTTTTTAATAATTCTAAAAAAAAACACTATACAAGATTAACTTTAGATCTTTTTTTTTATTGATTTGTGGTTTGCTTGTAAATATTTAGCCTGAAAGGAATATCATTTGGTATATTCTGTTAGGAAGCAGTGTTCCCTAGACAATCATTAGGGTTTTCCTGGATATGGGAGAACAACAGAGGTACTGAGGTGAAGTAATTGAAGTGTCTGTGACCAACCTGCTCTGGTGAGATTTGAGAGCAAGTTGCAATGTAATTACAGGTCATAAGTCGAGCACCTCAATACCATAGCAGACGCAGGGAGTCTCAAATGCCCTGACATGCACATATACTGTACATGCAGACACTCATCAATCATAATTTTGTCCCTTGATTGACACAGTCCACTGTATGGTCACTTGCAAAGATGTGAATCTTTTATCTTAAAGCATGTTTAATCATAGCCGAATGGTTCTATGCAAGAGCTATCCTCAAGTCCACCCATATAATACTACCCCCTAGTGGTATAAGAATAAACCAAGGTAGAAAGCATGATGAGATTTAATCTAAAGGACAATAAAGGCCTAGAAATAAAACCTATATAGAATTCTTGATTATTTTTTACAAACATTTGGTTGTGCAGATTACAATCTGTAAAATAATCTAAATAACATTCAAACTAAATGCTGTCTCAACTTTAGATTCTCAGTGTGGGCTGGTTGTAATTGATTTGGACACATCCTTTACCTGCCGTAACTGGTCCAGGGTGAGTCCAGAGCAGTACCTACCCCCTCTTAGTTGAGTCATTTGTTATCACCTCATGGCTGCACGGTGCAATTGGCCGAGCTCCTTCTGGGTTAAGGGTCAAGCCTTTAAAAAGGAATTACTTCATTGACACAATAAGAGATGACATTTTATTTGATGTCTTACTACCACTTTGCTCCCCTCCTACATCCAGACCTGCCCTGCATCCTAACTGCTCCCCAGGGACCACTGGATCTATGTGAGTGCATGTGTTTGTGTGCATCCTTGTTGTTTTCTGTGTGTGTTTGTCTATAAGTTTATTTGGCTCCTGTCCTTTCTAGAAATTTCCTTGTGCCAGAAGTGACTTCTCTGTAATCATATAGAGCATAAAAACATCAAAAATTCTTTCATTGTCAATCATCAGTTTGTATCTTTGTATCGAGGGCTTGCAGTGTATTCTTGTGCACTTGTGTATATTTATTGCTGCATCCCTGTCAGGTGTATTTAGAATGAATAGACTGCAGATATTACTTAGGATTCAAGCAGAGTCTTGGGGCCTCTGTTTGTGTGTGTGTCTGTTTCTGTGTTTGTGTGACAGAGTGAGACAGAAACATGAGTGAGTGATTGACACCAGACACGTGTGTCACACCCTGGGGGATAGATAGAGGCCGTGCAGCCAGTCTGGCAGGTCATTATCAGTGTGTCACACAGCAGCATGACGGCTACTTCCTCTGAGACAAAACACACTACATACACCAACTCCCTCCCTGAGTCATTGAGGAATGCCTATCCAAGCCAATCAATTGGGCGATCAATGGGGGACCAACTGGCAATCCCCTACAATCAATATGGCCCTCGTTGCGTGGCTCCAGAAATGGCACAATGGCTGTGGCACTTAATTAAGTTGTTAATTGCTGTGTTAAGCTTTCACAGGTACCCTCCCTAGACAGTAATTGAGAGTGGCTGGACAATTCGGCTATCGGCAGCACTTTGCTAAATTTAATCACAAATCCAAGTAATAGCAGAGGCTGTAATACAAGGAGCCAAATGACAACGGCAATGTCAGTTTATACAGAAGTGAGTCGGTGGAGCCTGTTGCAGCTTGACCTCTGGAAAGTACACATAATGTAGGATAATGTTTCTGTGGAGCAATTCTTTATTTCACTGTGTGGACATTAGCTCAGTCTCACCAGGAAAACTTGTTTTCTTTCTGTCTACATCTGAAATTTGTAGTCATTTTACAATCCAGGGTTAGAAGTTGTGAGATGTCAGTGTTTGTGTCGAACCACATGTACTATAGGATGGAAGTGACAATTATGTGGAAGTAGAAAAGTGAAATATCTGTGGAATAGGGCTCAAAATTATATTTGAATTTGCATTCTGTTAATTCTGTCAGTGGATTGATACCGTCCACTGAGCTTCTTTTGTCCCCTTACAAGGCTTTTTTTTTTTTTTTAAACATAGCCAACTTTATTGACTTAACCTAATCATATTTTGAGCACCAATGTTGTCACATTGCAACAGGAGTAGATACATCACTGGTGTGACTGGAGCTGTATTACAGTGAACTGAGAAAGGGAAGCACAGCAGATGCATGTTTTAGGAAATGACTACTTGGACCAACATGGGCCTTTCACAATCTATCCTGAGATTGATTTGTGACATCTGAGCAACTTGTGCTATCAGATCATTCAGCATTGTTACCCTTGGTGCTGAGGTGGTTGGGGGGCGCCTTGGCTGGAAACCAAAGATGGACATTAAAGGTGCCATGTCTCACAAAATCAAAGGTCAGTGATAGAATGGATAGAATGGAATCCATCATTAGACACTGTGTTTCTAATGGTATCTAATTACTTTGCTAAAATAACTGGAGTGTTTTATTCTCATATAATAAGCCATTTATTTCTACTTGCTGTGGGTGCCATATTTGAAGTTCCACATTTTGGTTAAAAGAAAATGAAGTATGATTCCTACTATCTTCAAATATCCAGACTTACTGAGATTATATTTTTCTCATGTGAGTCAATGAGGTCAGAGTTAGACAGAAAAAAAGAGGTAAAATGTTAAATCCGATGAGAGGAAATGTTACTAAATAAATTGACTCATCAGTTGGAGTTTCCTGGATTGTATTGTGAAATAACATATGTTCAGTTATGGAGGTGTCTATGATGAGATTAACTGGCATTTGAATGGAATTGCTCTTGGTCACGACTAAGAAGACATACACTCCACTGATTGCTTCTGTTTCACATCTCATCTGAAATCTTGTCGATGAAATGACCATTAGAAATTAAAACAGCAGGTGACCTTTTTCAAGCAAGAGACTTTTACCCGTTCAGTGTGTTCTTTACTAAATTGATCTAATTTAATAAAATATTGATGTGTGTTTTGCCACACAAAATCAAACACTCAACCTCCCACATAGACTAGGCTTTTTATCCCTCAGTGGGGTGACAAAGGAGTTGGACCACTGCTGACAGGCCCTTTAATGGTGTTATTAGCACATATCCCACTGTCTTCCCACTTTTTGTAGCCAAATCCCATTGCTTTCAATGCTCAAATGGAATTCAGATGGAAGAGTGTCCTCCATTTTTTTTAAAAATAAAACATTTCCAAACACAGCAGGCGTCCACGCTCTTATCTTATCCTTTGTTGCAAAATTAGAAAAGCACAAGCTGGAGCCAAAAGCGTATCAAATCATCATTACTAAACAGGAGCTTGTTCTTCATGAGCAGTGCAAACATTTCCACGCTCTCTAGAGAGACCTGGAAGTGCTGCTCAGCTCTTCAGAGATTTGGTGAGAAGTGCTGGAGCGTAGTGGAACAGGAAAAGTTGAAGTAGCAGTGAGACAATGAGAAACAACCGCTGCAGCTCTAGGCTCTGTGAACAGGCTTGCCATTGATTAAAACAGCAAGGTGTGCAATAAAGCGCAAGGCAAAGTGTTGCCTTCCATATGGACCCCTGAACCCTCAGGCTCTGGCCACCAATTGGGCCTTTCTGTCTGCTGCTGTTCCCCTCTTTCTCCTTTCTGCTTCCCTTTCTCTCTCCCACGGTCCCCAGATGGTAAAAACAATTTTCCAGCCCTCTGTCTCTCTCCTCTGCTGCCCGCCACTCTGCACCCACAAAGGGCCCTGGCCGTGATTCAACCATTTACTCCAGTAATTAACAGCACCCATACCACAACAATTACAGTCACTAGGCTGCTACACTCCAGATATACACTCTGACACTCACACACACACGCAGTCTTAACTGTCACAGTGTGAACTAGAAGGAAGGGTAATAGTGGGAAGCTGCTGATACAAAATGAAAATAGTATCAACAAAGAGGTGAGAACAACATGCTGGCTGTACAGCAATGATTACCTCATAATTAGATGAGACAAAGCTCTCTGCCTATCTAGTGGCAAAACACTGTAATTAGTGCCATGACAGAAAATCAAAGGCTACTTTGTAAGCAGCAGGAAAAATTAACATTTTAGGCCCTGAAGCTGTACATCCTGATTAGAAACATATTAAATCAATGCATTGCTAACTGCTGGACATAAATACGTCCCCCACTGAAGAGGCCTGTAATTGCGAGAGAAAATAAGTGGGTTTCAATATCACAAGGGTGCTGCATTAATTGTAATGGCTGCAATGTGTGGCAAATGCACTCCTTTTTATTTTGTAAGATAATGCACTTTAAGCAGTGATTTGCTCAAATGTGTTTCTGGACTGAAGATCAAAGTGTGTTTTAGTCCCGTCTCATGGTAAATTGTGAAATAAGTGCATTCTAATGTATTTCAGAAGGAGATTTCTACAACATGTTTTGTGTCTTTTGCAAATGGGATGAAACTGATCATCCATCCTTCCATTGGATATACTAGCTTATTCCAGTGAAGGGTCATGGATGGCTGCTATCAGGAAAGAGGCAGGGCCAACATAGAGATGGAACTCATCATTCCTAACCCAGATCCTTGCCAAGCTGAGATTGTGTTTGGTGTGTAAACCTAACAAAATACCTAGTAGCAAATATCAAAAGAGAAGTGGAAACTGCTGTTGGACTTGAATTTTATTCAACTTCATGTTTAAGACATGAAAAAAGAGCAAGTAATGCTGTTCGTTCATAGAAGGGGAAAAAAGGGTTTAAGTCCAACAGCACCAATAAATTGATCACTTACAAATAGCTGTGAGACATGGATTTGTTTTAAATAAATTTCCTAAAACTAAAACACTCTAAAGCAAGCCCATTTTATGTAATCTCTGTATCAACCATCAACATACTCAGACTGATCCCCAGTGTTGAGGGGTGTTGGAAAATACATTGATCTGGTTCGTTGGTGCAAAACTCTAACAGCTGAGTAGGCGTGGAATTTGTATGTGTTGACTTTTCATGTACTATTTTGTTACCAGAACTTTCTTAACCATGCAGGATGACACCACAAAGTAAAAAACAAACCAAAACAAAACCCTCAACCCCAAAACTGGTCTTCTTAATGTATAGGGAAAAAAGGTATTTCTAAAAGCTAGTTTTGAAATGTGTCTTGTCACAGATCCAAACAGTACAAAGCTAGTTTGATAGTTCAATAACAGCGAGTATATGATACCTCCACACTGGAAATAGTCACTAAATATTTGATAGCATACTGCAAAAAATATGTCAGATTGTGGTAAATCACAATGGATGAGAAATGTTCAAACAGCAGATATTTCTCTGTGTCTAACTTGCATGTTGGACTCATGACTCACCAAAAAGCCACACGGGTTGTGACCCACCTGGTTTCTGTTCATGTTAAAACTGATAAAAGCTGCTTGTGAGAAAGCCAGCTTATCCCTCGCATCTTTAACATGCCCACAATAGGTTCCTTGGGAATCCAACTAATTACTCCACATCTGTATTTATTTGATCCGTGTGGAATTGTACCCCCACATCACCAGTGCAGAGCTATGCCAGCTTTGGCTAACAGTGATTTATCTAACTGACACTTCTGGTGCAGTTTCACTTCAAAGCCGCGCCAAAATCAATAGGAGAAACATGGGGATGATGGAGAGGAGAAACTTTTTTTTTCCCCTCAGCAAAACTGTCATGCGTTAAATCCAGCAGCATAAATAAAGCACGCTAGTGCTTGCAGGTTTGCTGAATCAGAGAGGGTGGAAATAGGCACAAGCTGTTTGTTAATGGTTGCTTAAAGAAAGACTTTCACAACTACAGCATATTTTGGGAGCTTCAGCTCACAGTACTCAGTGGGAGACTCCAGCACTGATGAAGAGGATGGGCCACCTTCATGCAAGAGCAGCTTCTAGTGACCTCTGTTGTACAAAAAGTGAACAGCAAACAACTCCACCTGTTGTGGACTGATGAGGAATAAAACCACATTCATGCAGATGCAGGTCCTAACTTCATATTCACACATTAGTCCAAGTCAAAGTTTGGAAACCGGCTGACTGTAGGTAGATGGAAACAGTTTGATATTTTTTCTTGCAAAAGGGATAAACAAAATCAGATATATAGATCATAGATCAATAGATATTCTGTATCCTTTACCCCATCTTTACCCCATATTAAAAACCAATTAGAATAGTTTAACAGTGGGCAATAAAAATTGTTTTCTTGAGAGAAACTAAGACATAACTAAGTCAGCTGATGAGTTACAGTCTTCTCAATAAGTCCTCAGGAGGCAGTCTTTACATGCTGCTTCCTGCTAATAAACAAACTGATTTCAGTACATTTAAAAACACAAAAAGGAAAAAAAAAGCCATCTCTATCTTTACAACCTCAAGGCTGGAAAGTAATGAATGCTTCTGGCAAAGAATTCATATAGTTAATTTTAAACAAATGTACATACTCTTGATTATTTAAACACAACTTGGAAAAAAAGGACTTTAACTTCTTAATTATTCTTGTTCACACTGCATTGCCCATGCACACTGTCGCCTTAAGTGGAAATAAAGCCTCCCATCTGTTTGTAATTACAACTACATAATTTCCGTCATTGTGGCTAATCATTTTGACTGCACATTCGATTAAAACTAATGCAGCAATAGTGCAAGTTTCACTTTCTCTGTTAAACCTTTTGTGCCACATACAGATGTTAAGAGAAAAAGAAACTTTATTAATCTATAAAAGAAAGAGTGGAAACGTATAAATGCATGTGTAGGCAAACTTGTACATTTTAGCACTGATACAAAGCTTTTCTTATAAACTTGTGTGATGCTTTGTATTTGCCAAACTCCCAAATTAGATGATGTCTGACCGAAGAAATGTTAAACCTCATGTCATCAAGCCTCTGCTCTCATCATGTCTTATTTCCCTGTGGTGTCCATGAAATAGGACAAGCAGGCTGCATAGCAGGAGCTGGGAAATGTCAAGTACAACCACTTTATTGCATCTCTATGTAAGCTAACAGCATTATGAACCCCGGGGCAATGGTGAAAGCTAATGACGGGAGGATGATGGCAACACAATGTTGCCATAGTAGCCCATTTCCAGTGGCTTGCCAGATGTTACACATCTAAAAGTGCATTGATCAGTGACAAGATGGCCCATAAAGATTGCTTCATTTGCCCAAAAGAAAATGGGGTTTGACTACTACCAGTTGAGCAGAAACTGAGTGAAGTATACATGATATGATATCAATTAATTACATATGTAAAAACATGTACTCTCAGTTAAATCAGTTAGTCTGCAACATGATTCCACAGGCAAGGGGTAGATTAGAGGATGTAATTAACAGAAAACACATCACAACATGTCATGTGTACTCACACTTACACACAAATAGTCACACAAATACACAATTATGGCACAATATCACACAGCCCCCCCCTCATGTATAAAGAAGCCTAGTCTCACTCCGATGGTGTCACATATTGCTGCTTTGTCATGACCCCACAAATCAAGGCAAGAGAAAGCTTTTAATTGGGATGAACGTTGTGAAGAAAGACATTTTTAAACTAAACCATGATCTCTTCTTGAACCTTTTGCTTTGAGTGTCTAAACCTTAACCAAACTGTAAATAAGGCATCGAACAGTCATAAACTAAGGTCTCAAGATTCAGTACCTTTCACCACCATTGCTCCAATTTTCCCATATGAAACTTAAAAGTGTCGTGATCCTATTCTGGTAAGTAGCTTTTTGTCCTCAGCAGAAGAATGCAGCCACATAGTGTGACTATAAACTGATTTGAAGCCATTTTGGTAACTTAAAGTTCTGTAGTAAATCTATAATACAAAGATGCTCAGAGAATGCCACTGTAAGTTGATCTGATTGCTCTGGTGGCTTTCACCATGATGGACATTTGTCACATTTATATGTTTTCACACACTGTAAAAATTAAATAAAAAAATAAAAATGAGAAGAAAATGAAAAGGTAGAAACTTTATATAATTATTAACCTAAAACGTTTGGCTTAACTTCTGTGTAGCATTTTGTGTTTGTTTGTAAAACCAGTGCTAGCCATACTTACAGTTATATCTAAAAGATTGATAAGTGATCAAACAAGATCAAACAATATAGGAGCTATACTAACAAATAAACAATAGATTTTCAGCCATTTACTGCAGGTCAAAAGAGGAGCCGTGTGCAAATCCATTCTAGAATGTTTGTTTAACAACAACAAGTTAGCATTTACAGGTTATAGTAGCTGCTGCAACGGGCATCTGCGATTAATTCCCTGTTCAAGCAATGTAGTTTAAACTGTCAATATGATCATTTCAGTGAGTAAAACTGTTCACAAGACTGAGAAAACCACAGACAGAAAAAGGCAAACTCAGAAAAAGGGCTTGTAAATGCACAACTGGTGGCAGCTGAGTGAAAACCAAGTTTATCTTATGAGCAGACAAAAGTAAACGGAAGCAGCTAATTTAGGCTACTCACAACACTGTCCTACTCCACAATGTGTAAAAGTTTTATTAATCCAGAACACAAATGTTTACTGCAATCAGTTTAACAATGAAAGCTCAAAAGTTATAAAAACAATTTGCACACTTTCAGCTTTACAAAATAATTCCATGCTTACATGCATTCCATGCTGTTTTTAACACATAAATTTGACTTTACTTGTGTTTTATTTTAACTTTGTCTTGTTTTACCTGTTTTCTGTGTTTTGCTGTTTTTAACTGTTGTTTTATCCTGTGAAGCAGCTTTGAGTTTCTTTTGAAAAGTACTTTAAGAATAAAATATATTATTATTATTATTACACTTACCTTTAAAATTGCAATGGTTACAGTTTAGCATCATGAGGGATGATAAGTAAGCCATGGTAAGCCTTTGTGCCATAGATAAGAGACTCTGATTTGACCTTATGCTTACCAATATTAACGCAAACTGGTTATGTCTTGACAATTATATGTTGCTTATATATATAATCTAATATAATCTAATATATCACCTTTCAAGCATGATCTAATAATTAGATCATGCTTGAAAGGTGCAAACCACAAAAATGTTGCCCCAGGTCTGAAAGGATTAATGTACACTGCTGATCTACAATGCAAAGGAGAACATGACTTAGTCTGCTTTTTCTTGTTTTTTGGGGTTCTTTTTGTTCGTTTGTTTGTTTTGTTTTAGTTTTTTTTTGCTATGAAGTTCTTATTTCACTAATGTTCTAATGCATGTGTGTTCAAATGTGGTCTACAGTAGTATGGTGTCAACTCAAGATCAATAAAATGTTACAAACTTGCTAGTCAAAAACTTACATTTTGAGATGAACGTCATTTTAAAATTTCTTTCCCATGGCAAGGTAAGGCGGGTTTATTTACATAGCAAATTTCATGTACAAGACAATTCAAGGTGGTGACCTTTAATCGTTTCGCTTTGGCTAATCACCTTCGGATAATCACCTCAGTTTTGTTTTTGTTCCACTGAAGAAAGTTCAGGCTCATCCAATCATTAATCTCAATGTATTTACTAAGAGTCTGTACTGGGCCTTGGTCTCCTGGAGACATTGTAATATAAATCTGTGTGTCGTCTGCATAGCTATGGTAACTAACTT
>JAOXYM010000001.1:9508567-9555705 GCA_028567055.1 Leptatherina wallacei
CTACTTTCAGTTCCCAGAGTCAGAACTAAACACAGAGAGGCAGCGTTCAGTTTTTATGCTCCTCACATGTGGAACAACCTCCCAGAGACCTGCAGGTCTGCTGAGACTCTCAGTAGTTTTAAATCACGGTTAAAAACTTTTTTATTTGCCGCCTTTTATCAAAACAACTGATAATTAACTTTAATTTCTTATTCCACTTGATCTTTTTTCTGTCTTTGTTTAATTTCTTTTACTTCTTTTTAAAGTATGTTTTTGGATGTACTTTAAATGCTCCCTCTGCACCCTGCTGTAATGCTTTTAATGTTTTAATGTTTTATATAAAGCACTTTGAATTGTTTTGATTAGAATAAAATGATAGAACAGAGTACAATAAACCTTTATTGTCATGCACATGGTATAACGAAATTGAAAGTGCAAGCCTTTCCAGTAAAAACAGTAGAAAAGAAATAAAATAAATTTACACACACACACACACATTTAAATATATATATATATATATTAGGTGATATATATTATATTATATATATATATAATATAATATATTATATATTAGGGGTGCAACGATACACAAAATGTACTATTCGGTTCGATACTTTATTGTCACGGTTTGACATTCTTTCGATACAAAAAATTTATTTTAATGCCATTTTTAACTTGTAATTTTGTTACAAACCCGCTGGAAGACCCGCAGCATGCATTCCCGTACCCGTGGATAAGCTACACTGGTCTGAGACCCATAGTGGTCACAGATGCACCCCAAGACAATAGCTAATATGCTCTCTCGCTACCAAGTGGTCAAGGGTGTGAATTGTAATCTGTCAAAATGACAGATGGTCTTCAGATTTTTCCGTCATCAATTTAATAAAAACGATCAATGACGGAAAATATTCAGTTAACACGACCCCTGCTTCAGTGAATGCACTCTATGGATCTATGCTCCGTGATGCAGCCTAGGCGGTGCAGTCAAATGGAGATCCACTGAGCTTTCAACACTGAACGCATCATTAGAGGACAAGTTCATAAAAAAGATTTTATTTTTCGATACAGCGTTCACAGTTATATATATATATATATATATATATATATATATATATATATACATACAAGGAAGTGATAAAAAAGATACATAAGATCACACATACATCATACCATGTACACAATGTTATTGCAATGTTGTGTTATGTGTTTAGCAAAGAAGCTGTTTTTTAACCTGTTTGTTTTTGTTTTCATTGTCCTGTATTAGAGGGCAAACCTTCATGTTTTCATGACCCTATCCAAGTAGCTCTGCCTCTGGTCTCCTGGGTGTAAAACTCATTTAACCATACCCTATCTGCCTCTCCCCAACACTAGTTAACACTATTTCCTGATCATTTTCTCAAAAATGAATGCCAAAGTGCTCCATGAATTCTAAAATCCATTCAGTCAGTACTTTGTTTAAAATCAATCAAACTCTTTAATCACAAAAATTTCATCAATGTCTCTTAACAGTTTAT
Organism: Leptatherina wallacei; assembly: GCA_028567055.1. Lineage (NCBI taxonomy): Eukaryota > Metazoa > Chordata > Actinopteri > Atheriniformes > Atherinidae > Leptatherina > Leptatherina wallacei. The sequence continues at coordinate 9,510,061 of JAOXYM010000001.1, forward strand.
GTCCTCAAGCACAAAATAGCTCAGACAAGAAGTAAGTTGTGTGGGAACTGCATAACTGGGTCATATACTTGTCAATAAGGCTGAAATACGTTTGATTCCACTTTCATTTTGATGTGTCACATTTTGTTAGTTCAGCCCACTTTGTCTGATATTTCCAAAACTCAGAAAGGTGACTTTGAACATGTTAATTTACAATGTTGGGAGACCTTGGGAGAGTTGAGAGTGATGTACTGATTTATTGTGCTGCAGTCTAAAATAATCGCTGCATCCAACATCAATCATGAGTTCCTTTCACTGCTGATTCTAAATTTACACCAGTGTAACACTTCTGTTGAACCCTCATAATCATCACTTGAACAAGGGTCATGTGGAAAACTGGCCTTTGTTTTCAGGTAAGTTCAACAGTGATCCTTTAGAAAGCTATATGGACATCTTTCTTTCCAATGACTCCCTATACACTTTTAATCCTGTTCAGGGTCACAGGGGGTTGGATCTTATCAGCAAAGTACAATCTGGAGAGTTCTCAAATCCATTGCTGAACCAATCAGTAGAAAACAAAAGGAAATAAAGTGGACCAATACCTTTTTTTTTTTACATGGCTACTTGTTTTTAATAAAGCCAAAACCAAGAGAAACATACCATCCTCCTTGGTTCCTGCCAAACAGAAAGTTCACACTGCAAGGTGTGACTTCCAGTCTATCATCAATACATAAATCAATTCAGTCAGTTTAGAAATTTATTTACAAAAATACAATGTTGTTAGTTGCATTTAGGTGTATAAGTAAATACAATCTGATCATTGTAATGAAATGAATAACTGATTTCCATTTGGGTGGCTGTGTACATATCCATCCATCCATTTTCTGTACCGCTTAATCCATGCAGGGTCACGGGTGGGCTGGAGCCTATCCCAGCAATTATCAGGTAAGAGGCAGGGTACACCCTGGACAGGTCGCCAGTCCATCACAGGGCACTGTGTACATATGCAATTCATAATACTTGTTGGTATGAAAAAAGTTAAAGTGCACCACCCAGAGGTAAGTTTATTTTATTGCAAGTTGTTGAACTTCCTAACATTTTCCTCCCCCTGTGGAGGCTCTAATTTAATGTCTCAGCTCTACTGTAGAGCTGAGAGATTAGCAAAAAAAATATCATTTAATCTGTGGTACAAACATCTGTTTAGTATAACTGCTGTATTCTTTCAGACTCTAGGAGTGGGCTGTTGTTAGCCTGCAGGACATTGGTCAAGGGGAGGTATCCACCCTGAATGGGTAAACAGTCAATCAGAAAACATCCAAAGAAATCCCAGGCAGGCAAACTCTGCAGAAAACCCACACATACCAAGACCACTCAAAGTGGTCAGAAAAATCCAGATTCACATCAGGATCCTTCTTGCTTTTAAGACATCATCAATTCCTCTAATCAGGTATATTGCAATGTTTTTGAAGGAGATAAACCACATTTAATTCTGAAAAACAAATCACACATTATCATTATATCTCAAGTCATATTTCTGGGATTTCCATGATACCATCCGTTGAACCTCATGCTTTACAGAACACCAAAGTGGAGCAGTATCAGTACATTTGCTTATTTTAATGATAATTGTGCATTATATCTTATATACGAGTTTACTATTTGCATTTAAATGATGACAAAACCCCTCAATTTCAGATAGCATTTGCACAGAAGATGGAGCATTTGGTCACAGACCATTGCTTTTCTTTGTGGCTGATGTAATTTCTCATTCTCCTAAGCCGCATTCACACTCTTTTACAATATGCAAATAATGTCCCTGGGCTACCATTGTATTGCTGCACTTGAACAATGTGAGTGAGAGGAACATTTTTGTTCTGAAGTTGTTATCAGATTGCATAAACCTTTAAAAATGGCTGCAGCTGAGCATAACGTGCCAACACAAACAAAGAAATCTGAGGAATCTCCCTAATGAGGGTCCTGTGTTATAAACAACATGGAAATGAAATATTCATATTTGTTCAGCTCATCTCAGTTTATTCTCTTTTCTGTTTAGTCATTTTGATATAAAGCAGATCATGACTGACACCTGAAATGCATTTTTGCATCACAGCAGAGTAAAAACGCATGTGAAGAACATTTCGCAGCATCTAACATAATATGGTTTCATTCATTGTTTAATCTTGTAACAGCACTTGAGCTTAATGGTTTGGGGATGCTTTAATGATTTTTTTTTAGATTAATGAATAGTCTAAACCTAATTTAAAATTACATCCTTTGAAAGTTGTTTTTAGATTGACTCCCTCCTCTCACAAAGCTAGGACTTTTTTCAGGTCCTGAGCCCAACGCTCCTAACCTCTGATCTAATTAGATTTTGTTCACTTGTCCACAAGGCCCTCTAGCTCTGAATCATCTATATCCTCACCAGTGTTTTAGCTTTGAACTCTTTTGCTCCTGGAATGGATGATTGCATTGCACTGCATAAGCTGAACTTGTGAACTGCCCTTATATTGTTGCTCTTTTATACATATTTGTGGCTTAGCTTCAGGGTTCGGTGGTGGACTGCACTTTTGCTCCTCTCCTGACTTCTATTTGGTGGTCAAAGTCTTTTTGTTTTACACATAGTAGGATAATTCAACAGAAACTAAACCAATGACCACAACTTTTCACAGTTTGTTGAGAACTAACATTAAAAAAAATGAAAATAAATTGTGTGTGGGCTTGTCTTTCCATTTATGGTCCCAGAATCTTGATGGTTGGATTACTTGTCGATACTCATGTGTGATGTGATGTCCTATTGCGTTATTTGGTGAACACTGGTTACATTCTCACCACATGATGGCAGCAGCTAACCACTGAGCTGACAATAAAACTTGAAAAACCCCTCTGAGCAAAGTAAAGCTGCAAATAAAACCATCACAGATGATGAGAACAATTATTTTGAACTATTCGTAAAGTCTGGGGATTATAGATGACAGCTATAGCTGGTACTGAATCTGTACTGCATCAGAATGTGACACTAAGTGTATCACTGTGATCATATGTTTCAGTGTTAATGTGTGATTCTCACTAAAAATAGCATGTATCTGCAATATGTATATGTACTGTACTGTTGTATGGCCCTGTTAACATTCGGCATGGGTTATTTTAAAGACAAAGCTTGAAATAGACTACACGAGGTTGTGCTTTTCAGTCTTGTTCATCACTCAAATAGCTTTACAACAATCTAAATTCACACTCATACAGCACGTATTAGCCTTAAGCATTCAGTGTTTTTTCTTCATCCTACACATATGCTTCAATCTCTTGCATTAAGGACACTTTAGCATGAGGACTGGGCAAAGAGGAGATTGAGCCACCAACTTACTGATTGGTAGACGACTGCTCTACCTCCTGAGCCACAGCCTCCACAGATTGTGTATCTGTCTGTTTTTTGGTGCCAGACAGTCTGACTGCTGGTCTGTCCATCTATCTGTCCATCTGTTTCTTAATTCAACAATACCCTATATCAATACAGAGCAATGGGAAAAGTTAAAGGCTTTATTGCTGCCACGGTGTCGTGTCAAGTGTCAGACATGCTGTGTTCTTTGTGCTTGATATGAATACGCAATCAAATCTATATTAAGGGTATTTAAGAGGATGAAACAAGAACATATTCAGTTGTCTGTATCCAAAGTGTCTCAGGCTAAGACATAACTGGGTGGGATGGTAATTCAATGTTCAGAGATTTATTCAAGTATTTACACCAAGAAGGTGCTGGGAACTTCCTGGATGTCTGCAGCCTTTCTCTTTGCACTTGCATTGTTCTCTCTGTGCAGATTTTTTCAGGTGTACTGCGATCTTTCTCATACAGTACATGGACAAGCATATTCGGATGATTGATGTGATTTTAGATTGGCAGAGTTGTCCTCTGGCACATCCCAGTTACATTTAGTTTAGAAATTAATCTTCTCGAACAGATGTTTTCAAAAAGTACATGAACCTACATGTACTGTATTACTACCTTTTTTCCTTTCTTTCTTTTTTTACATTTTCTAAATGAATTTGTTCATTTTCTGCCCCTTATTTTAAAGCTCTGTAATATTGTCATTAACATAGATAACCAGTTATTCGATGCACTATATCTGGTTCTGCATTTTGCAGCTGCTATCATAGAAGCTAAAAAGTAACAACTACGAGTTTGACAGACTTGTTTATTACTTTTATTTATTTCCAAAGTCATGAGTTTTTGTATCACAGAAGTCTTTTAGATTTCTGCCGATTCCCTGATTCACATCTCAACATGTGTATTCCCTGAATGGGTATACCCTGAGTGGGTTGTCAATATATGCCTGAGATAAAAGTGGAAGAGAGTCAGTAAAGCTTGATTAACCATAAGCATGTGTCAAAATATGCAGCAAGAACATGAAAAGGAGGTCAAAAATATAACTTAATCAATAGAATATGCAGTCTGCATAGTTTGTAAAGTAAAAGATATGTTCAGAAAATTCCTAAGATGAATAATTAAATTAGTCCTCAAACTCTGATAGTGTTTTTAAGTATTGTCTGAGCACATTGTATATGAAAAATATAACAAGAATGTAATAATTTCTGTCATTTGGGCATCATTTCTTTTTTTCTTGAAGTGCAATGCAAACCTTTGTACAAAATTACACCAACATTTCTGTGGTTTGCTCATTATTTCTGTAGCATGTTGGCCAAGTTTTAAGGATGTCCTGATTTTCAGGACTTTCCAGCAAACCAAAATCAAAATATACAAACAACAGACAGCAAATAACGTAGAGAAATAGAGAGACAGTGAGAGAAAAATAAATCTTGAAGCAGAGGTGAAGGTGAACATCAGCACTGCAGGGCCTGTGTTGACAACTCCAACAATCTTAAGAACATCAGTAGTCACAGAGATGTTGCCTTTAGGGCTCATGCTAGTACCTGCAACAGCAACACACTGACAGGCAGACATATTTTTCTCACCTTCAACTCAGCTCGATTGACAGTGTTATGCAAAAAGGGAAAAAAAGCCCCATTAATAGACTTCCACAGCACAGACCTGAACACAAGCATAGGGACTTCGATATGATCTAGTTGTTCACTCGCTGCATCTCTTGTTCAACACCCAAATTCTCCCTTTGAAAGCCTATCTGGTTACAACTGCAGGAAAACAAGGGAGTTTTATCTTCAATTGTCAATACGATGAGAGTAAATTGAGTTCTTCAATTTCAAACATGTTGCCCTCAGAGATGTAGTCTCCAAAATGTTGCTTTTGTTGTACAGAGACAAAACCTTTCAGTTCCACCCTTTTATTTTTGTTTTTAACACCTTGCTTGAGACCAAGCATGAGAGATGAAAAATGGCTTGATACTATGGAATGGTTCAAGAGGAGGCCATACAATGAGGCTTTGAGGTTTTAGCTGGCCGCCACGGTTCAATAAAATGCTTTGATATGAGGAATAATGTCTGTGTGTCAAAGAGAGACAGAAAAGAAGAAAGGAAAATAGATGAAAGAGTGTCACGTTTAATGTCTCCACTAGTTTGGGGTTTTCTAAGGACGAGGCATTGTCTTCATTGTGCCTCAAAGGATGGCAAGGACTGTTGCATGGTCTCAGCACCATTCACACCCAAAGTGATTTGTCTTGATGAAAGTCATGATGCTGAAATTACATTACCACATTAATAAATGAGCACGTAATCAACTAGATAAACGCTGTAGCCAGATGAGACTGTAGCCACTGCAAATACAGTTTTAAAGACACCGAACCTGATCTGCACTGTACCAAATCTGATGGAATTCCTGGCCAGTCTTGCCACAAAAAATGCACTTATTATGGTTGTCCAAAGCAGAAAACCCCCCAAAATAAAACAACAACCCAAATCCACAGTAGTGAGTTAAAATTAAAAAAAGCTTCAGATAGGTGAGATGGCAAATTTTGCCAATTGCTTTGAATAGGGCTGCATTCACATTGATATTAACCATGTATTCTTTTCAGGCTGAAATTAAAGGCTACATTGGCATTAGGACCCTTCCTTTATATGAGTGAGTTATACTGGTCAGAATTTCTGCAGGAGCTTTATTTTAAAAAACAATCTTAAGGACAATAGCATAAATCACAAGTAGCTGGAAAGTGAAACTGTAGAAAATGTCGGGTTGGAAGGAGCTCAAAGTTTTTTGTAGGATCCAACACAGATAGGTTTGTACTGTGTGCTAGAAGTCAACTCAGTGGACATGACGCTACAAAGTGTTTGGTCCTTGGGGTGCACTTCAATTGTCCAGTTGTTCACTGTGAAGTAAATTCCGCCAAGTATGATTAACAAATATGCACTGTCCTACAGAAAGTCAACATACACAGTAAAAAAAAAACAGAGTTTCATAGTATTGCATTTCCTTTGTTACACTTACATTGAAGGACAATCTCAAAGTGTTTCAAGAAAATCAGATAAAAACATGATAAAAACCAAAAAAATCACATCAACATACAGGCAATAAAACATTTTAAGAAGTTAAAAGTGAAGTATTTTATTTTTAGACACTAACAAAACTAAGTTTTGTCACAATTGAATCTCACTGGAGCACCAACAGAGAGTTGACATTAAACCTAGCCTACTAAAAAAAAGCTAAATTAGCCTGGGTTAGGATATGCTACTTGTTTCCACATGTCTTTCAATTCTGTTTTTTATGTAATATGCTCCCTAATGTTTAATATAGGAAAATCCACTTCAGTGCAGTGTTGGGGAAAGGATCATTTCAGCAGTTTTTCTGTCAAGGCTTCTGCATATGCACATAGAACTTCTGCAACAGAACAGGACTGGAAATATGCTACTAGGTTGTTTGCCAGGTGAGTGTGAAAGATGTTGCTAGAAGCTCTATACATTACACAGCTCCCCATCATTTCAGTACCAGAGCTGAGAAAATACTATGAAATCTTAACTTAATCTACTCAAAACACAGTGATCAATTTCATTGTCAAGCTAGTTTTATCTTTCTGTTTGATACTTAATTCATCCAACACAGTGTGAACTGTCCAAAATCCATCACAAAAGGTAAAGATTGTCTGTGCAGCCAAAGCAAATTCTGGAGGGATAAAACAAAAGGATGGGGGTACTTAATCAGAGATTCAATGCAAAATAAAATACTTTATTTTGTTAAATAAATCAAAATAAGTTGACAACTGATTGACTTGGATAGGAACACATGAAGGTGGAAATGAGGCATTGATTTTAGTTGTCATCACTGAAATTTACTTAGTAACAGTCCTCCAAGGTGATTGCGTTACCATGTCAATGCAGGATGGATGTGTAGATGTGTTATCTGCAGGGATGGTATTGCAGGGAGTAGTAAATGAAGGAAGTTGAGGGAAGTTCCCTCAACTAACATTCCCTGAGCAGGGAACAGGGGTTATTGTTTATGCACAGTGTGGTAAAGAATGCAGCTACAGTCATCTACAAAGAGCCTCTGATGACGCATTTTTGTCACATGGAATGCAGACACTCTCCTGTTTTAAGGTGTATTTGATTCATTTTTCAAATATTATTATTGCTCTCATTTGTGTTCACATTTCAAATAGAAGTGTCTCTCAGTTATTGTGCAACCATTTTCCCGTACATGTTTTGTGGAGCTGACATTGATGACTGTCTTTAAATGAAGCAGCTTAATGAACCTGACTATTTACTGTATTTTCAGGGAAATGAGTCGTAGCCAAAGGCTAATTCTACAAGCCTTCTTTTTACCAGTTTAAAATGTGTCACATTCAATTCACAAATGTACGTTTTCTGACATTGACATTTTCTGACACTGACATTATTCTTCTCTCTTATTTCCTCTCATCAGCCTATAGCATTTTTGCTGTTTTGTGTTTCCTTTGCTGAGAAATTGTGGTTCTATTCAACATTTTCCTTGTAGCTCAACCTCAGCTCATCGACCTTCAGTTCAAACTCCGTCAACTGTTATTATGCACATGTTGACTATTAGTAAAAAGAAGATCTGGTTTTCAGAAGGAAAAAATGTTCAACAGGGATTAAAAGATGCCTTTTACTCAGTTTAGGAGCATGCAGTTCCCACCCAGAAAAACAAAACAAAACTGTATGCATGTAAAGCACATTTCCAGAAGATCTGAAATAATCTGAATGGACAACAAGGGGATAATACAGCATTCATCTGAGGCCAGGGAATCAAGAGAGGGCGGAGACTCCTGAAGTCTCCCCGAGCGAGAGGAAACCTGAGCCGGGTCGGTACTGTGCTGGAATCGACCGCACTGGCATCTACCAGAGCCAAAACCTCATTCTGGAAGTTTGGAAGGCAGAGCAGAGTGACAGCATTTCCTGCATCCATTTAGTGTCCCACAATATGGAAAACATTTCAGCCTCTTAAATGAGAAAAGTCAAGTTGTACACTGGTTGGGCTGTGATTTCTTTTGGGTGGTATTTTGGATTTTTGTAAAGGAAATCTTTTATCTTTGAACAATAACAAATTGGAAACAGGAGGGATGTTGTATTCAAACTTGATTGTGTGGTCTCAGGATAGAATTGTTCTTTGTTATGTTTTTGTGGATTAAAATACATTTACATTTCTATGAAAGTAGTCAAACATTTTCTGGGTCTGAAAAATGTGCTGGAGCTATTGTCTGGGTGGTGTGGCCCTGTGCCAGCATAACCAGGCATGATATTTACACTAACCACAGCTGAAACACAATTTAACCACCATATCTTGTATATATTTTCATGGTTTTCAAAGCTTTAACTACACCCATTTAAAAACATCTAAAGAACACAAAGATATCCCCAAGTTTTTATTTAACTTCTTCATCATTCTTGCTCATATCTGTGAAAAATATCTAAAATATCGTTGTAATTTTAAACATGTTTAGCATATGACAATTCCTAAAAGTTGTTCATTTAAACTGAGAAACATAAAAAAATGTTTAAAATAAGTCAAAGCTTCCCCTTCATTATCCTGTTTCCTTTTGCCAGATGGCAACTGGATGGATGGATGGACAGCACCAAGCTGGTCACACTTTGTGAATGCTTGTTATTTTTGGGCCGTTACCACAGAAACCCCAAATTACATCACAGTTACATTTTTGTCTGACAAGAGAAAAAGAAAAATGTTAGTTTATGTGTCGTGCGAATGACTCAACAGCAATTAGCTTGTTTTAGACCTATGTCAGCCTTTGCGTCAAAGGTTTATCACCTGACAATGATACTTGAAAAGCTGCATTTTCAACGGCATAAATTCTTTCTGTCAACAAGTCAACAAGTGTCCTAATTTGAGGAAACAGCTGGTTTTCAGATTTATCTTCATCAATGCTGAGAGAATAGCAATGCACTGGCATTCACAGTCAGTAAGTGAGCTGTTATAGTCAGTAGTCTAGGAAACCAATATATCTTTACCTAGCACAGCTGGGCAGAGCCACTGCAGTGCTCCTCAGTCAGTGGCTGTAGAATACTGTTGCAGTTTTGCTTTCTGAAAGGAGTAATTAGCTATAACTGCATAATATCAAGCTCCCATTAGCTCTCATTTCTGGGGTTGGGGTGTTTTTCTAAATTGCCTGTTTATTAGAGCAGGACTGGGCAGACACTCCTGAAGGCGGTTCTATATAATTGAAAGGATTTGAGCAAATATTTCATGACTTATTAAAAAGTAAAGCGATAACAGTGACAGTTTGAGACATGATGCTCAATTATGCAGGTAATCTTCACGAAATTTTCAGAAAGCGAACTTTTTAATAACTCCTACTTAAATGGCTTTCCACAGTCTTTTCTAGTTTGTTTCTGTCTCTGAGATGAGATTGAGGAAACCGTCAGGTGAATTGGAAGTAAAAGAAAAAAAACTCTTTGGGTGATCTAAGGGGTTAAATAGAAGCTGAAGAGCCTCTTGGCCGCAATTCAAGAGGCGAGCAGCTTCAGGCGGTCCTGGTCGTGGCTCACAGCAGCTGAAAGAGAAGGCTGTCTCCACCCCACCCCCCACCCCCCACCCCCCCTCCTGAGTCTCTGTCTCCATATAATTACACTATGGCTGACAGACATGGTGCTTAAAGTAACAAAACAAAGACGGACTGGAAAATAAACAGCACCTCAGTCATTTACTGAAAGGGTGAGCCTGAGATGTGTACATTGCTGTGTTTTATACTAATAGCTTAATGGAGACGGGAAATAGTTTACAGTGAAAGCAAAGTTATGTCCTTGGAAGCCATAAAGATGACAGTCAGACCTGATATTACTCATTTCCATGTATTAATGAGGTGACAAGAGGCTACGCCACAACTGTTGTTACTGTTTTATTTCCAGTGACACAAATTGTTCATGCACATTTTAGTTTGTAGATAGTTAAATGGTACTTCATGCATCAAATTTTAGAAATAAGACCTCTGTTTAGATGTCAGTGACTGTGTTTACGTCATCTAAACATATGTAATGTTACAATAACGTTAAAGAGCAAATTAAATGCCACCAAAGTTTTGAAGAAAATAATGAGGTTGAGTCATGTAAAAAGTATTCCCTGAAAGCTATAGCCTCAAACTTAAGATGGTTTAGAGTTCAATTTTTCCCCCCTTTGTGCTGAGCTAACGGCTGCTCATGGCAATAAAGATGCCTAACCAGAACTTGCAAACATGAAATAAGACAAACGGCTCAGTTGAGAGGCAGATACTGAGACAAACCTAGAAAGAGGGAAGCATGAGATGAAAATTTCAAGAAAATGTCCCGAAAACTTGATTTTAAAGACTACAAAGACAATCTAACAACCTGGAAGGGAATGGAAGGGTGTATATGTTGATGTAAAAGAGGAAGAAACCCTACTACAATGCAGAGACACAAGGGATTTCACTATATCATGGGAAATAACGTATTCATAAAACCATGATAACAAGTAAAAAACAAATGTGCCGTTGGGATCTTTGTTACTTTGGATGTTTGTGGTGTCAATGCATATTCACAAATGAACATTTAAGCTATTTTTCCTTTCCAAACGAGAGACAAAACTACATTAATTTGTGTGTTTATGTTTTGTTTTTGAAACTCTAAAACCAATAAGAAGATGATGCAGTGCTTACAAGTACTGTGTACTACTTCTCAACAGACGACCTGAAACCAACCAATCAGAAGAAGGCTGGCCAGAGCAAGTTTGTATGTTGGTGCCTGAACTGGTAGCACATCCGTCTGTTATGCTCAGTTATAGATTATGATTAAACAGCCCTGCAGACAGGCTTACAAGCAGTCATGTAACAGTCACAGTTACTTTTTTTTAAAAGAAATTATTTTGGGGCAGAAATGGCAGAAAGATGCTTGACAGGTAGGGGGGCAGAGAGAGGGGGATGGCATGCAGCAAAGAGCCACAGAGTTTGCCCTTAAACCTCAATCAGCTGCATTTATGAACTTCAAGTCCTGTACAAAAGACGGCTGCTTAACCAGTTGAGCTACCTGGCACCCAAGTCCAACAGAAAGGTTAACATACACAGCCCTTAGAAGTTAAAATATGCAGGTTGTACACTGATTGTTGGAAAGTTAGCTTGACTGTAAGGGAACTGACAATAGATTTGATCACAAAGATGGCCAAGTTGGAAAAAAAACTTAAATGAAAGGAACAGTCAACCAAAGCATGGGGTAATCCTCATTTATCTGAACAGGTTATTGGTTGTTAACCCTTCTTTGTTAAGCATTTGTGGCTGTTTGTGTCTATTTTTTTTAATTTTCTGGTTTACAATTAGTGAGAGACTACTTAAGACTCATCTGTCATCATTGTCTGGCTGTGAGGATGACAATAATAAATGATGATGTGAAATCAGCCACAAGACACTGAGGAGACGTCTGAGCTGTCTGCGGTTTCACACACAAGAGGGCTCTCTAACAGCGGAGGTATTGATCCACGTCCACTCTGAGCAGAGAAGTGACAAAACACTGTCAAGATGATGATGATGATTAGGATGGAGAGAAGAGTGTGGAGTATTTCTCTCTGGTTATCATTTATACCTCATCAGATCATTTACTCTGAGATGAGCTGGTTGTCATCTGAAGAAATTTACTGGCAGGCTTTATTAAAACAGATGCACCAGGGCTTTGATAGGAAACTCATCCTTTTAAAGTTCAGGTCTTGCATTTAATTGAAATATATCTACATACATGTAATAAATGTAACTGAAGTGAAGTTCAAGAATACAGCAACACAACATTTTACCCTCTTGGGTGAGGAACGGTCATTTACATGTAACCTAAGAAGCTAGGAGGAGATATATGTCTTGGGTGGAGCAGCTAAAAACTCACAGGTATTTGATATCACAACATGTGCTTTTCTGTATGGAGTCAGAAGGTTAAGAGGTTAAGAAAAACAGCTTTAATTAATTTAACTTAATACTCTATAATTGGTAAGATTATATGCTTTTCTGTATAATCCAAAAATGGCTGAGTTTGAGAGTGTTGCCTGTCATTTAGTTTTGGTGGACCTCTAACAGTTTACATATGATAACATCATCAAGACTATTTTCATTCGCTTAGACTGTTCTTTCTACACTTGGAATTCACAAAACAGCTAATCGCAGTATTTTACGATTCATGGCTAAGAATTTTGAAACATTTTTCCATCACTGTGAGCATTTACTGGATCTATATTCTAAAATGATCAAATATGTTCTCAAGTTACAGTGCCATGTTATTATTAACATATCAGAATATCTTGTTAAACAATGATAATGCAACTTGTTATTGAGACTAGTTGACGGTACAACCAAAAAGCTCATACAAGTGATTTGCTCTGCAATATCCAAATTTTTGGGTTGTGACCTATCAGAAACAAATGTTACTATTTTAATGTATTTAAGTATTTTAAAGATGATATTCCATTTTATTTATCAGAACTGCTTCATGCATATGAACCATAGCGCTAGTACTGATATTATAGGCACAGCCTTGAAACAAGTCATGAGTCACTGGCAAAAGTTGTTAAAATGTAGCAACTAGGCAGGCTGAAGTAATAGACAGGGTGCAGGTAGTTTAATACTCAATCATCACTCAGGTAAGTCTAATAAGTCTTTGTTGCATATCAGTTAAGCAATCCAGCAGATTTTCATGTATCCCTGCTCCAACGCACCTGACTTAAATTAATGAGTCACTGTGCAGAACCTAATAGGCTGTTATATCCATTTAATTTGATACAAGTGTGTTGAAGCAGGAATACATTGAAAACCTGCTGGATTTCAGCCTCCGTAGGACCAAATCGAGTAGCCCTGACCTATGGTTTCCCCTTTATTTTCAGCCAAAGTTTGTGCAAATTGGTTATTAGAATTTTCTACTTCCTGACTGGATAACGTTACAGAGTGCCAGTTACAAGGGTCTTTACCAGGGCATGAAACTATGGAGGGTCCAGGAGGGTCTTGGAAATTCATATGAATCAATTGTTTGATTTGAAATTACATCTAGGAATCTATATTTTTATTTTACAATTGATAACTCATCAAAATACTGTATTGCTATTTCAAAGACCATCCTGGTCCCCCATATGAAACATCAAACAAAGTGCAGGCAGAGCTTTATCTAAATGATTTCCTAAAGGCCCATTCTTTAACTTTTTGACCTTAAAACTCTACTTTCTGGACTCATTTGATGACACAGTGACATCTGTTATATGCATTTCTGGAGCTGTTGCAGCCCAGCAGCATCCCAAGGCTGAGAAACCGTACTATACAACCTTTTCATCCGGGACGCTGCGTGATGTTGCAGCTGTGTTACATGCATTACACGCTAGCAAACGGATGTAAACAAACCGGCTGTTTTGAACGCGCAACCGTGGCAGATTCAGAAAAAAGAACAAAACATTTGAAGACATTATCAGAGGAAGAGACGAAACAAAAGAGAGACAGCGCCGGAGATAAGACAAGAGTCTAGATAAGACTGTCTGTCACTGTCTGGTGTGAGCTCATAGTACAGATAGGATGCAAGATGGATGCTAAATTAAATGTCATTAGGGGGCTGCGAAAAATTTTAAAAAGTAGTGCCTCTTTAAGTGAACAATCAATGCTGATAATGACAGTTTGCTGAATAGCAAAGCGAAAGGCCAAAGGGAAAAAAGTTTTTGTGTTTCATTGTGAATGCAAAAGTGGAAAACATTTTCACAGCTTCATTTGTCTAATATTTACAGTATTTTACAACAAAACTCTGAGCTAAGAGTGTGAAGTAGCTGACTTTAATCCTGCATATCTGAACTGCTCACAACACTTTTGATGACATGCTGATAATATATTGATGATTGCTTTACAAAAAAAAAGTAAAGTAGTAGAGTGAAGGTAGAATGAAGATTTTAAAAGGTGGGTATATCGCCCTCTGACTTTCAGATGCAATCTTGGTTACTTGTTCATAAGCCAGCATTTTAAAGATAAATTTTCCTTTTTTTATTTATTATTTATGAAGCTGATGCCACACTTGCAGGACAATTGGCTTATGCTGCAGTTCCACATGCATCCGAACATGACAGTGAAGGAGTGAAAACTGATATGAATGTTTCTTGTCCAAGCTACAGTAGTATCAAGTTGGTAATGAAAAAGGTTAATTGCTTTCTTTTCAGTCTTCTCATCAAGATCCTACCTCCAAAAGGCCTGCTCTGCTCTGATGGGTCAAAAATGATGGACTGTGGGGTATTTGCATATTCCGCCATTTATCGGGTATTGAGAAATATCCTAAACTACTAAAAAAGCATTTCAGGTACCATTTGGCAGAACTTTTGCATTCACAGAAAGCATCATCAGATCATGCATCTGAAAATGATCCATTATAAATACAAAGTACTCATTAATTTTAGTTTCTGAGTATACACTTAGGTATGGTTCTGTCAAGCAATCATTCATTTTGTTTGTAGCAAAAACCGAAAATGTTTTCCATTAATTACTCATGCCTTATGTACTCATTAAGATAATTATAACATCATAATCTGTACTGGGATAATTATACAGTGAAGGGGTGGAGCTCGAGAGCCAGTGGCAGAATTAGCCAGTTTTCCGTCAGTTCACAGTGAGGTCAGCAGCCACCGCAGCTCTAAAGACCTCCACCGCTCACTGCCTGGGATCCATTTCATCGTCTTCATGACTCCTCACAAAGCAAAACAATTAAGACAGGAGACTGGGCCCGGGTGTTCTCAGATGAGAAAACTGAAAAAAAGAGAGATGGAAGAGAAACATGGTAAGTTTTTTTGGCAAGTCCTGCCAGCAGTAACTCTCCCACCCCAGCCCCTCCTCTGAATCCTTCCATTGTATCCAAACCACAAATCCCACACTTTGCCTGGAAAAGCAAAGAGGAGACTTGACTGTGAAATATACACTGGAATTTCTCTTTTTTTTATGGTAAGGGTGTATGGGAATGCCCAGAACTTTTAGGAAAGATTTTATCTAGTTATGCAAATAGGAGTTTAAAACCAAGCTCTTCCAGTAAACAAATGTCACTGTTTCGATGTGCGTAGAACTCTTTTTTTAAGCTTTGACCCTAAGCATACAATCTGGAGAGACTTTTGAACGCTGTAATGCTCTTTTTTTTTACTTCGGAGTGCTGCAACTTTGTAATCAGCCTCTCTTTACTTTTCAGGCTAGAGCTAATAACAGGTTTCAGCAAGGAGCCTGCAGAGGTTCAGGGTCAAAACAAAAATGCCTGACTGCCTGAGTAGAGCGAGGCCTAGCTGCTGCTTCTTTTCTCACACTCACCTCTGAGAGGTTATAGTGTTTTAACTGCCTTCTTTTGCTTTACATTACCTTTTAGTCTCCCTGTTTCTGCTCAAATGTGAGTTTCCATAAATAATTGTGTTGTCAGGATTCCATTATGCTATAAACACACAAAAAAAAACTCTCTACTACCGAAGTTGGTTTGGGCCTGAGCGCCCTGCTGTGGGTTTTTGTATAATCTCTCAGTTATGCACTTTATTTTCTTACCACTGGCAGCATGACGCCTTTCACTGTTTTCCATTGCCACTGGTGTTTTCAATGCCAAGGAGATGGTTAAAACTTGAATATACGGTTTGAAAGAGTATGTAGTGAAGGTACGATAAAGCTTTTTTGTATGAATGCAGACAGAAAACACATAAAAAGAAAACACATAAGTTCATTATTGAACTTCAGAAACATCATAATCAGATTAATCAGAGTTCAAATGTCCACTTACCCACTTTTCAGAGCTTTTAACTGCATCTCAAGATCTCCTCAGTAAATAGAGCTATTGCTTCTGTCATTGCTTGATCTAAAGCTACTTCTTTGACCAAAAGCATCTTGCCATTTGTTAGTTGCACTGTGAGGCTATTCATGTAGGGGCTGTGCGGTGCTTTATGCTCTACACCGTAAATTAGTTTACATTCCTTCATTTGCTTTGCGTGTGTCGAGTGACAGTGTACTGTGCAGCGTTTAAAATTGAGTTACGCCAGATAACCTATATTTCTTCTTGCTGAAAGAAAACCAAATAATCTGTGTGATCATATAGATGCATGTTATTTCACTTGTTTTTATTCTTGGAGCAAAATGAAAAGGATAAAAGAAATGATTGTTTTCACTTTTGTTTGTTTCTGCTGGAAATAAAAACTAGTTTAGGAGAAAATCTGTTAAAATTGCAACCACTTTATACCCAATTTGAAGAGCTGCATTATATACAATGAATCTCCCTACACTGGCATAATCATTTGGCTCTGAAATTATGCAGACAGCTTAAACTCAAATCTATCTTGCATTCACAAGTGTGCTTGTAAGATAACAACAGGTCTCTCCACTTTATATATCACCACCTGTGATCACATGAAACAAGAAATTATCCACTTGGGATTATTTTGCTAAGCAACACTCTCCTCATGTGATCAGCTCTGAATTTTTTGACTTTTTATTTTATCTTGTAATGGATATTTGATGTCACCTTTGTTTGCTTGCTTTTTTTCCCAAACTGCTTCCTGTCACAACTTCTGAGCATCTCGTGGCATTTATATCACAGAAAACGTTGCTTTCATCTTTTACGAGAAAACGTTCAGCATTTTGGAAGACGAAATTTAACAAAAATGACCAATTTTCTCATATTTAGCCACCAAGGAGATAATGTTATAGCCAGAAGATGCTTATCTGAGCTCAACATAGACTGAAAGCCTGCTTCTGTCCTATAAACACTGAAATCTGCAGTCTAAACAGAAGATATGCAGATGAATGACAAATTCAAGGAAAAATTTGAACCCTTGACCCCTTCAGTGAGGGAATCCAGCGGCCCTGTTATGGTGTGGGTGACATTTTGCTGGCATGATCTGGATCTTCAAGTCTCTTTAGAGGAATATTTGACCACAAATCAAGTTATTTAGAGTGATCACCCTAATCCTGAAGTAACTTTTCCAGCCTGAACTGTCTCTTCCAGCAGTATCATCCAAAAGGTACAAGGGGTCGCTGAATTGGTTTGATCAGTATGAAAATGATGTGAATCAGAACTATATCTGTGATTATGTCTTAATCTGTTTGTCCTAAGAGAAAAAAAAGTTTCATACCCCATCTAAAATATGATTAGAAAGTCCCAAATGAACGCTTGAATTGAGATGCTTATTTATAACCCTATACTAGTAAACTAATAATCAGTAGCTCTTAATAGCACTGGAGACCACCACAGAAACCTTAATTTAATACAAATACTTTATTGACAAGGTGTGTGTGGCATACGTTTTGATGGATTTGCTAAATTATGAGAACATAAACCAAATTTGTCTTAACTTTACATTTGCAAAAAGACTAAATGAAATTCTTTAATGCATACATGAATCAAAGTGCATATTCTTGTTCCTTTTTATTTTGTCCATATACACATTACACTATACATAAATAATTGCATCGTAAAAATGACTCAAGTATTTACATGTATAATATATTTTATATAATATATAAATCTTATATTAAATCTAGGTAGATTACAATTAGGATACTGGGTCAGGACACCTCCTGTGAGTCTGTGAGTGTCTCTGTGCTATCTGTGGTTGTTTAGAAGCACCTCCAGCCAGCAGGGACAGGAGGTGATGAACTGTCTGGAGTAGCAGGGTCCCCATCCTTTAGCAAAACTGATGCGGACACTGTGGGGGTCCCAGGGCCCCTCCTGGGTGTCAGGCTTCACGCCATGCTCCATCATCCAGCTGGAACACTCATAATCGAACACCTTGAGCGAGAAACCCGGCATCACCCGTTTCACACTCAGCCCTCGAGCACTGGGCGGGTCCAGAGTGGGTGAGTGGACAAACACTGGATGTTGGCTGCGATTGTACACCCACACTCCGTCTGGCTCACGACTCAGCACGATGCCGAAACCGATTTTACTGCGAATCTGTTGTACACTGCTACTGCTGTTCCCTCCACCTCCGTGGCTGTGGTGTCCGTGAGAGCCGGATGTGCCGTGACTGCCCGGGTCATCACGGCGGCTGTGGTAGGTGTTGGCGTGTAGCTGGCCGAGGCAGAGGCCGGTGCCCTGAGGTAGGTCATAGAAGATGCTGAGCGAGGGCTCATAGGCTGGATAAAGGCGACCCACACGGGTACGGTGCTCCCAGTAGGCAACACTGCACCAGTGAGAGCGATGTCCCTCTGAGGTCGAGGAGCCGAGGGAGGTACCAGTGTCTAAGAGAAAAGAAAAGTGGTCAAATAATTATTGTTTGCATCCTTTAGTGTGCTGCTTTTTTTTGTACATCAGGTCAATCTGTCCTGGATGAAAACTCAGCAGGAAACTGACAGACATGAGTCATAAGCTGATCTGGCTCAACTGAGTTTTTAAAAGTTCTTACAGTTTAGATTCTTATTTCATTCTCAATTTGTGTTGATTCGTTTTGATAAATTACTTCTGTTTTAAGCATAACCTTTGCATGATATCCCTCAAAATCCCACCCCTTCCTTTGGCCCCACCATTTTGCTACAACCCTCCTTTTTGTATGCTTTTGTGTATGCTTTGGTGTCCCATTTCTTTTGGGGATTAGGAGGCAGTGGTCATCTAGACCTTCAGATGAGGAGGAATGGGATCTGGCGTTATCAGACCACCCGTAGTTTCCTAGTCTTCACACTGCATGTCAATACATGCATTCCTGAGAACAATAAAGTGTGTCAGCTCTAAACGGCAGAAAGTGGCAGAATGCTTTCATTTCAAATGTTGTTTTTCATTCCACAGGGAGAACAAACAAGAACATATCCCATGGCTTCACATGCAAAGTTCAGTACAATTGTTTTACCCACAGAACTCATAATTCTTCTTTTAGTAAAGTTTCACGTCACCAGTAATTTTTCAGTTCTCCTTCAGGTTGTTTTTCAAGTCTAATTAAATTCTAGTTTGTCAATGAAAATGTGGCAAAATAAATGAATCTCTGATCATTGATTCTAAAATGATTGTGATAATGTTGCTGGAAATCCTTTAGTAACACAACTGTCCGCAGGTTCCCTGTAAGGTTGCGATCTAATGACTGCTCATGACTCATATTGCATGTGACAATGAGATACAAGATACAAACACACTGTTATTTCTCAGATGGGGACGATAATTAGTTTTAGCTACACAAACTTGGAAAACATTTAGAAAAAAAAATCAAGAGACATGAAGCTTCATCGGTTTCAAATCTGACAAAAAACACCTGTGTCAGACAGGTGAGAACCGCGCTCCTCTGTGAGCGTGTCATCAGACAATTAGGTGATCTTATCGCTGAGATCTGATCAGATGCTGGTGTTAGAAATCTGCTGTGATAGGGGATCTGTGTTGTAAAGTTATATTAACTACTATTCCGGTCAATATCCAGGTGGTTGGACATTCCCTGACCTACACTGAGCTGCAATTTACCACCCGTGCTGGAAGCATCTTTTCTCTGGAACGAAACACATTTGTTTCTCTTGAACAATTCAAAATCAGATCAAAGGAGAAAATCGCGATGATGCAGGGAATGCATGTTTAAGTCACGTCAAATCAAGTCTTTTTAGTCTCTAAAAAACATGTAAAACCAGCCAAGGTTAACCAAAAAGCTTCAATTCAATTCAAGTTTATTCATATAGCACATTTAGAAACAACTTCAGTTGGTCAAAATGCTTTACAATGACAACTGCAATCACAGATACAGGATACAAATACAACATCCAGAGGAGGAAATTCTATTAGTTTCTGTACTCCAGCTGCATATATGTCTCATCTAGGTGCTGTGGCACTTTTAAAACATTTTCTTGAATTGTTTTTATAGTTTGATATCAGACGATTGAATAATTTCTCCCATTAAAAAAAAACAAAAAAACAACAGAGATCCTTGTGTCCTGAATCATTTTCTGCTCTCATTTCTCTCTGCAGCGTGTATTTATTCTTTGTTAGTTTCACTTTTTTGACGCGGTGTAGTGTTTCAGAGGATTGTTGAATAATATTTATCTCCTGCACTTAAACTTTTGTAAGTGTATTTCAATTGTGTTTTTTTGTGAACTAAAGAGAGATGTTTGGTTTGCTTCGGGCTCAGCAGAAATTCATTCTTTCTTTCTCTCCATCACTCCGAGGAGGAACACAGGCAATTTCCGCCTGATTTCTAAAGAGATGTGTTGTCTCTATTTATGGTTAAATGAGGGCGTTTCTGAATGCAAATGACTGTGCACGGCACGAGCAGGCCATTTAGAACATGTGGGATTTATCAACAGCTGATTACTTACTAACTTGCATGCGACTGGCCTCTGCACAGTTGATAAATTCTTATTTTTTCTTGCTTACAACCATTATAAATTTCATTCGTAGGATGGAATTTGAAGAAGGTTCTACGAACAAATGTTAAATGAGGGCCCTGGTCAGAAAAGGCCTGAGTCTGCACTCTTTCTAATGACCTGCAGAGGGTGACTAATGTGGTTGTAAATGGCATCTACACAAGTCTCAGACAAAATTACCCTACTTAGTGCTTAAAGATGCACTACTTAACTTTTGCCATTTTCTCAGTGACGTGCACCCTATCAACGGCTGATTTGGCATCCATCTTACATCCTACCTATACTGTGAGCTCACTCCAGACAGTGAAAGACAGTCTTATCTTGACTATTGTCTTATCTCTTGCTCTATCTCTGGCTCTCTTTTGTTTTCTCTTCCTCCGATAATGTCTTCTAACATTTATCAGCCACAATGCAAGTTCAAAAAGGTCGGTTTGTTTACATCCGCTTTTAAACATGTGACACGTGCGCAAAGTGAAATTCAGCTGCAACGTCAAACAGCATCCCGGATGAAAAAGTTGTTTAGTGCGGTTTATCAGCCTCAGTACGCTTCTGGGCCGCAACAGCTCCAGAAATGCACATAATAGACGTCACTGTGCTTTCAAACGATTCAAGAATGCAGAGTTTTAACGTCGAAAAGTTAAGGAGTGGGTCTTGGATGTATCACTTCAGAACATATTTCCTCAATAAGTTTACAGTCCCAGTTGCTAGTTTTCTGTTTTATCGAGAGGACCCTGATGCAAATTCTTAAACTGCGGTTCCAATCATAGTAAATGGAAGTAAGTTATGGAACCAACTATATTTTATGCAATGTTTCCTGAACAAATGAATTGTCACAGCTGCTTCTTGTATTTAATTAGTCCCTCAGTCCCTCAAGTTTTCACTTGTTCAGTGCCAGTTGTATTACGTTAGCCTCTGTTAGTTGTGTTGTTAGCGTCTGTTAGTCATGTGGTTTAGTCAGTATTCCAGTCGACTTAGTTTTGCCTTTGTTAGGTGTCTTCTCGCTGCTTCTGCGTTTTTAGCATTCTGTTTGATTAAATAACCTTAATTCATACATCATCCGGTGTTTCCTGTACGTTCTGCATTTGGTTTTATCTCACTATGAACCCTGACAAGTAAACACAACATGCGTTCATCCCTTGTATTAGGCACCTTTTTTTCCTTTTCTTTCCTTTTTTTTAATCATATGTCAGCCTAACAAGCTCCTCTCTGAGAATGGTCAGGTACAAGTACTGGAGTAAAAGTGAGTGAAAAATCAGCTACAGTAAGGAGAAAAACTATAAAAGACCTTCAGAAATCGTGGAGAATAAAACACTGAAGACTACTTACAAAGATTACAGAACAAAGTCTGGCTCATTGGAGGCAAAATATATATATAAAAAAAGAAGGGTGGATCAAGACTCTTTTTTTAAACAAAGAATTGTGCCTAATGGTGTTTGGTCTACAGCATGTGGCGGATATAATATTCACTCTTCAGTTATCCCTTTATGTTATGTATGAAACACTTGTAACTTTGTTTTGAATTTAGTCAAGCTTTTCCCTTTAATTTGTCACCCGTCTGTCATACTGGGGAAAGGGGACTAAAACTGTCAACACTGATCACCCCACTTCCTCTACTGACATCCCTCACCATCACCCTCTAACTCTCCTTCAGGTCTGGAGTTAAAGAAGAGGTTTAGAGCAGCAGAGAGGGGAGTTGGGGGTTGAAAGCATTCAGCTCTCTGTCAACCTAGCACAAGCCCATGAACCCCTGACCCCCCAGCCCTCATGCTATCAGCTCACATTAACTCCCACACAGAGTGATGCCATTATTTTGCTCCAGAGACTCTATTGACACAGAGGATTTAAAGACCCATGTGCCTGTGGCCCCATTCCTTTCATATTCCAGCGAACACCCCCTCTTCATCCACCAGGGGCCAGAATGGTGGCAGCCCTTCTCCCATTAACAAGATGCTTTTGGGAGAAACCAGAACCAAGATTAAGCTAGGTGTGTTAAGTTTGCACAGTTCTAGGGCGACCGGGTATACATAAGGGTTGGTGGTACAAGCAAGAGGAGATGAGTTTGTACAAATATATGCACACACACACACTAAATTATGAGATGGGGCCTCACCCATGCACATACTCACACAAATTAAGCCTTCTGATCCAAACAGTGCAACTTTAACACACATGCATGCACTTGCACACAAAATTGCACTTCTCATCTGAGGCCCACGTGTGTCATTAGTGAATTCCAGGCTGGCAACTCCTGCGGTCTGGAGTTTTTACAGCTCTCCAATAAGAGAGCAGGCTGCTCAGCTAGCAGTATCTTTCTCTCTCTCTCTTTTTTTCCAAGTCTATGTCTCTCTCTCTCTTATACACACACAAACACGCACTCACACACTTTTACAAGCCGTGCTCTTCCCTGTAATAAGGCAACACAAACATGTCTGGGGAAACACAGGGAGACTTTATGAGCTCATGATCAAATTAATTCCCAAAGAAAACATAAAACAAACTGGGACTTTTTAGGGTTTTAAGACATATAGCACACTTTAATTTCTGTCATGGTTTATAATGAATGATGCAACAAATGACATGCTGTTAAACTGCAGCTTTTAAGGTCACTTCACATCACAGAGAGCGTGTTGTAAATAAGAAGACCACATCTCCAGAAATTCAGCAAACTGTAATGCTATGAAATGTTTAAATCTCATATAATTTAAGTCTTACTATCTTAAGTCTTTATAGTTTCTCTATGTATTTTTTGCCTTATGTTAAGAATTTTAAATACTTCAAAGTTTTAAGTTTGTGCTGTATGATTTCAGTGATTGGGTTAAAAGTTTCAGTTTTCACTCCATATCTTACTTTAAATAGTCTCTAAATTGAGCAAGAAATACATATCGTACAACAATCTCGTGCTTGATTTCCCCCCCTCCTCAAAGGTTGACTGATATATTGTTAAGTTCGAAACTCCAAATTACCATTTTTGTCAGTGTTTGACAGTCTGAGTGGAACAGAAAGTCATGTTTAATGTTTCTGACACAACTCTTAGTGTCATCACGCTCAGCCTGGCTATCATCCAACTAAAGGTATAACAAGCTCGTGTGAGAACGGTGAGGGAGGGAGGAAGGAGGAGGAGGGGGCAGGGAGGGCAGCCGACTTCTTCAATGGAATTTTTAAAGAGGGGTTCAAACTAGAGGTTATCAGTGTGTTTATGTTCGAGCGGAGGAAGTCGAAAAAACCGTGCATGCCTGTGATGTGAATGTGCATGCCTGTGTTTGTATGTGAGGGCTGACAACAATTACAGCGTCCTGCAAGCGTTTAAGCCAACCACCATTTAACAGCTCTGTTTACCAATTAGATAAGTAGCTTGGGTTATTTCATTTCAAAATCGCTGTCCCTTAGTGCCAATCTCATTGAAACATCCACTAAACTTCACAGCTGTTTTCAGCCAAGGGCTACAGTACATACGAGTGGCAAAATTAGAGGGATATATAAAACAAACAACTTGCTGTAATTATATCATAATAATCTGCCACTTCAATGTATTGGGTGCTTTTTTTAAAATGAAAGTTCAGGGATCAGACAGTTTCATACCAGTGTGGACTTAGATGATAGCATTTTTTTTTCCAGGTCTTGCCCCAACAAAATAGATGATAAATGAATATATTTTATTTTATACAACAAAAACCAACAGCATCTTTCTTTTCATACATCTGTGTCGTATAACTTATACAGAACTCAACATGTAAACACAACAATTTGTACATTTCCTGCCCCAGACCAAACCAAAAGTCTCCTTTAGGAGAGAATCCCTGTGATTTAGCCCCGACCCCACCCCCCATGCCCTACTTGCTACTCTAGCTGTCTAAAAAAAATTGGTGAATAGGAACATTTATTTACGTTTCCAATATAAAGAATTCTAACAGTCCAGTCTTACAATTATATGTTGACAACAGTTTTGTAGGCAGATGCGAGCTGCAGTTACAGTAAGTGTTAATTAAACTGGATAGTCTGTCAGCATCTAGTCTTCTAATCCAAACATGTAGATCCATTCATGAACATGAATTCCAACCCAAGAAATGTATTCTTAACTCCAATCCCTAACCATTGCTGGGTGGGAGAAAAGTAGAAAAGAAATTAATTGCTGAAGTTCAGAAAAAGTGCAGAAATAATCAGCGATTTCTCACTTAAGGACACAAGTTAAATGCCACCATTCAACTCAACCTTTCAATGAATATGGTACTTTTGCTTCAGTCAAGTGGCAACTGTCAATAACTTTGTCATGAATGTCAATGTTGTTATGTTCGATGTTGCTGAAGACAACTGAGGGAGGAAAATGTCTTTATAATTTTTTAGACTATACTGTGAAATGGCATGTTTTTTCAAGGATCCATGGATTCATTTTATGATCTGTCATAAGTTTGTGTTATTTTAAACGTGGTTCATAAAGCAGCATAAGCTCCTTTTAATTTTTCAAAGCTTTCATTGCAATGTGGTACAAACACAAAAGAATATCTTGTGCATATCGTGATTTAGAAGCTCAAAATATACGAGTCTAACATGAGCATACAGTTTTTAACAGAATGGCAGATTTGACATCCTGGGAATGAGAACAGATCGACTGGCAGTGTTAACTTCCTGGAGTCTGCTGCTGGCTAACAAGCAAACAACCGGACAACATGGTTATTTTTCTAACTTTACTTTTTATAAATTTTTAATAAGCATGATGCAACATGCTAATTAGTGAGCTGTGAAGGTGCTAGTAGGTGGATGATTACCGTTGGACAGAAACAGGCTTCCAGTCCTGATGCTAAGCTAACTGTGGCTTTAGATATAATAGACAGTCATGAAAGTTGTCTTTGTATTCCTCAGATTCTCAACTTGAAAAAAGAATAAACATGTTTGCCTAAATGTATAACCCTTCCTTTTAACTCCTTGCTATACCTCTCTCCCTGCAGCCTGAGCAGGAGAGGTTTCCTCTTGCTAACCTTAACCTGCATGGAAAGGAATGAAACAGTGGAGGAAAAGAAGGGAAGTAAAGGAATAGAGAAAAGAGAGGGAGAGAGACTGGTTGAAAGAGGGAGCAGCAGAATGAGAACCTGCCAAGCATAACCAGCATCCACAGAAAAAATGAAGGGAGAGAGAAAGAGACTGTGAGAAAGAGAGGGAGGGAGGGAGACCCTCGTCTTTCATCCAGTGCCAAGGATTAGATTCCCCTCCAGTTATTAGACTCTTCCACTGTGCTGAAAGAAGTGGGTGGGTTTGGGGAGAGGGAGGAGGAGAGGAAAGGGTTGTGAGGGGGGACGGGGGGAACGAGAGACAAGGATAAAATATAGCTGCTGACCACTGTCAGTTGCATCTAAAATGCTTTGTTATGATTCCATTTCCCCACATTTCCTGCCAAAACCCCCCAAAAAAGTAGAAATAAAATCAAATAAGTGGGGAAAAAACAAACACCCCTCCCTGCCTACAAATGGTAGATTCTACGTTGTTTGAGACAACTATCATTACAGGGCAACTTCAATCCAGCGAGCCACATTTAAGCTGGCGTCTCGACTATCTCTGCCATCAGTGAGCTGCCTTATCGCCAGACAGGGCCTTTACAGTCGAATACGACCGGAGCTCTTACTCACAAACACACACACACACACATTCTTGCACACACACCTTCCCCATTCCCAGTTTTTCCATTGTAAAGTTGATCTACTGATGAAACGGAGAAAAACTATGTTTTGCATTCAGTCACAGAAGAAAAGTACCACCATCTATAGGCGTTCCTTGAACCTGGAAGGCCTTTGAACCACAGGAAAGCTAGTGTGTGTGTGTGTGTGTGTGTGTTTGTAAAATTCCAAGAGAAGATCTTGAAGGCAGAAAGCTCCTCCAAAAAGAAAAAAAGTAACCAGTTTCCTGGATTTTTGCTGCTACTTCAAAGTGCCAAACAACTTCAGCCAAGAAATGCCTCAGGATTTGCATATATCATTTCATACTTGACAACTCTGCCGTCGTGTCTGATGTCATCCATCAGATGTCATACCAAGTTCATGTTGTCATTGTGGCCATAAAAGCACAGCATAGTAAGGTGATAGTGTTGGAAAACTTTGATTTGCTTCCATCTCAGTGATGCAAAAAATGGTGCTGATAATCCTTTTAAAGATAATTCAAATTATTTGCAACAAAGAGAACATTTTCAAGTCCATCCAATCTTCATCGACAAACACAGCAGCTCAGTTTCAATCCTTGTGGCGTCTGTGCAGCTCCTATGCAGCCCTGCCTGTACCATCCAAGACAGTTCCAAGTAGACTTCAGACTTAAATAACATGTTGCATTTTTTGCAAACATATTGCAGTTTTACAAATAACTGAATGTTAGGTTTTCACAAATTACTAAAACAAAAGATGATTTAAGGCTGAATAGAAAGACAAAAGCAGACTCAGAGCAGCAGAGCTCGCTAGTTGACAAGTCTCCCCTCCCAACACATTCCTGGACAGGCCCTCTTCCTCAACACTTCCTCCCCCCGCTCAGCCAGTCACAGGGGTCAAGTTGACAAGTCTCTCATTGAGCCTCACGTGGTCCCACTATATGGCCTTCACTCCTCACAACATAATTACGCTCATTTATTGGTGGAATAGATCCATTTGTTCCACTATAAGGAATTATGAAATTCCTTCTCAAACTTTATTTGGATGAATTATGTGAAACTGCCGTGTAGAAGTGCGGGGACAGAAATACAATAGTGTGGACTAACAACACAATGCACAATCACAACACGTAACTGACATGGTCAGGAGGTCACACAAGATTCACTTTGCCTCTTTTTCTATGTATCAAATCTGTTTCATTTGGAAGCAAAGCACCACAAGCTAACATATTATAACCTCACTGAGATGACATTTCTCATCAAAGTCAGAGGATTAAACACTGTCAGTGTGGTTTTAAGTGGGTGAATGCTTTGCACACATGCACTCATTTGTTCTCAGTCACAACAGGCAGCTACATGTCCTGGAAATGGAAAAATGTTAATTAAACAAACGTTTTTGTCTTAACTCTGCGTTGCATTCAGAGCGCACAGCGCAGGCGACAGTTTGTTGCATTTCAGAGTCTGTCGACATCTGCAAAGAATCTTTAGGTTCAGCAGCATGGCAGGGTTCCATTAAAAGCCAAATTGCGAGTTGGCAAAAACTCTGAGGGAACAACGGAAAGCCACAGCCAGTCCTGTAATTTAAACCTTATTTTAAATTGTGATTGCCTGACAACATGGACTGAAAGAGAAGGAGGAGGAGTACAAGTTACAAAGACATAAAGAGGGATGACAAGAGAAAGAAAGAAAGAAAGAAAGCAAAAAGAGTGTGGGCAGCCAACAATAGGGATGAATATTCGGATAATGTAGAGACTATCCTGACTGAATGCTAAAAAAAACAACAGAACAACTTGGCTAAAATAAGAATATGAGGGGATAATATGAATGAAGTAGAAAGTATACTGAGTAGTCTAGTATTTTACATTTTTTGGGAGCATCTTCAACCAAAAAGCAGCCTTCTGCATTTTATCTGATGTGTTAGCACTGAAGACTTGGAAGGCTCCAGAAATTCACATTTTACAGCATTTCGATCAAATACAAAAGACAATGACAAGGGGAAATTAATTAGATTTTGAAGTAATGGCAACAAAACATCTTAATTCATAACTTGTAATAAAAAGAAACTCGCTCCGCTCAGACTTCACATTAAATACTTGAATGTGTCTGCTTCATGTGTAAGCTGCTCACTTTTCTGCAGAGGTTATGATGGCAATCTTTTTTACGCATTGTTTGCAGCACGGAACAAGTCTGAACTGCATACATTGACAGTAGTAAAGGGGTCTTAAGTAGGCCCATTTTCTGCTTTCAGAGAAACTTAAATAACATTGATATGCAGACTTTTCTTTGTCACTTTCCTGGTATAGTTTAGACCTTTTTCTCCTAGAAAATGGAGAAGAGATTTATTGCAAAAGGATTTCTTTCATCTAACATGTGGTTAAATAAGCAGTTTGGTGTCCAAACTTGACCAAAAATTTTATAATGAAACCAAACAAATAAAACAGTACAAAGTAATGATCCCACACGGGACACAAAACCCTGTCTCCTGTGTGAAAGTCTAGAGTTTTGAGTCATTTCACCACGACCTCGACCACCAAATGCTGACTTTCTGGCTGCTTTATACTGCCTCATATTTGCAGCCCATTTAATAGGTTACAACAACATAACGATTGCTTGTGCAAAGAATCATAAATTGTTTCGGTTTGAGGATATATTGGGAAAAAAAGTGAAGGAAATTAGGTTTCTGTTTTTCCTCTTTGTATGCAAAAGACAGGCAGACAAGTTATGAGTCAGCTATCAAAAATATGAAGACATTTTACGGTTGGACCACAGAGTTCTGTATGAATTGTAGCAAATTATTTACAGTTCTCTGCATGATAGAAGAAAAACATGTTGGACTTGTCCGAGTTGCACTATCCAAAGAACATTAAAGTATATTTCATCTCACCCCCCATCTTTTATAACTCCCCATAAACATTCTTTGAAAAATCTGAAATCCAACCTTACATTTCTGTCAATATGATTTTAAGACAATAAACTTTGCCTCTTATAAATTTTACTCATAAGCCACAGGATAATTTTCCAAAATACACTTCTAAGGTGAAACATAGACAAGGTCTTCCCTGAGTCCTGTCCATTTGGAAAAAACCTGCTATTTTCTAATCAAAATTCATATCAAATGATGTTGTACAATTAAAACAATTTTACCTTGAACCTAAATCAATTGTTGCTCGTGCTCATATATAAAAATGAAAAGTATTAAAATGCTGAAAACATGCATTCAGATTTTTTGTAATTTGTAAATTTTGATGACAGGAAGCATTATCTGCTTGCATGCTTTTAATGTTGCCAGCTGTTTAAGTTTCTGAAAGACATGCTTTTACAATAACCATTAAATCAACCCGATGTTCAGCTTAAAATGTGAAAAACAACCAAACTAGGACTGTAGAGGCACAGAAAAACCGACATTAGTGATCTCTGAGCTGCGTCCTCGAGTGTGTACGTTGCTTAAAGTGAAAAAAGAGCCATGATGGAAAATATTTGAGGAAATGGCAAATGGTTAATGGGCCAGCACTTGATGTTGAATTCCATAGTCTAATGTGTCTCAGTCAGGCATAAGAGCAAGTGTTGTACACGTGCCAGCAAACAGGCTGGTGGTTCAGGTCACTGGGAGGACCCGTCCAGACTTAGACAAACAGATTCTCAGTGGACACAGTAAAATCTGTGCTTACTTTCTCTCTTTGCATTAATTCAAGTCAAGATGTTGATGTACTTAACAAATACATTTGAATAGCATTTCTACCAAAGTGTCTTTGTTTAAGTCCAGGCATCTGTGATTCAAACCTTGGAGCTGGGAGGCAGAACCCCAGTAGATGATTTACGAAACCTTTTTAAACTGCAATCACCTGCACTGACCTGTAGAGCTTCACACTTCCTAAACTAAACTTACGAACACAGCAAGGTGCGGTCAGACTCTTTAAAACGGCATTCTTCCAAACCTCCAAGAATCTCAGCTCTGTGTCTCTGTGTTTTTCTTAAGTATTAATGGCAATATGTTCAAACATGTATCCGATGTCACTCTCCAGAGCCAGACCCCCTTATCCCCCTCCCACTTCTTTCACTCCTAGACCCTACTCCCCCTCACCTTCCCAATTTCCCAACATTCCTGGGCTGTGCCACATCAGTCAAAGGGCCAATTCACGAGGTTAATGCTGCAGCGAGTGCAGACAGGGCTTTGAGACAGGATGTTTGGCTGATACCTTGCTCTGCTTAAGCAAACAAGCCCCCAAAATATGATTACTGAGGGCAGAGAAGGAGCAGTCCTCCTGTCTTATTTCAGTGCATCCAGGCCACACTAATGTCCACTAAGTATCATTGCTTTACCTGTTTCCACATGTTGAAAAGCCCGGGCCGAATAACAACAAGGTGATCTAATGTTTGACAGGTCCAACAGTTGACAAAAGCTTTATCACAAAATATTCGGCCTTTCTGTCTCAGATTTTGATCCCTCGAGAAAACAATTTATGCCACAAACTGTTGACAAACAGTGAGAAAAATGATGCTAGCAATACCATCAGGATTATACATCAGGGGGGAAAAATTGAATAAAAACTTAAATCCATGCTGTGACCCTGAACAGGTTGAAGTGGGTATGGGAAAAGAATGAATGAAACATGCAAAATCATTTTATGCAAATGACATCATTCTCAAGTGTTTTCTTTAACAACCCACAAAGTTATCAAGAGAAGGCAAGAGCAGGGGTTGGATGGCGCAGTTATGTGTTTTCAACAAGTGTTCAAAAACAGCATATTTGGGAGGAGAAAAAACTCCATTAGTCTACAAAACTACATACATAACAATCTGGTGCAACATCACAGGTTATGAGGAAGAAAGCCCATCCTAGTGATAGATATAAATTGCTTGTTCGAAGGTCAACAGTTTTCATACAATTGTAGTTTAATCCATAACATCCTTCTTGACTTTAATCCATTTCTTGCACGTTTGGACACCCTGATTGCACTAAATGCACACCATTTTGTCAGCCTCATTATTTTAGTGCTAAATAAGATGTTCTTGAAAACAATAGTTTGTGCAAGCTTTTTCAAATACATCATCCAGGAGACACGTAGCGTTCCTTTATACATCCACTGTAAAAGTAAAAACACAGAACTGCTCATCCAACAAATCGCATGATGGGTGAACGTGCATGTGTGTGCATGTGTGTGTCTATGTGTGTTTTTTGTCCTGATAGAACCCCTATGTGAGTACTCTGAGACGATCTTATCACAGAGTCAGACAGAAATTCCTCCCGTGTCTCTTTCCCTGTCACACCAACACACACCAACACATACACATGGACAATAAGCATCTGAATGACATATTTTGTTGGAGTCACAGAGGGACGATCCATGTAGATATAAGCATACTAAACTTCCAGTAGTCTTTTTCCTTGTCAAAGCAGGCCTGTTTGCTGGAGTTTAAAGGGAATGTTAACTGATTGAATGATAAAAGAGGCCAGGGCAAAGGTATGTATGGACCACACCCTGCTGTTCTATCTTTTTTCTTTAATGCTAAGCTACATTCAGTTTTTAAAGGAATAGAAAAAAAAGAGATGCTAAAGTGCTTGAGCACATTTTCAATACTTGTTTTTGTTCTAAAGAAAACATCGTAGGCTCTAGATGATACACCAGAGGATTACCCACACAAAAAAAAGGTTCCTTTACACTCCCGAAAGATCTAACCAACATCAAGCCTCTTTATTTTTTCTTTGGGTGACATTAACTTCTTTGATACATGCTGGACTGGGCTGCTTGTTCAGCTTATTTCCTGTTATTTGGCCAGCTCTTGCTCCAAACAGGAGTCCTATAACCTGTCAAAGTTAACAACAAAAGCTACATGCAGATTTCTTGGCTGCCTCTGTTTACCCAAGTCTCGCTCCTACTTATGCTCTTGGCCTGAGCTCCGGTTCTCGGCTCCAGCGTTCTGATGAGGGGGGCAGGGGATCAGAGACCACACACACGCAAACACACACGTAAACTTAAATACACACACCACGTCTTGTAATAAAACCAATGTATTTCTGCTCATTTCAGCAGGCAGACAATAGAAGGCTCCATCTCTCACTTCTCTGCTTGGAGATGCATCAAAATCTAAATCTAAATGTTGACCTCTGACTGTCTTGTGGGCCTAACTAAACAGACTGGTTGACATTTGGACCTAGCTTCCAGTGATGACACTTTTTATTCTCTCTTTGTTTGTGTATACAGTCATTCATTTTCAACGTCTTTGGAAAGTAGCCACTTCTTCTTTTTTTTACTAAAGAGTGTGCAACGGCGAATGCTAGCATGGAAATACATGATTTTGACCTGAAATTACACATAGACTTGTTTTTTCATGCATCTAGACACAGAAATGCCTTAAAACAACTTTTCTGTCTACTTTTTTCAATTTAATCAAAAAAACTTTATTTGTTTGTCCCCGAGGGGCAATTGGTGGCACACAGAGTAGTTATCAAAATTTTTTGGTCAGGCTTTATGAGATAGTTGGCACATCTATTGGGATGTACCCTAAAACAAGCATAGCACGTCAATAAATCACTTCAACTTTATACATCAACTTTTAAAAAAAGTAGTCTTAAATTAATTTCTTTGTACAACCAACTTCAAGTCTCATTCCACAGTGTACTGCTGACCCTCAGACCGGTCCATGATGCCGTGAAAATGCTGCACAGACTTTCTAGGTGCCCATTCACCTTTCAACACCGTCCAGAAGTGAGCCCAGGGAGGCTTGATTGAGTAGGTTTGTGGGTTTCTTTTAACGCTACAAGGACCTCTCCACCCGACCCCAGCACGTAAACAAATAAAGCTCCGGTTTCATAATCTAGAGGGGGCTGTTTCCTGTCCCAATGCAGCCCTCCACTACCGCACCCCTCCATTTCTTTCCACATATACACATGCACACAAAACTCTACACCGCCGCCTCATCTGAGCGGCTCGGCTCCCCCGCCCCCAAAAAGTGCCAGCCTCTTTCCACTGCTCAATTGCAGAGAGGAATGAAGGGATTTGAGGGAAGAAAGAGGGAAAGAGGGGGGATGGGTGGTTAGAGAGGCAAAGGGGATTGGGAGTATGCATGGGGATCTTATTGCAGCTTCGTCCCGGTGAAATATTTTGCTGTGGAGAAAGCATAGACGGGGAAAGAGAGACAGAAACGCTACACTGCTGCGGCATCCCAATAGCGAGACCCCCCAGACCCCCACCGAGCCCTCCATGCCTCTCTCACAATAGGAGCTTTATGTGGTGAAGTTTTTGGTTGTCTTAGCGGCCTTTGAAGATAGGAGGAAAGCACAACATGATAACGCTAGTAAATATAATTTACCCTCAGTGTAAACAGTCAGAGAGGATGCATGTTATGTAAGTTTGCATTAATGAGCGTAAGCATGTGTGTCATGCAACTCAGAACAAAGTTTTCCACTTGTGCTTCAAAACTTTTTTGTGGGTGAAGTTCATTCCTGCAGGAATGCTGACCAACTTTTAGCATCATACACTGCTGAAACAAAAACACCTGCCCTTTCACAGTGCCTGAGTACTTTGGCTGGAAAAAAAATGCAAGAGACTCACCTGTGTAGTCTCTTGGCATAATGTGAGGTGGACTGGAGGGAAGGGGGGGCGCAGTTTCAGTGTAAGACAGAGCGGAGTCTGAATTTGAAAAAAAGCATAAAACATGGCTGAAGAGTTAGATTCAGATAAATCATGTTTCCTTTAAGTTGTTTATCAAAAATAAATGTCAGGATTTGATTAGTCTTTTAGATCATTAGAAACATGTGTTTGGTTTGGACCATTTAAAATGATAGAAATGTTTAAAGACAGTACTTATATATGCAGGATTTTACAGAGCCATAAAATGAGCCATTGATCAGTTAATCTACAAATACAGCTCCCATAATAACCTTTTTGGAAAGAAGTGGGACATATTGTTTGCACAAACAGAGCCTCACTTTTAATAATAGGTGTCACTTTCAATGCAAGCAGCTTTGCAAAGATAATCTTTGTTTCCAGTCTAAAAATATGATGGTGACGACATACTCTGTGTCATTTACTGGTTTGCAATGTGGAGGACATTTTTCCAAACTCACCCAGTGGCTTGAGTTCATCTGAATGGGACAGAGAGTATGGGGGAGGAGGTGATTCTGAAAATAAAACAAGATCAAGTTAATGGTCATCATGAAAAATTCTTACAATTCTCATACAGATTTGAGGCTGCTATCACAAACAAGCAAGTGTCTATCCAATATAGTCTTTCAAAACACCAAAAGAGCCATTTCAGAGGTGAAACATGGTCCAAGAAGTATAAAGTTTTCTTTAATCATTCATCCCGAGGAGCTCATAATATATAGCTATATTTCAAAAGAATTACTGAAAACATGAGTCCTAAACTCTTTTATCAGAGGACACTGTTAATTATGTCCTCTGTTTGAATTTCATCTTAACTCTGATTCACACAGACTCACAAAAATCACTTCTGTGGAAATAAAGCAACTCTAAAAGCTGAGCAATGCTGCTGGGATAGTCCCTTCAGTCCAAAGTGGACATGGTTTTGTGGCTGCGGCCCCTTTAAGAGCAGAGCCAGTAATTGCCGGAGTCCTCAGTCAGTCAGATACCCAGCGAGTCAGTCTGGCGCCAGCGCTATGCAAACTGTATATTATCGGCACTCCTTCACCTAAATAACAAGAGGAGGACCTCCTTGTCAGAGGGAAAAGAGCCGAAGTGCAACTTGAGAACGACCTTCAATTCGGATGATGCGGGAAGCAGCAAAGTTGTGATAATTTAAAGTGTGTAATTTGTTTGGAATGTCCAGAAGAAGCAAAGTAACTCTGCAATGAAAAGTTTATGAAACCATAGGCCATAAAACATGAGAAAGGAGACACTGTCACATTTTCAGACCGAATATAAGCAATTCAAATGCATGAAAATGGTTCACGGCATCATCATCATCAACAACTGGAGGAAAATAAATCAGTTTGTGGGGGCTTTTTCACCCCCCATGATTGACGTTTCAATCAACAATAACAACATTCTTCAGCTGCAGGCCGCAGGCAAGCAATGCTCATTTATTGGAAATACCCATTTATTTCATGCTATCTTCAGTACTGTCTTTCATCAATCTCTCTATGGCTTTTAGTATAATTAAATTGTCTACGCACTTTATTTCTTCAAAGATTTTTTTATTTTATTTTTTTTTGCATGGCCCTCCACCTGATGTTGGACCTGCAGGGCTTTTGGGGGTAAGGAGCCCTCATGAAGATGTAGTGTGATGGTTTCGGTCAATGATGGTTGTATTTTTGGAAATTTGCCCACCAGAAAGTGTTACATGAATATATCTATAGTGGTGAGCCTTTGCAAGGTATTTTCCTTGATCCAATATATACCCTGTGAATTAACCTCCCACCCCATCCCGCCCCTTCAATGCTGATGTCCTCACCTGGCCCGCATAAGCGGCTGTAGTGATAGGGATTGCAGCACACCTTTGCACTGTCCACTGCGCCGAAGCTCTGGCAGTGGGACAGAGCTTTGAGTCGGGCTGATAACGGCAGGTCGCTCCAGCGAAACAGCTTACACAAAAGGTACTGTGGAGAGATGTGATGAGCGCCGAGCCGCAGCTCAGTGCTCGGCACCATCACGCACTCGCTGAGTATCCCTCCTTTGGTCTCTACAG
Organism: Leptatherina wallacei; assembly: GCA_028567055.1. Classification (NCBI taxonomy): domain Eukaryota; kingdom Metazoa; phylum Chordata; class Actinopteri; order Atheriniformes; family Atherinidae; genus Leptatherina; species Leptatherina wallacei. The sequence goes on from JAOXYM010000001.1 coordinate 9,545,974, forward strand.
CCTTCACCAAGGCGTCCAGAGATCTCTCCTTTAGTCTTTTTAAAAACGCATGAGCGGTGCTCGCGAGTTCATCCTCCAGAACCGTACGCCTCGGTGCGCACTGACAAGGGGCACCTCCGTCTTTTATCGGGGACCAGTAAGGGCTCCTAGGTCTCAGATCCCATTCCCCAAACAAACAACACGTCACCGTCCTACTGTCGCCCTCCTGTACTCGCCGGGAGCCTCTGTGCTCCAGGACGCACATGGCACCCCGGTCATCTTCAGGCTGCTCCTCTTCTTCCCTCTCGGCGCTCTCCGTCTGGTCTCCAGGCTCGCCCGTGAGTCCCAGAGCCTGGTCAGTGTGTGTCACCGACCTCTGCTCAAGTCTGTGGAGCTTTCCTGAGTGTCTGCCACCCGGACCGTTCCGTCCCCCCTCACATCGTCTGCTTCCATCCCGCCCGTCGCTCTCGGTGACCAGACGGCTTCTCCAGAGACGCCGAACAAGACCTGAGCGTTTCGACTTGAACATACGACAACCTAGACAGTTTTGGATGAGTCCTGTCGGTCCCTTCCGCCTCTCGGGGGATGCCACATCGATTTACACTTGTAGCCCAATACTGGGAGTTTGTGCACGGTGCGCACAACATGCGCAGCCGGTGGTCACCGTTTTCTGGCTCTCCCGCAGCATCAGAATGTTCTGTTCAGTCATACGCTGCGCTTAACATCACTGAACGTCTTAAGAGGGAGAAGGCTACACACAGTCACTGCCCAGTGACCTGCTGTCGCCAACTCAATTAAGCCACAACTTTTGCCAGTCCTCTCACAAAGCCTTCAACGCACCAACACTCTGGAGATCCCGCACACAATTCACAAAGCATAGTCAAAGCGCTCAAAGACCAGGACCAGTTTACATGAATAAAACGCATAAAACCATGCAAACATTTGTCCAGAATTTCTTATTGAGCTCCACGAACACCTCTCGGTCCTTCTTTTATCCCAAAATAAATCCTCACAGCGTTGAAATCCGGATCATTTATATCGCTGGAAGCAACAATTCGGCGCCTGGGTCCCTGGATAACGCAGAGATGTTCGGGGGCTCCGGTGCAAAACTCCAGGACGGATTCCGTGCTGAGAAGTTGTTTTAAAGAGAGCTGGAATTACTCCACTCTCCACTCCCCTGGAAGACTTTTTCGGACGTACACGCGTACACACAAACACGCTTAGGCACACGCACACATGCTGCTGCGCACACATAGTCAAGCCAAACAGAATGAAACCAGGACGCCACAACTGGGATTGTCAAAATAAAGACTTCGCTAGTTAAAAAATACTATTTATCTATTGATCTGCAGAAAATATAAGGAAAAAAAAGGGCTTAAGATTTAGGAAAAAATACAAAAGGATAGACTTTAGAATACAGATCATTTCCTGAGAAGTTTAACGGAAATGTTTGCATTTTACAGGACAGATTATCTAATTCAAATAGTAAAAGACGGTAAGTCTTTTATTCATTCATTTATTTATAACAGAAAGCATTTCTAAATGCGTGTTTCCTGAATTTCTCATTTTTATGCTTACCACCATGTGTGAAATTAAGATATTCTCAAACCAATTTAAAGATAACAATTCTACCATACAAGTTATAATTCTGGTGAATTAGCAATAAAAACTAGGCTTGAAATCTTATTTGATGTTTTTGATACATTTTCATATCATATTTTGGTCTTGTTTTATTGAATTTATTCTATTCAATTGAAATATTTATTTAATCTTTTTAATCGTATTTCACTTGATTTTTTTTGTTTTGATTTCATTCAATTTTTCCCATTTGATTTATTTGACTGTCCAATAATTTTCATTATATTTCATTTTGCTTTATTTTGGTAATATTTTTATTATTGGGAACCTTGCTTGTTTTGGACTAAAAGTCCTCTACTTCCGGTGTTTCTCTGTCTGACTTGACCATTTCTGTGTGTCTCTCTCTCCGGGCCCCAGAGGAAAGCTTTGGAGCCATTGGTTGATTCCCGCCATCATGTGCCAGTCTAGACACTTTGGCGGCTGGGAGACGCACTGATTGTTGCGCAAACACGGTTTCAAGTTTCTTAACTCTTAAAGACGCAACATCCTGCTCTGCTGCTCACACTGGAAATGTTCAGCAGTTGAAATCCCACTGACCACCAGTGGAAATATGGATTAACATATACATATACATCTAATTTATTGGATAAGTGCTCAGATCATTGTCTGAACTTAACATATAGTCATCATCATTATCAAATTAGAATTATACGGTCAAGAAAAAACAAAAAAAATACAGCGTTTGATTATTAACTTAAAGATGAAAAGTAATCATTTGCAGGGCTTAAGTGCCTCAGTTGGTTATGACTTTCAGTTCCGCCTTAAGAGCTGATGTGTATCTGCATTACAGATTCTCTGCATCCAGCTTGGACTTTAAAAGAGTCTATAGCTTCACCATTTATTTTTATTCTTAAGAACTTCCTACCGTTACATATCTTGCAATTATTTTCCTATGACAGTGTATAAAAATGGCGATATATCAGAAAAATACGTTTTTAAAATCAAGTGATGACACAAATAACAGGTATCATAGACTGCAATCATACATTTATTTTAAAAACATGCAGTTGTCTCATAGGAGATCAAGTAAAGCAGGTTGTCCAGTAATTACAGGGTTGAAGTTTCACTCCCAAGCTCCTCCTGCACATGCCCTTGAGCAAGACACTGAACCCCAGATTGCTTGTAATATTTGGGATAAGCACCCTGGGCTTAAACTGGAGGGTTAGGGTTTCCACCAGTGGCATGCCCACTACCTGTGTCTGCCAACATGACTGCTCCCACAGATCGAGCATTTTAACAGCTCTTTAAGCTTTGATGTTATGGCTGTTTAAGGTGGGGCCAGGACAACATTCGTGCTCAGTGACCACCTAAACCTCATATCAGAAGTGTTAACTTTGTATTTCAGTGGCATGGATGGATATTTCTGTGTGCTGGTCCAGCACCAGTAGGCACAAACTTTTAAGTGTATGAGGGGCTACTGGGCTGGCTGTGGAAGCGAGAGTCAAGTTACAATGAGAGAGGGCGAGAGTTGAGGATGAAGAGGAAGGCAGTTTGTGTGTGTGTGTGTGGGTGTGTGAGTGAAAAAGTGAGAGAGAGTGTGTGAGTGTGTGGCTTCACTGGGCACCTGTTCAAAATGTGCTCCCCTGTGTAACTCAACCGGTTGCAGAGAAGGAAGAAAGACGTGTTTTGGAAGAGCTTTGTCCAGAGCTGAATGTTTCAGTGGCCACATAAGCCCCACTGGGGTCACATCAGCCCTGAGAATCATGATTTAAAGCTCTTTTAAAAAACAACAACCTTGCATTGTTTTCTTTCATGAGACGTACAGGATTACTTACCACATTAAACCACTTTCCATTCTGGTGTTACTGTTTATAAATCATTGTTTTCTGTGACTCATTTGGAATACTAAATAAAAAGAAAAAGCCAGATGAGGGTTATTACCTTAACCGAGTCAAACACATAAATCAAACATGTCACATACGTGTACAGCGCATTCCTAGAATTCAGCGCTCTGCTGTATATCATGTTGTCAAAGAGAAAATATAAACAGCAGGTTTATGACCAGGCAGATGTGGCTGACTATAGCAATTAATAAAGAAGCTCACACAAAGCAGGACAACTTTTTGTCATGACATATATTATTAGATGTGTGATCTAAAATAAACAAGGAACATCAACAAACAGTATGGGATATTAATAGTAACAATGACTTTAAAAAAAACACAGAGCCAAAGTCCAAACATGACTGGTAATAAATGTGAGTCAACGTGGTTGGCACATGAACATTGTTCCCTTCTTATCAAATCCCACTTATCTCAGATACATTCCAGGATAAATCCCACAGTGTCTAATGAAATAACTCATATACACAAAGAGCAATGTGCTTATATGTGATGTACAATTATTGTAAAAAAAAAAAAAAAAAAAAAAAAAAAAAAAACAACAAGTTGTGTTTATAACATTAGTAATAATGTATAATTAACTCAATCTTAACTTAATTTAGATACTTATTTTCAACAATTATACCCCATTGTAATATTTCAGTTTACACACGAATATTTAATTTGTGCTGTATGTGAGAGAACTGAAATTTGTTCATGGGGGCAAAAAACTATATATTTTTGATAATTAACCTGGAATATTAGAAAGGGAACAGTTGAGTATGTGAGCCAAAGAATAAAGAGAAAATATGGGGGAAGATAACAGTTATGAGACACTTGACAGAAATAAAATAAAACTATTTTAAAAAAATTCAAGCAATAAATAATAACACATAAAGGTAGTCAGTTAAGTATTTCCAGACATCAGTAGCTTTATTACAAGTAGCAGCAGTTGGATGTAAAGAAAATGGAGAAAACAAGAGATGCAGAGATGGATTGGACATTACTAATGCTGATTATCATTTGGGACATCTGGCAGGTCTAAGTTTTCTGATAAAATCAATACTAATCAGCAATACACTGACACCTGTTCTACTGATTAAAAACAGTTTCAATTAGATTTAAAACTGATCAATAATTGCAAGAATTTTTTTGCAAGGCAGATAAATAATCCCAGTAAAACTGTTGGGAAATCTGCAGTTAGCTTGCAGCTTGGCTGGGGTGGGTGGGTGGGGAGCTGAACTCTTGATGAATCACTAATTCGTCATAACAGTTTTTTTGTTTTGTTTTTGTGTTATGTTTGCAAACCGACTCTTTGAAAGAATCTGTGTCAGACTATCAGATGCCGTCAGTTTGGCTGCTGCTGCAAAATGAAAGCATGCTGGTTGCTTGTGTTAGTGATAAGGTGTGTGCATGCGAGTGTGTGTGTGTAAAAAGCGTGGGAAGAGGGTGGTGGTGGTGTATAAAGGTTGGTGGGAGAGTAGACAGGGTGTCCGGCACCAAACCACCTCCCAAAATAAACGCCGTCCCTGCGTCTCTGTGTCTGTCCAGCGGCAGACCCGCAGGCTCCCAAAGCAGCAGCAGCAACAGCAGAGAGGAGTCTGGGGCCAGGCGGCCTGTCACAGGAACAACATGTCATCAGCTTCATCGCTCTCCTAATGGCTCGACTCTACAGCAGAGATATGGCAGACAGTGTGTTGCCCCACCAAGGCGGCAGTTTATTCTGCACTTACACACACACACACACACACACACACACACACACACACACACACACACACACACACACACACATATGCGTGCATACATAAACATTCATGCATGCACAAACACTGCTGCTGCCCACTCCCAACCACTTACAGGCCAGCACAGCAGAGACTAGGAGGCCCCGTTATGAAAACATGCAGGGGTGCTGGAGAAAATGTCTGGCTAGACCTCTGGACTCAGGCCAGGCTGCCCTTAATCTGATGTCTAAATGAATCCCTGCATGCAATCTCTGCCAAGTTAGTAACATTAGCCAGCTGAAGTATCTTTCTGTTAGGAGCTCTTCCTAACTTAAAGGAGTAGTTCAACTCTTTAGGAATTGTTGCTCTCTTTAATAAAGTTACATGAGGTCAGTTCTCACATGTCTGTTTGATATGGTGCTGTGGATGAAGATCGTGATGAGGAAGATTCAGTGCAACTCACAAGCTTCAACATCACGCAACTAAATGTGGATATTGTCTTCTGTTGCTGTTGTCACTTTCAGAAATTCCAGGACTTGGGTTATTTTGATATTCCTTCATGTATTGAAGTTTAGTGTTTAGGTAACTTTGTTATAGTTACCTAGAGACTTCCTGGTTAAATAAAACAAATATAGAAGAAATAAATAGTATTCAGAACTATGTTTTCTTTCATGTATAATTACTTGAAAATAAAAACAATTGCAGTTAAAAAACAAACATATTTTTCTGTGAGCCAGTTTTGATTATTATATTCATTCATTCATTCATTCATTCATTGGGATGCACTGATATTTTTTCAAACCGAGTACAAGTCCAAGTACAAGTGCTAACATTTGAGTACTTGCCAATACCAAGTACTGATATGAGTACTAATATATCTCATTACAGTTCATCGGTAAGGAGCGTGGTCCAGAATGTCAAATGCAACGACTGAGTGGTTAATTGTGTGATATATCAAAATGGGTGATCTGCAGCCATTCTCAAAATCTAATTCTTTAGAACCCGAAGAATCTTCATACAATGTGTTTTTTTGGTGGATTCACTTCAACACTGACAAGCCACCTATATGCCCCAAATCAGCTTCTCTCGTCAAGATAATGTCTAATTTGGATTTTTGAAATAGCACCCGTAATAACTTTGTTTCTGGACACCTAATGATAGAATTATAAATGTAAGGCTTAAAAACAGAATCAGATTCTTCATAGATAAGGAGGGAAAAGTGTTTTTTGGCGGATTCAGTTCACTGCTGTGACAAGGCACCTATATGCCCAAAATCTACTTTTTTCACTGAGATAATGTCAGATTTGTATTTTTTAATATTGCATGAGTATAACTTTGTTATTTGGGCGTAAATGCGTTAAAAAATGAACACTTTAATTCCACAGATTCATTTCTTTGCATTAATGCATTCATTTTGACAGCCCTAGTTTTTTCACATTGGTGTCTGGTTCTACATTATCTGAACACTTTTATGAATACCGAGTACGAGTAAACACACATAGTATCAGACCAATACCTGATACTGGTATTGGAGCATTAGTAATTAATTCCTTTATTATTGTTTGTTTGTCTGGTTGTAAGTGTTAAACAAGAGGTCACAATACAATGGCTAAATGACATAACTTCAAGTTCTGACTTAAGACTTAACTGAGTGCTGTTTTTAATTTCAGCCAAGAATTCAGTCAAAATGTTATACAAACTTTCCCGTTGGGAAACTTTTAGTGTATAGAAATTTTAACCAACAGGCAATCAGCTCAGAGGAACTGCTAGAATCAGCTAGCCTGACTTTCTATGAAAAAAATATAATAATTTCTTCTTCATTTACAATAGATTCAACAAATTATATTTTCAATATCTTGTTTTGTGAACTTCCTGGGTGTTAGTAGGTTACATTTTTACACATTTGAAAAATGTCCAGTTCTTTGTTATCCTAAGTTAAACACATGCAAAGTGAAATATATTTTTTGTTAAGAGTTGATGCTTTTTCTCATCTGATCCACTGCATCAAATGTCTCACTTTACTTACAAAAAATGGCAAACAATTCTTTTTGAGTTAAAGTTGCTCTATCGAGAGGTTAAAAACAATCTCATAAAAAAAGTCAGAAAGCATGATATTAAAGAATCATTCATTCATTCATCCATTCATTTTCTATACCTCTTATTCCAATTCAGGGTCGTGGGGAAGCTGGACCCTACCCCAGCAACTAGCAGGTGAGAGGCAGGGTACACCCTGGACAGGTCACCAGTCCATCGCAGGACATTCAAGAAAACAAATTTAATTCATATTCACTGCAGACCTATAATGTTAAGTCTGAGTTTCCCTCTGAGGAAAACCTTGCTGCAGTATCTCATCTCAACCTTCAGCAGAACGAACTCTAAACCTATCGAGAGTGAAAGTCTAGATGCTGAACCCTCCCTGTTAACATTTCTTGGTCCAGCACACATTCTTCCACTTGTGCAGGATTCCTGGCACCAGAGAGGGGCGTAATCAAGTCTCTCTCAGCTCAGAGCTCCGGCTATCCTTTGAAACTGCACCCATCAACCTTTTTTTTTTTTCAGTAGCCACATATTTATTTTTCTTTCTCTGTCTTTGCCATTCTGACTTGCTCGCTCACTACTGCAGCTAATCGAGCTGCTGACTGTAGTTAGCTCATTAATCACTCGTCTCCTCTTCCCACTCTGTTCTGAGAAACAGAGTCACTAATTAATGGAAAGCACTTTATGACAGAACACAGGGGTTTCCTGGAAATTATCCATTAATCTAGACTTCCATTATACGTCTATTAGCATGAGGTGGGTGGGGATGAATGGTTTGGAAATGGTGGAAAAGAGTGATCAGGAGCATAATATCGGAAAAAGGGTTACTTAAAAAAAAAAAAAAAAAGTGCACAAGACTTCATTGATATTGATCAAGCCTTGCTAACCCTTCAGGTTGCTGCACCATCAGCTGTATGTTCAAACACAACACTTGAAAACACATGTTGAATCTTATGATAAATTGCGTGATTGTGTGCATTAATGTTGCCTTACAAAACCGTTTTGGCAAATATTTTGGCCTTTATGAGAGTTATATGAAGTAGAAGGAAATGCAACACAGATTCTTGCTGTTCAATTTCACACAGAACATCACAATTACATGCTTATGTGCCACAAGCTATCAGGAAATCATATTCACTGGATGCATCATAATTCTTCATCTGACTGAACCTCTGAAAATTCTTCAGCTGCAGTTTCTCTTGATTTCATATCCTGTTACACTCAAGGACATTTGAGGTTTGACCATATCCTTCCTTATTAACCAGTTCAACAGAAATACTGTTTCTAAAAAATATAGTTTCTTGCATACATTTCAATGGGATTTTCTGTGAGATATTTAGCATACAATACCTCCTCTTGTGTAACGTCAGGGTGGCCATATGCAAAAAAACAAAAAAAAACAACAACATTAAAATAAAGAAAAGCTCAAAAATTATTTCAGAAAGCACGACAGTTTAGAAAATACTGTAACACTTTAGAAAACAATTTCAGTACCATTTCCTCATTCATTTCTCATCTGTTTGTTTGTAGGGTCATACAAACAAAGCCAGAACTGCAGTTTCAAACCTCAAAGGGTTCTCACTTCACACAGTCGTTTGTCCATTCAGAAACACCGTAGTAAAAATGGCTGCACAAAATTAGTGACAGCTGTTATGTATGTGGACCTATGTCATAGATATTAATGCCTCATTCTAAGAAAATATAAACATAACAGTTATTATAGTAAAGTGATTAAATACCAATAGAAACTCTGTTTTTAATGATATATTAAATGTTTCTGTCATTGACTTTTGATTTTATTGCACGGTGCACCTTTAAAACAGCTAGTGTTGCATCTGTCTGACAGAATAAGACTGAAACTTTCTCACATATCTTAATGATATGCCTGCAGCACATCTATTATAAAACACATACAATCATCAAATGTCAGAACTACCAGTCTAGTGATAATCTATCTATCTATCTATCTATCTATCTATCTGGTAGGTAGCATAATTCTGCACATAAACCTTCAGGTATTCATAAAAACTGAATCTAATTTGGTTGAGGGGCAAAGTTGGGTGACATGATATTTGTGCATTTGTTTACTTTCACAGCATTGTAGCCTGTTTAGGCTTCCATTGGGGGGAACAGTATCTAAGAAAACGTGGAAGGAAACAAGATGAAAACAAAGGAAGAGGAAGGGAAGCCAGCGAGATGGAGACTGTCCGTCACTGATCCTGGTTCAGTCGGAGTCATGCAGACAGTGGCGCCACAGTCAGATCTAATGCCTATTGTCACTCACCAAAAGACCTTTTATTTATTTATCCGATGACAGAACAAATAACCAAAGAAAGTAATGAATGGAAGGAGAATTGTGTTGTTAATGCAACTAAATCAGTCACTGACCCTCAGAAGAAAAATTGTATTCAAAAGCTGGTGTCTCAGTGGGTGCATCACACCAGACTGTAAGCTACTAAACATGAAGATGCATTTGTACTGAAGGGAGGAGGGCAGGCAATGACCTGATAATGAGAGAGGGATAGAGAGGAGGA
>JAOXYM010000001.1:9555805-9593387 GCA_028567055.1 Leptatherina wallacei
CTTTGTGTATAAATGATGCAGGGAGGTGGGACCAGATGTGCAGGTGCAAGGAGTGGCTGGGGGAGTATTTGCATGGAAGGCATCATGAGTCGCCAGTCCGATTAAAATAGGGAAGTTGCGGCTTATTGGCGCCTAAAACCAAGGCCGCCAAGACGTCCCTGCTGCAACATTTTTAGATTCCTGCCATCATGAAATTACAAGTGAGTCAGGGTGGTGACTCTTGCTGATGAGTGCAATACACAGTGAACAAAAAGAGAAGAGTTTTGTTCTTTCGAGACGGAGAAAAAGTATGAAGTTCTTATAAATAAAAGCAGGTAAATGAATGCAGACATGTAAGAAATATTCCTAAAACTGAAAATATTTTTTTTTCCTTCACTTGTTTTGCAGAGATAAACTGAATGATCACTTTTACACAGTGGTGTAAGGTAATAATTTTCTTTCATAAAGTCCTTAATTTACTCTTGAACAGCCTGGGTTTTAATATCAATCAACATCTTTATCCTGCAAAGATCTTTTGTTGACTTTTATGCTCCACCATATCTGCTCTCTGGAGTCTCCACAAAGCAACTGCTTCATGTTCACGTTTGAAGCTTTGCACTCTGTGACTTTGAGACCTAATGACTATCTGCCTAAATTAGGAGTCACCTTAAATTAAATGAGCTTCAGGTTGTTCCATTTTTGGCTCAGAATGGAGATACAAGGAACGAACTGTGGCTGTATCAAAGAGGGAAAGTATAGCGATCTGATGACTGAACTGGGCTATGTAGAACTGTTTGAACCCATGTTATTGATCTTATCGTTCCATTTTCTGTTCTCACATGTAGTCTCAAAATGATTTACATTGCTACTGAACATTCACGATGTTTACATTACCATCTTCCTTTTTTCAGCTGTCAGTCACCTGTAAGGAATTTAGGATTGCCTTAGCCTCTACAAAAGGAAAAAAGATGCATATATATATATATTATAGTTCAACCAACGAATTTGCCAGATCATTTTGCTCCAGAGAATATTCATCATTAACTTGACACTTCTGCCAAACAGCTGATTTGTTAGCTTGAAATTTGAAATATGTGTACCCACACATGGAATGCTCTAATTTTCTCTAAATTAGGTTTTAAAGAATTAGGCTAGTTTAGTCAGTTTCATTATGAGATAGAAGCTTCATAGTTTGCTTTAGCAGGCAAATATAAAATGTACAAAACAAGGCTTTGATTACTTCAAATTCCTAACCTTGAAAATGAGGATTTGCAAGACTGCAGTGAGTCATAAAACAACTTAATGAGGCCAATGACCAAAACAAACCTTGAGATCCTCAGGATGTTTCAGTCATTATGTCCAGGATTTTCCCTCAAGTGTCCAGGTTGCAATCAAGAAGTTATCTTTGCTGTAAAATTGTCTGAGCTGTGGTGGTACCATTTAAGTCTTTACTGTTTATTCATTGGGTCATATCATGAGCATTTTAATTATTAGACATCAGGAACATTTTATTGGCCTTGTAAATCAAATCAAAACCAATGAAATCTTATTTATAAAGCACTTTTTAAACATGAGTAGCACAAAGTGCTTTACATAATAAAATGCACATAAAAACACACCTAAACACACACCCAAAGCTATGGCCTCATCATAGGTTTTATTCCTGAAAGTTAAAAGGCCGGCACCAGAGGATCTCAGGGTTCACAAGGGCTCATAATTAAAAAGGTCGTCAGATAAATAAGAAGGCCCAAGACCATTGAGACATTTATAAACTACTAAAAGAACCTTAAAATCAACCCTGAAGCCAATTAGATGTCACTGTCAAATGTAGCGATTTTAAAACTGGTGTAATGTGTTCCCTCACTAAAATGCAGTTTAAGATTATCAGGAGACATGGTGATGTAAAACTGCTTATCATCAGCATAGCTGTAAAAATCAATGCCATTGCTTATGATGATATCGACAAGTGGCAATATGTACAGATTTAAAAGAACTGGGCCTAAAGTTGATCCTTGGAGAACCCCACACTTGATTTTATGATTTTTTGAGGACCATGTATCCATACTTATACAAAAATTGCCAATCTGCGAGATAGGAATAAAACATTTTTAAAACAGTATACTTGAGAGGCCCACCAGACTTCTCAGTGTGTGTAATAAAAGCTCCGTTCTTGATTTCCTGTCTTAAACAGTTTTTTGTGAGCTAGCCATTTCTTCTCCTAATTTGTCATAAGGAATCACAAAAACTTCAGCTGTTTGCACTTCCAGACACAGATAATGTTTGTGTTTTTTGCCATGCATTCCAGTTTCATCACCTAACCCTCTTAACATAACATCCACCATGACTCAACTGCCAACACTTTGGTTGATGGTTTAAATGCGTTGGTGGCTAAGCCTCAAGCCATTAACTACACATCATAGCCCCTCTCCTTTTTTTGCAACTACACACAGTTTTTAGTTTTGTCTTTTTTTTGTTTGGACTGCTCATTGTTAAGTATCACAGCATGTGATGTTAGTATCTTACCTGAAGCAGACAGCAGTTGGAGAGCTTTCAGTTTGTTGAATCAGGGAGGAATTATGTAGATTATGGTGGTAGCTAAACTAAAGCTGGCTTCATCCCAGGTGCATGACTGATGGTATTTATTTCGACTCCCACTCCAAAAGCATTTGTCATCTTCAGTTATTTCTTCGATGGAGTGATGGTGGTTCCAGATTTCATTCCCTGTTAACTTAATGCATTTCCTTTTCTAACTGTAAAATGTTTCACCTGCCATGAGTTATAAAGCAAGTCCACCGTGATCACCCCACCACCATGCTAAACAGTTAGATGCTCTCCTAAAATTCTGCCCCTTTTTTTTTCCAAATATACATTCACTCATTGCAGTCATAGTTCTACTTGTTTCCAAAATACTTCAAGCTTCCTTCAATCACTGAACTTTGACGACTTATTTTTTCTGATAACTCTATTTTAAGGTCATATTCTTATAAGTGATACTGCACAAAACACCACCACCCTAGAGTCTGCAGAAACCTTTTTGAAGTTTTCCTGAAGCCAGTCGATTTACTTTAATTTGCCTAAATATAAGCAGTGCTCTCTTGAAGCTTTTTTTTTTTTTTTTTTTTTAAAGATCTCAATTTTACCTCCACCATTACACTTAACTCATTGGCTGCCTAATACGTCTTATGCGGCTTTTAACGGAGGGTGGGGGCAGCGGGACTCTGGCGAAGCAAAGCATGTGTTGCAGTGTTTCAGTGAAAGAGAGTGTCATGATCAATGAAAGACACTTTTAATGCTAGCAGCCAATGAGTTAAATGCCATTTCCCTTTTGTGTCATGAAATCAGGAAATGTGTAAACACTTTGTCCTTAGCCTTTTTCTGCTTTGTGAGCACAACTTATTTTAACTTTGCAGCGCGTTAGGCAGCAACTTGGAAAGGTTCTGCAGCTGCTCATCAGTGGTGCTGGAGTTGAGGTGTCAAAGTGTATATAATACTTATTTTCATCACTTTAATCACATTTTAGGATAGCATTCATCTCTTTTGCATGGTGTACTTTCATGACTTTTTCCTCACTATAAATGAACGCAGAACCAAAGCATCACACTAATACTGCTAAAAATATAGAGAGGAACCTTACATCTTCAACTTCATAGCTCCTCAACATCAGCTCATCTTTACTCACTTTACTATTCACGGTAGCAGAAATTTTAACCAGGGGTGCTTAACAGGATGGATCGTTTTCAACGAGGTGCTTATATGCACACTATAGTTGTCATTTAATATATTGCTGTCCAATATTTCACAAATCTGTCCATGACCCACTAAAAAGCAAAGGGCATTACCAAATGTTGAAGGATATCATGTTGTCTTAAATCAATCTGCTTTTACTTGTGGCATGTTAAAATTCAAGACTACATCATTTGGTTTCATTGATCCATCATCGGCTCGCAGGTGGTGACAAACAGGAGCAGATGACAGGCCGGCAGGAGATGGAGCAAGACGGTTTACAGAGGTGACAATCTCCAAGGAGGGTGGAGCATTTGCCACCAAGCCACTAAGGCTAAAGATGCTTTCAGACGCAAACACCCAGACATGTGTTTCAATCACTTTAGAGGACTTAAACCAATTTTCTGGAGACTTAACCTTAACCATAACCACTACCTGCTTAAGCTTATCCAAAGACCAAGCTATCACCTTCAAATTTAACTGAGACTTGTTTTCTTTGCTTCTTTCCAAAGAAGCAGGTCACCACAATGCAACTGTGTAAACACATGTATGTCCTCACAAAATGGGTTATACAAGTAGACACACACACTCCTGCACCCACGGGAGTCGAATGCAGCAGGAATTCTTGACAGCTTCCTTTTAAGGCCATGACAGGAGTTGTGAATGCTGCCTGGCCGGTGTCATCTTTAAACTCCAAGATGATGCTGGAAATAGTGATGCTTATTTGTTATTAGAGAAGGGGAGCAAGCAGCTCATCGGCAGCTGGCCTTTGCTTCAAGTTTGATTTTAAAACGAGAAATTCAAATGGAGAATTAGCATCATGCACTAAAGCTCCTTCACTACAACCCAAACAGTGCGCAGTGTGTGGGTCAGTTTAGTCAAAACAAGGTTGAAACAGAGCCCAGATGATGGACTTGAAGAGGTCTACACCCACAGTTCTACCAAACACACTCAAAGAAGCTCTGATTCTGTTTACACAGTGGAGGCTAAATGTTCAAGGGAACACACTCTGCATTGCATGTAATTGCTTGTGATTCTCTCTCTTGACTTCAAAGAAAGGGAGGGCTGCAGTTCAAGGGTCAAAGGCTCGGCTGTTGCCCAAATGCCCTCCAATTTCCTGTTTTGTCTGACTCTGTGAGTCTAAAGAGATCTAAAATGTGAAGATCATGCTCTGCTGGAGCCAACAAGACAAAGAGCTCCATTTCAGCCATCCTGTCCTTTTTCTTTTAATCTCAGATCACATGACACTTTCGAACATATAAGCAGTTTTTTTTTCTACTTTCACTGCTGTAAGGGTTTAAACTGCTGGGTTTGTTATTAAGACTATACTGTACAAAGTTACACACTAAGTATGGAAAACAGAATTCAGTTCCAACTCCCTTATTTCATGTTGTTCATCTTGTTTACCATGGTATACCACCATGGTAAACAAGGATATTGCCCTCCCACTCTTTTCTGTTATCTCTATCTTAAATTAGCAGTCGAAGATTCTCACATGAAGCAAAATATGTTAAGAAATATTTCTCAATGCATTTGAAATAAACGCTCATGACACATAAATCCAAATTCCAGCACATCCTCTTATAGAGAGCACAACAAAAGTACATCTGTGAATTTTTGTGTGTGCATGTGTACGTTAAGGGGGGGGGGGGCTGTTACGTGCGAGTGAGAGGCCCCGGGACTAAATTATACTGCAACATGGTCCCTCTCAAAGCCCACATCTGGGATTGGCCCTGACAACTGGATGCTGTGCTGCTCTAATTTTGGTTACTTTGTTTATAACCCTATAATAGAGACAGTATCGGACCACAAGGCTCAGATGAAGGAGGGCAAGACGCAGGCAAAGTAGTAGTCACTTTGAAAAAACCTGGAGGACATTGATGTAAAACTATAAAAATGGGGTAAAAAGAGATGTTTAAATACTTGCATGCATTTGGTTGAGGAAAGCTTTGTAACTTCCTTACTGGATTCACACCCCTACAGGGATTCTCCTTTAAATCTACAGACTGCAAGTTGCAACTTGTTGAGTTGGGTAAGCGTGGATGTAACAATAATGACAAATCTATAATTATATTGGGGAGAGACTAGGGCTTTTCCAGCTCACTCACTCTCTTTAGAACTTCGGTATAACTCTCTAAATTCACTCTGTCGAGACTGGATATACAAAGTCACTAAGTAGACTTGATAACAAACAGCATTTTGCCCCGAGGACAGGGCTCAACTTACTGGATGGAAACGGAAGCTGCACAGAAAGGTTTAACATATCTTCAGTATTTAGGGATTAAGTTGTCATCTATGTATTTATCCGTCAGCGCTAATATTTAACCTTTAATATGTGGGTTGTTTTAAAAGTCCTTGAAAAATGACTTACAGGTGTTTTGAAGTGTTGCAGCCGGGAGCTTTAATGCAATGCCCCACTTCATTAATATCTTTGACATTATTTGTGTTTAAATCCAAGAGAAAACAACCTGCCGGCTGTTGAGGTTGTCCTTGTGTCTTCAGGGCAAGTTGTAGTTTTCTGCTAACTTAAAATATTAAATACAAAAATGATTTTAAAAGAATCAATTCTGTGACTTGTTTCGGGTTAAAATACTTAGCTTTTAGATTAAAATAAAAAAATTCCTGAGGACTTTATATAGATTGAGTACACTTTAAATACATTGCAGAAAAGCTAAAACCAGTGTTAATCAAAAGAACGAGCAAATAAAATAAATGATTTTTAAAATAATTGTGCAACAATTAGTATTTGCTAAATGTTTTGTTTCATGGTCATAGAATGAACCATTTACATGCATTTAAACAGCAGGTCCTCCTACAAAAAACTACTGGCTGATCAACGAGGAAAGATGGATTTCCCATCTCATTTGAGACACTTGGACATGCAAGTCCATGCAGGGAGGGAGGTGTATGCAAGTGAAGATTGGTGCTACTTCATTGGTTCTGGTGACAAACCCTACCTACCTGAACAAGTAATCACAGAAGAGCTTCCCATCATTTCTATTAATCAAATCTAGGACACATCCTTAGTGAGTCAATCCTGCCTGTGACTGATTAAGAGTAGACAAATGTAGCTCTTCTACTACAAGACATGATCAACATGAAGAAATCTAAAACAAGACCACAACAAAACCAGATTCACTCAATAAAATGTCAATATTGGACAGAGATTAATCTGATGGCAAAATTACCAAATGTTCTGAACAAACACTGAGAGCATGGATGACTGGGTTGCCAAGAGCCTGATTTTGTATGCACAGGGGACAACTTTGGATCCTCAAGTACACCTACTTGTACATTGTATAGCTTCCTCAAAAGGCACTCTGTGCACATGGCAAATTAAGAGGACAAAGCTGCATGGCTACAACAAATCACCAGGAACATGGTTATCCACAAAGAACTGCTTGCAAACCCTGATGACATCATGTTCACCCCATCAGAGCCTCAAACACACAGAGTTTAACACTCCATTCATGGAAAACAGAGATTTGAGTCAGGACCTAGCAGGGTGGACGTTGGTCTGAGAAGTGACTCAGGAAGAAGTCTGCAGAGCTCATGGGTATGGCTGAATTGTCTGTTTTGCTTAAGAACCTTCCTAAGAGAGTGAAATAACCTGAGCAGCCATGAAGAGAGCTGTTTTCCAAACAGTAAAAGGAGCTCCAGTGCTTCCTTTAACATCCCCTCTAGCATAAGAAAGACCAGATTATCCTTTCTGTAAAATTAGGAGATAACTCAGTCCTGCGTTTCATTACAGCTGCAACTTTTTGAGCTTAGGAAAAGACTTTCACCGTTTGACTGTACTCCACCACATTCAACTACATGTTTAAAGGAATCAAACATGAGTGAATCATGGCCTGGTCTCCTCCTCCTAACCAAACCTAAATCTTATTTAGATCTTCTCATCCAACACGTGATTTTAGATGAGGGAGGACAATACACCTCTTTGAACAGCATTTACGGAGCGATGTCTTCTGCCTCAGCCAAAGTCCATTATTACCACATCATGTAAGTGACACACTTAAAGGATTGTGGCAGCTCATGCCTGTTAAGAGTGGCTTTACTGATCAATGACATTTTTAAAAAAGGTAAAGAATACATCATCTTAGTCTAAATTCATGAATTCAGAAAATAATCAGTAATTTGGTTGCTTTCCCACAATTTTGCATGCTAATAGTTTTTCTAATAAAGTTGCACAATTATACTGTACATACCCGGGAGACAGAAATCACTTTTCCTCAGTTAAACATTTATCTTTAAGATTTAATAAAAATGTATTTGTTCAAAAAATTAGATATATTCAGTTTGCTAGCAGAGTTTGGACTCTTTCATTTTTTGCATGTTGGCGTGCAACTTAAGAAAATCTGCAGGGGGGGGGGGGACAAAAGCAAAACTCTCTCAAATGCCTTCATGAAGACATATGATATTTGGACGGTGACATCTAAACAGAGAACATTTCATTTCATAATTTAGGGAGAAAATTGGATTACAGGAAAAGCAGAAAGAAAACAAACATGGAAAACAAGATTCCACAGTATCTGATTTCAATTGAGTTAACTTAATAACAAAATTTCTTCCTGAATAACTTATGAGTTCCTCGCTTTTTGTATATTAGATTCTGTATAGAAAAATACTGCTCCGTCTGCTCTGCAGCCTCAGAATCTCTTCGTCTGTCTGCGCTCCTGTCTTCTCTGCTTTTTCTCATTCACTTCCTCTGGTGCCGACGGGCTTTCTGCCATGAACCAGGGGCCCAGAAAGTTCACCCACAGCAGGTGTAGGGCACGGGCCGGGGCCTGAAACACACAAAAGACTAGATTAAAATGAGAAAAGACATGAGAAAAGGCACAGTATTAACCACAAAACTTAACTGGACTCTTTTCTTTGCTTGTTTATAAAAGCTCTTACCAGCAACCAAAGATACCAGAAATAAGAGGAGATCGTGCTGAGTACTTGTACTATGGCGGTGAGCAGGATGACATCTTTAAGGTGCCTAAAACAAGAAAACAGATACACCATTATTGAAAAACACGTCTGTAATAACCTGAGAACATATGATATTGCAGTAAGGGCTCAAAAAAACCCAGAAAAACAGACTAAAAAGAAAAAAATGTATATAACGCCAGCCTTTCTGATCTGCAGAGGTTAAAGCCCCACTTCTGAACTGTGGCATATTTTCTGACTGAGACGCATCCTAACAACGGCTAATTCAGCATCCGTCCTGCCTCTCGTCTCTTCTCTGAGCTCTCTTCAGCCAGTAAAAGTCAGCCCGAAGTTTACTCTTATGTCTTGCTCGGTGTCTTTCTCTCATTATTCTCCTTGCTCCCTCCTGATAATGTCCTCTTGCATTTCTTTGAGGTGCTAGCATGTGATGCTGTCCCATAAAGGATCGCTGCTGTAAAGTGATGCGCCGGGATGGGGGAGTGCGGTTTCTCAGCATCAGGATGCTGCTGGGCAATGACGGCTCTGGGAATGTATATAATAAATGTCAGTGTGCCATCAAAACAAGTCAGAAGCACAGAGTTTTTAAGTCGGAAAATTATGTAGAGCTACTTTAAAAGGTTGAGAATATTCTTGTTTATATGAACTTTTCCGTGTGTTTATGAATACCTCTCATGTTCTGTGTTGGAGCATTGGTTGTGCAGGTCCTTTGTGATTAAAGCTACATGTATGCAAGATTTAATATGGTGATTGGGAGAGGTGTAGTCCCAGTGTTGTTCATGCTTCATGAGAACAAGTTCAAAGTTCAATTCATCTAGAAAAACTGAAACACTGAACCAGTTCATCTCACAATCCCAAAATGAACCAGGTTCAGTTTGTCTCTCACTTTTTCATGAGCTCTTCTGATGTATCCTTCCTACATCTTATACAGTGTTATTCAGAGCGATGTAGTACTGGAACATCTGAGCAGAAGCCTGCACATCTCTGCACTTAATTATTTAATATTAACCACCAAGATACTCACAAAATGTATTTAAAAAAAACAATTAGCAAAATGTTAAACCCCTTAAGAAAAAACAAACAAAAAACTTGAGAAAAACACAGTAGCAGCTGTGATTTGCTGTGGGAGAACAACAGAGGATCAGAGGCCATGCAGGACACAGGTGAGGACATTGCCCGTAAACACAGAGCCATCTCCAACAAGGTTAAAACAAACTTTCATGTTACCTTAAACTTTTTCTCTGGGTTTCTCATCCAAGACTTTTTGTTTTGGTTCTCCACATTTTGTCAGTGTCTGTTATGCAACCGGCTGTGGGAATTTTCCTGCGTATTTCCACATGTCTATAACTTAACATGATTATTCTAAAAATGTTTGCATTAGTTGTATATATGTGGTATTTATGCCTGTTGCTGGGGGAGAAATCATTACTCATTCTGTGGCTTCCACCAGAGCGTTCACCTGCAGGTTACAAACAGGCACAGTTCAGTAGGACAAGTTCACTGCTGACAAGAACGTAAACACTGCTGTAAGACGAAGACACACTCTCTTTACATTCACCCGTTATTAACTTCACAACTGCACAAAAAATATGAATGAAGAACATGAACTCCATTTAAAAGCGTTCATAGACAATAATCAGGAATGTTGGGGCAAATATTACCGCGTATCCAATAACTTGCATGTGGAGAAATTACGACAATGGATCTGGATGCATATATGAGCATGAGATTAAATTAATACCTTCACTGTATAGATACTGAAATCCACTATTTATTCCCAAGTAAACCAAATTAAAGCTGCACCGTAAACCTTCCCCCTCAAGTTCAAACTTGATGGTTAGTAAAATCTGTTTAATATGAAACCGTGTTACAAAAAAAGTATCTTCACAGTCATGTCGTTTCATACAGCCCCTCTCTTCAAAATAATTACCTTTTATTTTGGGATCACTTACTCTGCCATTCCTTGCTCCATGTTTAGGTCTATTCCTCCATCCAGGAGGCTTCCATCCTCAGCAAACACTGGCTTGGCCATGGCTGACATGGAGCGGTAACTCCCCACATACACAGCGAGTGCAAACAACAGCAGAAGCTACGGGGGAGGGGGGGCAGAACAGGGTTAAAGCCAGGAACGGAGTTGTGTTGCAAAGTTTGGATACAGACAGACGGCTCAAATAAGGTCGACTCGATACACTCACCCATGTCCAAAATGTAGATGAAGTGTAGAAAACCAAGAAATTTACTGCAGCATATATCACCTGCAAGAAGAACAGTTTAAATGTAGTTGGACAAAAACACTCAGCTGATCACCACAACAACATACCTACAGGAAAGCATAGTGGTAGCAGTGTGTTTTTCCTCATCTGGAACTACAGCTTTAGGTGGCAGGGATGATGAACTGCTCCAAATGCCAGTCAAGTCTGGCACAAGACCATCTGCCAGGAGGCTGAAGACAAAGTGGAATTTTGCCTTTCAGCACAACAGCTCAAAGGATACACCCAGGGAGTGGCTTCATCAAAAGACGATCAATGTAATGATCGATGATTAAGATAAGTGTCCAGCTTCAATCAGCAAAGTTAAAATCAACAGATCAAGCCAGAAATCTTGGTGTCATTTCAGACTCCAAGATAAAAATTTCACAGTCATATTAGAGCAGTCACCAAATCAGTCTTTTACCACCTGAAGAATATATCTAGAATACGGGGAGTGATTGTTCGCGTTGATTTGGAAAAACTTGTTCATGCATATGTTTTCAGTAGGCTTGACTACTGTAATGGAGCTTTTACAGGCCTTTAAAAAAAATTCATTGGGATGACGAGAAGTAATCCAGAACATTGCTGCTTGTGTCCTCACAAAGACCAATAACAGCACATATCACTCTGGTTCTCATATCCCTGCACTGACTTTCTTTCATTTTACCCCCTGCTCTTTATTAAGATAATTTTTCTTTTTGAATACATGTTCTTATGCATTGACAGTGACGATGATACATTTCCAGTTGACATCTGTTTGTATCATATGTACCTCACTATATGTATTCTGTTGTCCGTTTCATTGTATTGCAGCTTGTTCTGTTGCTATTTAATGTATTTATCCTTTTTAGTTTATTTAAATGTTCCTATTTAATGTTTCTTTTGCATCTCGCTGTAAAGCTTTTGTTTGATGTAAAGCACTTTGAGCTGTCCTGTACATAAAATGTGCTATACAAATAAAACTACCTTGACTTATCTGTCTTTTGCAAGAAAGAGCAGGAAAATACAGACAAATCAATATCCGTCAAGCTAAAAGATTCCTATTGTAATGTAATTAAAATCTAAATTTGTTCAAACCAAGAAGTACTCAGATGTACAAGCTTAGTTTTCTCTGAAACATCAATGTAACTTTACATTTCCTCTTACATTAGCTCCAAGGATGACTCTTGTGTAGAACTTGAGCGTCGCCTCGTTCTCCTCATAGATCTGCTTCTTTCCCTTCGTGCCAACTTTCCCTTTGGGCTGTTGGGTAAAACACAAAAAATATCATGTATTCAACCATACATACAAATCAATGAATTTTCACTCAACAGAAGAGCAAAATAAGCTTTTCATGTCTTTAGACCTTCTGCTTTCTGAGGGAAAAACTTCTTAAAACAGGTGTAGTGATACCAGCTTTCCTGCATTAGACGTGCTCCTCCATCCTATTTGGGATATAGACTAAAAAGTTTTGCTTTTCACTTAAAAATATAAAAGCATAATACATTTGACTGTTTTTTAATCTTAAAGATCGATTATTCCTTCTGCAGGTTCTGATGGTCTCAGTGTCGCTCTGCACAGCAGCATCATTTTCAATGATTACTTTAAAGTTTGTGTAGCAGTGAATGAGCTAATGTGTCTGTCACTGCAGTATCTGCATGTGTCTGCTTCTCTTACCGCCATTGTTCGGTTGATCTCTTCCAAGCCGTCTTCTTTGTCATGGACCTCGGATCTGCCGCCGCTTTTCCTTGTTATTACGTTACAACATTAAAAATCCAACTCCGGTGTCTCCCTACGGTTCAATTTTTTTGAAACACATCAGCATTCAGGAGCTTGAGGGATGGAAACATATCCGGCGCATGATTATATCGTCATCAACTTCTCATTGGTCCTCGTGCAAGGAGCGAAAACCAGAATGGCTTGGACGACTTTCTATGCTTCATACTTGTAGACATGGTACCATCTGCTGGTTAATACTGGCAATACATGGTTTAATTTCGGATTTGACAATCTTATAACTGGCAATGATTATTTGGTAAAAAAAAAAAAAAAGAAGAAAGAAATAACACCAAACATAAAAATGAAATGTACAGAAGACACCGGGAAACACAACATTTCCAAACAGATTTTAGACTTATTTGATGATTTGATAAAAACCTTTGACTTTCAAACAGTTTTAAGAGTTGGATTTAAAAGAAAATGTTCAAGGGGGGGAAAAATCAACAAGTTTCCCCCAAAATATTCACCTTTTTACAGAGTATTATGTTTTTCGTGGTTCTGAAGCTGAATGAAATGTTGGGGATATTTATGACATCACCTGAATCAGCATTGATGCATGAAACCAAAACTTAATCTTTGATTATGCACTAATTTATGGGTATGAATTTGCATATTACTATAGAACCAATGGAAGTATGATTTAACAAACTTCTAGTATAAAAACTGCTACTCAATCCAGCCAGTTCAGTGTACTAATTTACACTTTCAAATCATGAAAAGTGTCAGGTTGCAAGCCTTCAAAACAGTATTTTGACCCCTCCCGGCCACCGTAGGCGCAGCAGTCCAATTTCCAAGTATCAACAGCCCAGTTGCTGTTTTCTCGGAGGCTCTTCAACGATCGTAATGCTAGCGATGAGTGGACATGCTTCATCGTGTCGTCTGATGTTTGCACACTAAGGAGCCTCACTCTTGAACTGATAGTTTACGCTTCACCATGGATTACTTGCTCCAAGTGAAAATCGCTGCTCTGTTTGGGTTATTGTTCTTAACTCTTCTTTTTGGATTGATCCCTGCTCGAGTCAAATGGTTCAGGGACACAAATGGGACAGGTGAGTTCACTTTTTTTTTTAGTATAGCAGACATATTTATATGTTCTTGTACATTTATGCTGAATATTTTTATCCGGGTTACTATGATATTCGTAGGTATTAAGGAGAAGCAACGTTCAGGCTACCTACAAATCTCAGCTAAACAATGCGAGGAAACGTGGAAGAAATGAGTATTTTACTGTTATTAGATTGGATTTGGCTTTATTAAACTAAAGCCGATTTACAAAGAGGAAGTCGCTGATTATTTTTCAGGCGTTATCTTTTTCTATAATGTGCTTTAATTTCTGGATAAACAAGCTAACCACGAATTGCTAAAAGTTTGAAATACGTTTTGCGTGAAGATTCTGGCTAAGGTTAGCCAATTTACAGCATTTAGAAAGTATTTTAACTTGCCGTATGTATATGTAAATCACATGTTTTAGATGTCGATAATGTTGTAAAAACAATTAACTGCTGTTGATTGTATCGACTGTTACTGAGAAAACATTATTGATATGTATGCTGCGAAGATTACATAGTAGAGATAAAGTTGTAAATAACAGGATGGGCTTCAAACTTTGATCACTAGACAAACAACATTATGATCAAAACTTCCCCCGGAAATTATTTAGATGCATCTTATATGGTTTTACACTGTTACAATATCCCAAGCAGTTTTGATAACCTAAGGGTATCATGTTATCACTGTCAAACCTCCTCTCAGCCCTGGCAGGAGTCACCTGATAAGGATGAAGCCTGAAGATCAGAGCCCCTATAACACGTGACTACATTCATTTTCATGTTAAAGACCTGAAATCAGAATGTCAGACTGCTGAACTTTGGCTTTTTCATATGGAAGTGAAAGTATCATTTCTCTTTCTTCTGTCCCTCTGCATTGAAGCACTGCATCATTTCGACCTCTTGTGCTGTGATGGCAATGTTTTATCACATGATGCCCCAACAGATAATCTCATTTTGGAGGGAGTGACAGGGTTTAATTTTCTTTACGAATGCCATCTTGTCTACCAACCATCAATTTTACAGTCATAAGGTACTTTACTATAATTGTGCTTTATTCCCCCATCCAATCATAACAAGTTTAAAAAACATGTAAAGTGCTGCATTCATGCAGGAGTCACGATTCAGTAACGGCCTTTTCTGAGCGCATAACTTAGGCTTGCAATTGTTTTCCTATTTGTCAAGTTGATGTTGAAACTTAATAGATTCATCTTTTCATTCGAAGAAACCCACCGCACATTTCTGAGCTTGATCAGCTGCTTTGCTGGCGGGGTTTTCCTGGCGGCATGTTTGCTGGACATCATTCCAGATTACCTGTCAGACATCAGCACAGAGCTGAATGCTCGGTCTGTGGAGGTATGTACATGTTTAGACTGATTTAGACTATCTCTGTGGGATTGTTTATGTAAAAGAATAAAAAATAACAACAAAACTTATTTAAATATGCCAGATATAGCTTATGGGGTAGTTTTTATCTGTTGTTCTTAGCCATGTCTTATAAAGGCTCCCTGGAATAAGGAAAAACAGAAACAAAAAACTTATAAAGTCAAATATACGATATATCTAAAAATATTACACACCATAGAAACAAATACACTAAAACACAAAGCAAGACAACCTCACAACAAACAAACACTAAATTGTAGCAGCTGACTGAGTTTTCAATGTTGACATTGTCATGTTTTTGATTGAACTAAGATCCTAAAATGCCCACTGTCAGGAAACTTTCTACTATCTAGGACTGTATTGCGTTGTTAAGTTCGTACCCAGTTTCCTTAACAGAATAAAAGATTTACTTGCAAGGAGTGCGAAAGACGTTTTACATCCAGAATTTGCACTGACATGCATTGGATAGTGTCAGAATATATACACATGCAAGCTCACACACACACCCCCAGCTTCACAGAGAGGACTACCTCCTCCAAACCAGCCTTATCTGGCTTCTGCAGTCTAGATAAAAACTGTGTGAAACTCAGAGAAGCAGTATTTTTCCAACTCAGCAAAACTGTTGCTCTTTAAGCACACAATGTTTTCACTGCAATGTAGTTTAATATAACAATTAAGATCATTCTTAACACCCACTCAGGAAGAACACTTGACAAGACCTTGCAAGGGATCAAAAAAGTTTTTATTGCTCAAACAAAAGAAGCTATGACCAACAGTAGTACTGGGTAGTCAGATCTCCCAGTCAACATGCGACGTTGGGAACCATCTGGCACTGATGAGTGTCCACCGGTCCTTTAATACTGAAGGGGATGATGACGATAGAGAGACTTGATAATGCACATGTATTAGTAAGCACAAGTGATGACGCATGTTCTTTATGTTCTCTCACAGTTTAACAACAACAGATGTTTTGTTAGGTCACTGTTTGCTGTTTGTCAGCCTTATAGTACTTTCTTCCTAAAGATTAAACAATTATTTTAGTTTTCTTTAAAGTCTTAAATGTTTTAAAGTTTCTTCAATGTTCCACTACACCACACTGACCCTGCCGTCTCTATATTGGTCTTAAACAGACCAACTTTCCTCTTCCAGAGTTCATCATTGCTGCTGGTTTCTTTACTGTCCTCATACTGGAGAAGATTGTCCTGAACTGCAGGGAGATCAGAGGGGCTCATGAGGAGAGGGCACCCCTTATACCAGAGAGCAGGCATGGGCATGGGCATGGGCCAGCCACAAGCCCGGATCTGGAGAGCAGCGGTCACCACGTCCATGTTGACTTCCAGGCTCACTCCCCCTTTCGTTCCTTCATGCTTTTCCTCTCACTCTCGCTCCATTCGGTTTTTGAGGGACTTGCTATTGGCCTGCAGAACACTGACTCAAAGGTAAGAAGATGGAGCGGATGTTTGCTCAAAGCATTTATTGTTTTCTCCATTTTCTTTCTTCTTGTTCTTTGAAAGAATCTCCTTTACATTATCACACGTCACGACTTTTGCATACAATGTCTTTGTCAGAAGAGGTTGGATTCACGTTTACAGCATGGTCGTATGTTTAGAAGGTGGTTTTGGTTTAGAGCTTCCGAATAGATCGACGGGAAATGAGTCACACGGGAGTCACATCTTCTGATCACAAGATAGCCTCAGCAGTCTTGCTCTCAGAGTTGCCTCAGGACTTTCCATGCACATGTATATGTGGATATGTGCTTATATTTACTATCTTATAAAAACAGTTAAATCAACGTTTAAATGACAATCATAGCTACTCCTTGTATTTAATATTTGGGTATATTTTCTAAGAAGACTTAAATACATCAAATATTTCTAAGCGGATTTAAAATTGAGATAAAAACCGGATGTAATTGTCAATTAAGAAAATGAAAGAGCAGTTGGACAAAATGATTAAAGAAATAACTGCTAAAGTGTCATTTGTTAAGGATAAAACAAGGGAATACAAGCTTTCACTCTACAAGCATGTTTCTAAGAAATATTGTGTATGTAGGGGCGCTTCCTGGATTCAGTGTGGATTTGTTTGTGGTGTTCTTTGGATGAGGACAAACTGGAATATCAAGTCCTTTGCTTGTAATTACAGATAGAGGATTTCCTCTCAGTGGAAAAGGATCAAGATTCTATTAAGTCTGGTGAAATCCTTGAAGAAGGCTTGTTTTCTAAAAGTGTTGCAGTATTAAAAGTGAATATGTCCATGTCTTGTATCTGAAAGCTTCTGAAATGGTGTTTTTTGATATTCAGGTTATGATTCTGAAGTGGTAATGGGCTCAGGTACTTGTTCAGGACCATAACCTGTGAAAATAGTTTATCACAACATCAACAAATACAAGTTAAAACTTTACTATGCAAAAAAAACAAACAAACAAAAAAACAATTACTGTATATAAACAAGATCCTTGAATGACCTTTAAGGGCCTGAGCTCATTTAAGGTGGAAACTTCGGTCGTATAACATATCAAAGTTTACAATTTTATTAATAAGCCATAGTTACTGCATCCTCAGGGGTAAGTAAGAGAGGGACCAACCAGCATGTTATCAGCATAAAGTCCAAAAGTCACCACCCACGATGGTACAGTAGGTGAATTTGTTGACATGGAATGGGTAACTCGCACATGTGTGAGGGCTTCAATAATGCAGTGTTTGACTGCTAAACTGGCCTGCCTGTTGAAAACATTTGGCAAGTAATGGCTTTGTAAATACTCCCACCTCGAGTCCTCGAAATGTAGAGCAGCTCAAATCCTTCATCAACAGCGGTTGGTCTCTTCACTTCCCAAATACTCACAATGTTGTCAAAAAAGAGGTGATGTAACTCAATGTTAAAGTTGTCCCCAATGCATCATTTTAAAAACATGTTGGAAAAGTCATATCTTAAAAAGTGCATGCATCTCTCCATAAGCACTTAATCTTGCATTTGATATGGTTTTAAATCATGTATAGCATTTTACTTTAGTATAAAACAGATGGTCGATCTTACTGGAGACAGTGTTGTTTGTAAGGGGGCCGGGCTCCCGATGCAACACCACCTTAGAATCATGTGTTTGTTGACCTATTTCATGTAGCGATACAGAAGTATTCTCAGGATGTGGTCAGTTAACGCGTCACCGTTGGATGTAGTCACAGGTGTGAAAGGGCAGGCACATTAGACAGAATTGGGATGAATCTATAACTTTTGACCTTGAATAATGATTTTTGGATTGCTTCTCATTAAATCTGCAGTGTCCGCCTTAGT
Source organism: Leptatherina wallacei (assembly GCA_028567055.1). Classification (NCBI taxonomy): domain Eukaryota; kingdom Metazoa; phylum Chordata; class Actinopteri; order Atheriniformes; family Atherinidae; genus Leptatherina; species Leptatherina wallacei. The sequence continues at coordinate 9,574,167 of JAOXYM010000001.1, forward strand.
GTTGGGTGTCCCAGCAGAGCACCATGATATTTTCTTGAATTGCACATTATTGCCTAACCAGATGTTATCTTGTTTTCCAGGTGTTAGAGATCTGCATTGCTATTCTTGTCCACAAGAGCATCATAGTGTTCAGCCTGTCAGTGAAGCTGGTCCAGAGCGCAGTTCGTCCAGGATGGATTGCTGCGTACATCATAGTGTTCGCCATGATGTCACCTTTTGGCATCGCCATCGGCATCGGCGTGATGGAGGCTCAGCTAGCATCTGGCGCATTAATTCAGGCCGTCCTGGAGGGGCTGGCGGCAGGAACATTTGTTTACATCACTTTCATGGAGATCCTCCCACATGAGCTCAACTCTGCAGGGAAGCAGCTCCTCAAGGTGCTCTTCATCCTGTTGGGCTTCAGCATCATGGCAGCACTGACATTTTTGGGCTGAGGTTTTGTATTTCAGGAGGCCCATCTGTTAGGAAAAGACTTGTGCACCATGTGCCATCTACTGCAGCCTCCACAAACTTTCTTTTTCGTCACTTTAGCACAGAAACTTCATTAGAAATGAAGACATGGGTTCATTGCTGCCCTGTTACAGCTATCTCTGGAGATTTTTAATCAAAGGGTGCATGGCAACGTGCTTGTGTTGTCTTGCTTTCATATACTTTAAAAGAAGCTCATTGTGGAGGGCAAACAACTTTTTTGTACATTGAATTTTTTTTAAAAAGATGATTTTATTTAAAAAGGCGCTACTTACTTAATTTAGCTGAAGAGAAAAAAGGGGTAAGTATCCTCAAATATCACTGACCATATTTCCAAGCGTGCTGTGAGTATGCAAACCAAATCACTGTTTTTAACCATTTGAAATATTAAGGAAACAAAGGGCAACATTTTAAATTTGTGATGCCTTGTAAGAACTCAGTCTTGTCAGTGTATCGGTACTTTTAGGTCTTTAATGTTTACATTAAGTCTGTATGTCAGCTCTTTGTTACTGAAAAGCACTAACTGTGCCTTCATTTTTATATCATTTTTATTTCACACTGTTTATTCTTAATGGTTTTTCCACTGGCCTGACATCAGTCGGTAAATACTGACATTCCACGGCTTTACTTAGCTTTTATGTTTAGTTTCTCATTTTAAGCTGCTTTGTTTCTCATTACTGAGAGAATAATGCAGAGCTTCTTGCATTTGTGCTGAAAAGCTTCAATGTAAAGTGATTAAGTCCTTGTTTCATTGTGAAGAAATGTAGAGGCTTTGGAGTTTCAGCACACAGAAGTCAAGAAAAAAGATTCCTGTAACGTGAAACCTTACATTATTTTACTTGCAAGAGTACGGCTTTAATTTATTCGAAAGTTCATTACATCTCAGAGGAGTGAGCTTCTTTTTTTTTGTTTGTTTCATGATCCGAGTCTTTATCTGCAGTTATAGCTGGTATCATAATTCCTGTTTCTGTCATGTGACCGTATAATTGTTCCCTTATGGGAAAGAAGCAGGAAATACAAATGCATGTTTTGGCTGTCAGCAAAAGTTGCTCATGCCAACTCAAATATGGCTTACCTCATATACGATGTCAGCTATTTTTGTTTGTTTTTAGTCAATTTTATTTTTGGATTACCCAAAGAAATGAAGTCTTCTGCTTTCACTTCCCAATAATTTGTCATGTGTCACACTACCCCCCCATTATGCATTGTTAAAGTCTGAAAACCACGTGAGAGTATAAACCATTTTCCTGCTCGTACAGCTGTTTGTGCCTTATGATTGCTCATCTTGTGAGAGTGGTGACTGATATTACTGATTATAGTAAAACGATTTAGACACTAAAATGAGTGCAACGTGTATTTCTTATTAGCAAAGGAAGTGTTTTTTAATCTGATAAAGTGTGGCGTCAGTAAGACGATATCTAATATCTTAGTTTCTCTTCCTCTACAGCTGAAAGCAGTCCTAGATTTAATCTCACTGATGTTTGTGTCTTTTTTTTTTCTTTCCACTAACTGTCTCTAGCACTGTTGGTTTGTGGGTTATTTTAGTCTTTCAATTAATTTTGGCAGCAGATGACTGCCACCAGGTGGGAGTGTTAGCTGTCCGACCGATGTCTCCCTAATAAGAACGGTAATATGCAGAAGCAGGATTGGAACGCTTTTGAGAGTATACTTGAGTAGTATGTGTTTCATAGTATCAACAGGACATTTTCAGGGGGTGTTTAGCTTGTAAAACCTCACATAATCTGCCTTTTTTCAGAAGATGTGAAACATGCTGAAACTTGATATGATTTTGTAAACACCTAAGAAAATGTCCAATACCAGCTCCCTACAACCTCAAAATATAAGCCCCATTCATATTGTTTTACATTCCGTAACAGCATACACTAGTTCAATGAAGTTCTGTAAGCATCACACCAGACCTGTTAGTCTGTTTGCAGACAGACATAACTTGCAAAAATGTCTTCACATCAAGGCAGAACTGTATCCCAGAAACAAAAACGCTTGCTTGTCTGATGTGACACCCAAAGGCCTTGTTAACTCCTGTTTGTCGCTTTGAGGTCATTCATAAATGTCCACTAATGAGAGGTGCTGACAGTGGAACAATAGTACAGTAAATCTGCCAGCTCTGGAAGACAGAAGCCTCTGTGTAGGAGGGAGACCCAGCAGAGCATTGAGAGTCGTATGGACACTCTATCTGTTCACCCAGAGCTCATTAACCATTTTTTCAGCCGCAGCGTCCAACTTTATTCTCAGATACTGCTCTCAGATACACAAATTATGTCTAAAGTGTAGCTGGTCTACTTCTCATGCTGCTACAGTCTGCATTATTCTTGGACTGTTTTTTTTATGAGAAAAATATGAAGAGTACCACCAAGCCTCTTCTGCTGTGTCGTTATTTCTAATCTTATTATGATGGATTATATGGAAAAAGTCTGGAAAGAAAGGAAAGACAGCTTTAATGTACATTTTAAAACGTACCATATTTATGTTTTTAGGCAAAAAAAAAAAAAATAAACCTGTGAATTTCATCCTATTTCAACAAGCTTGGATAATTCTCTCCTATAACTCCTGAAACTAGCCATAACCAAGAAAAACTTGACCTTAGCTGCATGCCAAGATGATTTTCGTCTTCACCAGTCACGGGACAAGAGCAATGCTTCCCAAACAATTTTCCTTGAGGACCCCCTTAATGCAAATCCTAAAAAGTTGGGGACCCCCCCTGCCCCACCCTGTGCTGAAACCATACTTTATTTTATGCTTTCAAAAGTGAGATTCTCACTGTAAATACTGACTGAGTCCTCTCCTTCAATAAAACCAAAGTTGAAATGAAATGAAAAATATTATTGGTCACCACCAAGCATACAACGCTTAGGTCACAACCAAAGGGTAGGGGCAGAAGCCTCATCTTATATATGCCCCCCACACCCCTTTTGTTTTTTCCTTATTCAAAATTTTCTTTTCTCTGACATTTATGGGACATTAACAATAATTGAATACAATAAATAGCAGAAACAAAATGCTAAAACAAAATCGATAAAACCAAAGTTAAATTAACAACATGTAGCCTTACTTCTTTTTTCTTAACATAGGTACAATGTGTCGACATAAATCACAATGGCTCTGAATGTTCAGAGCCTAGGGGACCTGTGATCTTTGGGGGAGCCTCTTGGGGGGTCCCGGACCCCAGGTTGGGAACAACTGGATTAGAGGACATTGTGAATGAATGCAAATATCTGAATCCACAAAAGGGAAGAATGAACACAAACTTAAGCTTACTGTCAAATATAGAGCAATTACACATTAAAGGAAATCAAATGGCAAAAATGCTGCAACCTAAATAATGGAAATGATGGTTGGCATTTGAAAAGTGAAGAAAAGATCAGAGAAAATAATGTGAGCTGTTCAGAAACTGAAAACAGGTGAAATGGCCTTTGCATGCTCATAAACAGGTGAGTTTGAGAGTTGAGGACATCTTGTGGACAGATGATGACTGGCAGGAGACAAGCTGGATGGTTAACAAAAAATGCAGCTGGAGGAGAGATCATGCCAAAACTGACTAATAAAATCTATTTTCCAACTTAACCATGGCTCCAGATGAAATGCAACGGTACCACTGAAACTGCTTCTCTCCATTTGGAGATGAACAAGAGAAGGTAAAAATTAAGAAGTCAGTCCAATAGTTTTATATCTAAATTTCAACAACGAACACTGCTTTTTGCTTGCAGGAAAATTACTAAAGTAATTATGAGTCATTCTCTTTGGTACAAATCTGTGCACAAAGTGGCAGTCTATCCCTCTGCTAATGAGATATTCCAGTCCAGACCAAAGAGGCAAAGAAACTAAATGAGCAAGGACACCATCTAGAGAGCCGTCTACAAAGCTGGAAATGCACATTCCTTCAGCAATAATGACTTTAAAACTTGCATATGCAAATTTCAGTAAATACTGGAATAAACGCATTAGGAATTTATGATCAATTTCCTAAAATAAATAATTAAGTGTATATAACTCTGTTTCCCTAATTAATTACTGGCACTACTGTTGAGGCCAGGCTGTCTGATGTTGTGCATTCATGGATAAGTAATACATTATCTGGCACTCAAAACAAGCGGCCCCCTCTGAGGAGGATTTCAAAGAATGTGCAGAGGAATGTTTAATGGGAAGCTGAAAGTGTGTGCTCCTTAACAGGTGGGCGCCTCAGTCACATGACAATCCCAGAAGCGGGAGTAGCAAGTCTAAGTCTCACTTCTTGTGTCACATGTGCTGCTGGGTTAACATTAGCAGCAGACAAAAGCAATGATTTTACACAATGTGATTTGTTGTTTTGAAGGTAAGCTTGATGAATGTGCAGGGGAAATTTGTGAATCAAGGGAAAGCACAACACAAATGAAAACCTTAATTTCATATACATAGGGGACAGCAGGGATGGTTGTAACACTTTCTGCTTTACCACCTTAACTCGCTGAATTTTAGAGCTACAGTTCTCAAACTTTTATATAAAATACTAACATGTGTTTACTACAAATGGCACCAATTCAAAACCCTGCGAGAATATCACAGATCTTGTGTGGTCCTTTGTTACAACCTACCCCACTATATCGGGGTGGGTTGTGGTTGTAACGCATAGTGGGGAAAGTTGTAACAGTTCGACAAAACAAGCAAATGCAAAGAGCCACTATAGAATACGCTTCAAAAAGATGTGTTTTGCCATAAAAGAACAATCCAAAAAAATGGGGAACATTTTGCCCACACTTCCTTTGTCTTTGACTTGCCAAATGACTTCATACAGACAACTCAAATGTTTTTGTATTTCTGACGTCTCAGTATCTTCAGCAGCTTTCAGCATTTCTAAGATTTCCGGCAGGCACATCTCGTTCTGTCTTTTTTTTCTCACTGCCTAGGCATGTTTTGAAATGAATAAAATCAAGAAATTGTTGTTAGTTTTAAGTAAGTAGATGGTTATAATACTGTTAAAATATATGTTACAAACCCAACCCAACCCTGTCAGCCGTTGTTAAACTAGCTGAATCAGCATAGTGGTTTGAAATTGGAAATGAGGAAAATGCATCACATCTTGCCTAAAAGACAACAATTTAATTTACTGTAGGTCACACAATGTTATCTTAAACTGTATAAGTACTAAATACAATTTAGTGTTGGTAAGAAAAAATTACTTTAGTGACTCAAAATCAGTTTTTCCTAAATAAAATCTGCATGCTATGCCTGTTTCCAGCCCTGACAACCATCATTTGAGATTGAGAAGGAAGTGGGTAAAGACTGAAATGCTCATATGACTGCTAGCTCTTCCCTAAGTGGTGGAAATGGTGGCGTTACAACTCTTACCATGTTATAACCATCCCCGGTCTCCCCTATATATAAACCAAAAGAACAGTTCATAATCCCTCCAGGACCTTCAGAGCACAGTCAATGCTGAGTATAAAAAGCAAACCAATTTGAGCAATTAGTGAAACTAGAAAGCTCAAGATTCATCTGAAGTGGGGATGCTGGACACTGGACCACTTTTTTTTTTAGATGAAACAAGGAAAGTTAAAAAAGACTGTTTTATACAGGGTCCTTGTGTACCGTGCACCTCAAAACCTCCACAGGTAATCCAGACCAGCACCACACACCTGTCCTCCTCCTTGCCAGCTCTCTTTGCATTATGTTGATTAGCCCCTTCTTGTAATCCACCATGTTGGGTTTAATCCTGCTTGGATGACGCTTTCAGCAACTCCTCCCCTCCCGGTCCTCTATGCCTCTGCTGTTTCCTCTCCCACTCTCTGAAGGTCTCTCATCCTGTCAGCTGAAGGTAAGGCTGATTTGCTCTTTACTTAAAACAACCTCTAGATCAACACATTTTTAAAAAAAAAGCTGGTATTTCTGAGGTTAGTATTATCTAGTGGTGAATACAACAGAACAAAACAGTATCTGAATTCATTAGATTTTGAATAACAAATGTTTGAATGAATGTGTCATTTAGTGTAAAAATATGACTGTGCATTTCATATTAAGTTCACTCTACAGTTTAGTGTTCTGTATTTTAGGTTTAATAAAATGTAAACCCTAGTTGCACATGTTAGGGAAGAGTTGTTCACTCTGGGCTGAATTACTTTAAATCAACTAACTTTAACATTCTTTGAGAAAATATATGTTGTTGTTAAATGTTTAAATCATACTTGAGTAGTTTGGAAAAGATAGATTAGCAACACCAATGTGTAAATTGAATGGATATCTCAGGTTTTTTCTTCACATGCATTTTTTTCAAGTAACAAAGCATGCAAAATAGAGGTGTAACTCTTACTGAGGATACCGCTTGGGTCTCTTACAAACATTTAGATGTAAAAAAAAAAGAATCCTCGTGTTTCATCATAAAGGAAACATTTTTTAAATTCAACCTCTGCTTCCAAATTCAGTGATAATAGCTGACAATATTAATTTCTTCTTCAGTATTTACAACAAGAGTCTGCATTAGATATATTGTGCCATGTATCAGGACCCACTGTTTATGTTTATGAAAATGTGCATGAAATAACTTTGCAATACGTGTTGCATAAAATTTCTGGCAACAAAACTGGTTTTACCTACTGTGTGTATTTACTACTGAGCACCACTTAGCAAGTTTTTTTAAGTGGACAAAAAAAGAGATCTTATCTGTTCACCTCAAAAGCCCTCTGTTGTATCAGCCTCTTATGCAAGTGGATGTCAGCTCTTTAATGAGTAAAAAAAAAAAACTCTTTATTCTCAAAATTTTGTCTTCACTGAATTATATAATAAACCAGTGACTAGACTGCTTGTTGCTCCTGCAGCTTTTCCTTAGCAAACCTGAAAAGATCAAACTCATGTGTGGTCAGATTTAAAGTAAAAGCTGCTTCTGATGTTCTCATAATCTGTTTGTGCCAATTCTTCTTCTCTGCAGTATTAGTGTAGCTGCCGAGAGACGCTGCAACCATGGCTGCTGTAAGTTTAAGTACTTGAGTGTCACTTTATCTTTGTTTGTGCTGGTTAGGTCATGTTCTGGCTCCTCCTCAGTAGTTAAGTAACAGCTGAGTGAAACGTATTAGTTCTTGGTGATTTGACTGTCTGCGCATGATGCTGTTTAATACTGTTATTGTACCAGCAGATACTGGCTCTGAGATGGACCCTTAAGCTGTGTTTAAGAAAAAGCTTTAAAAGTCCTTTCTGTAATCATGTGAAGCAGATTAACCAGATGTGTATCGGTTGGTGCTGCGGGTCAGAGGGGTTGGAGTGGATAAGGTGCATGTGTGGTTTGATGTGATGATAAAATACAGGAGGACTGTAACAAAATTGGTGTGTTGATGTATGCTAGTTTACTCCTTTAACCTTATCAAACATCCATCTTTCTGCAGACTGGAACTTTCCGTATGGTATCAGAGGAAGAGCAGGCCATGAGGTCAAAGCTGGAGCATCTGACAGTGAAGGATCATGGGCCGGTGTTTGGGCCATGCCACAAACTGCCAGGTCACACTGTACAAAAGGTTAAACAAAGAAGAGAGAGAGAGATTCATTCTGATCAGATTATTCAAATACTGATAAAAAAAAATGTGTCCTTGGTGACATGGAGATGTTTTCAAAGAGTGTTTTATGCTGGTTTTGTAGGCGAAAGATGAGCTGAATGAGACAGATGAGAGACGGGCGTCATCACTGAAGGATCTGCGTGCCATGATGAAGGAGAGGGCAGCGGAGGGGGATGACCTGTTAAAACTGGTGCAGGAGCGCTTCGGGGACAAACCGGACTCTCTGCTGCTGCGCTTCCTCAGAGCCAGAAAGTTTGATGTTGCCAGAGCCCACGAGCTCATGAAAGGTGAGTAATGAAGGTTACCATGGATCGTATTACCCCACACAGGATTTTATTTATTTTCAGGTCTCTTATTGAGAGAAAAACTTAGTTCTTGCCCACATCAATTTGACATCCATATGCTTTGATTCAGCTTCTGCAAACATTTTCCAACAGCATCAGTAATTAAGGATGAGGTTTCCTTTGTTTTCTTGTTTGCATAAATCCCACCCATCTCTATGAACAGCGAGGCATGTGCTCATTAATTGGGGGCTTTGAGATGCCTCTGATTTTCGCCTGACAAAGCCCTCCTTTGTGTCCAAAATGGACAACAAGTTTAATTAACTTGTGAACACTCAGTGTTCCTCTGGGAACTTCACCATGCCTGCGATGACCGTGTTGGTCTGAGAAACAAGTGAATATTGAAAAAAAGAATAATTTGACCCGATGATGAAAAGACACCTTATCATTTCCTTGTTATTTATACAGTTACTTGCATTTGGGTAAAAATTTTTCCTTTTTACACATTTCAACTATTTCATATTTCAGTCTTCTTCATAGTAACCACAAGCTCCAAATTAACCCCAACTATTATAGTTGTGGCTTACAGCAGCCATATTGATATCAAATACAAAGACCAAATGTAAGGTTGCATAAATCCCTTATTTAAACCATGTACTCTATGTAAGTGTAACCATCACTCTAAATGCCATTCTAGCAAACGTCTGGCCAATAAACAATACAAATGGACAAAATCAATAAAAGCAATGTTTTGTTTGTTTTATTCACATTTTGCAATTGATTTTTAGTTATTTGGTTCTCACAGAGGAACAAAGGACACACATTTGTGAATATAAGATTAGATGATACTTTATTCAACCCTGTAGACGGAAATATTCTAACGTTACAGCTTTGAGTAGCAAGTAGACAAATTTGAGTAAAAGAAGTATGAAATAATGTTAAATAAATAATAGTAAAAAGGAATATGAAAATAAAAATATATATTTTGGAGAATAACTTGTTTGTGTGAGAGGGGCATCTGATGTGAACTTGCCCATAGGGTTAATATGCACAAATTCTCCCATCATGCACTTGTTTGTTAATTGGTACCTCAGTATGATCAGGCTCAACAATAAGACAGTGGTGCCATTGTGTTTTGCACATCAATGACCTGCAGGGATAAGTTATGTTCTGAACATAAAAGTTGTCACAAATTATATCCAGTAGGAGGATGCGGAGCTTTCAGATGTGATGTTCAGGCAAATGTGTGTCCTCTAGGTTACGTGCGCTTCAGGAAAGAGTATCCTGAGCTGTTTGAAAACCTGACCCCTGAGGCAGTCCGCAGCACCATCGAGGCGGGATACCCTGTGGTTCTGCCCAGCAGAGACAAATATGGCCGCGTGGTCATGCTCTTCAACATTGACAACTGGGACCTGGAGGAGATCACTTTTGATGAGGTAGCTGGAAAACAACCTCTAGATCTAAAAACACATAAAATCCTCAAGACCTGAGCTTGTTTTATTCCATGCTTTGAAAACATGATATGTTTTTATGTGTTTAACAGGTCTTGAGAGCATACTGTGTGATCCTGGAGAAGCTGCTTGAAAATGAAGAGACTCAAATCAATGGATTTGTCCTGATTGAAAATTTCAAAGGCTTCTCCATGCAGCATGCCTCAGGAATAAAGACAGCTGAGCTCAAGAAGATGGTGGACATGCTGCAGGTCTGAACAGACTTGAAATGATAAAATGTCATCATATTTCTCCACAGATTGTCATTTAAATCTTTGCCTGGTATGTATTTCCTCTGCAGGACTCTTTTCCCGCCCGTTTCAAAGCAGTCCACGTTACTCACCAGCCCTGGTATTTCACCACCACATACAATGTGGTTAAACCCTTCATGAAGGCCAAGCTTCTGGAGAGGGTATGCTCAAACAGCTGCTGTAGTAGATTTATCTCATTTATTTGAGCCACCGCGTCTGATTACTGATCCTAACCTCCTTCAGGTTTTTGTTCATGGTGACGAGCTGGACACCTACTTCAAAGAATTTGATGCAGATACCCTGCCTTCAGATTTCGATGGAAAAGCCCCAGTGGCTGACTACCAAGGCATCGCCACTAAGCTCTTTGGCTCTGAAGACACTGCTCTCTGAAAGAATATTCCTTCCTTTTCAAACCCAAGAGTAGAGGCCTTCACCCAACATCCTTCCTTTGTGATCAGATTTGTGGACAATGATGAAGCTAGGTTACTTTTGTTTGTGCATGCGTGTGTCTTAATGTGTAATTCAGGCAGTTGAAATAAACAACAGAGTCTAGAGTTAGGAGCAGGGGATGTTTTGCAAATAATGGGGTAAAAGTGGAAAAGAAAAGGGTTGTTTAGATATCGCTGAGAGAGTAATTGATAGTTAAAACGATTAACTTCACATAACTAGCGCTCCTTGTTATTGTGTGAACAAAGGAAGAAATAAGAGAGTTGATATGATGATATAGACTGCAACCACAGTGACCTTGGTTTGATTTAATTTGCCTGAAAGGCAACACTTACCTTTCAACACTTTCAAATTGGAAGGAGGACACAAGTTTCTGTGGTATAGATTCTCTACTTTACAGTCTCAAGGGAGGACTTTAGGAATGGTATGCAGAGGGAAAACTGAAAAGGGGACAAGCCAGCTTTAGATTGTTGTTTCAGGAGCAGGGGCGTCCTGATGCAGTGCCTTGCAAACAGTTTTATGTCTCAACAGCCTTGTTTCCAAATCTACAAGTATCGCGTGAGTTGTAATACTCAAGATGTCTTGTGTACCATAAATATATTTTCTGCCTGTTACACTGGATTTAAGACTGTTCAATAAAATGTTTGTGTCTGTAGCACCATATGAATTTCTTTTTCTATTTTGAGCCTTCCATTTATTTAACGTAACCTAAAAGCAGCAGTTCAACCAGGCTTACTCAATATAACTTTTTAGCTTATTTGGGCCATAAAGGCAGCTTATATGTTATATCTGCACTCTGTTCTTTAGTTAGGCTGAGGTGGAGGTAAAAAGCTTTAGGCTCCTGTGTATAAATATGAAAGAGAACCAGTCAGCCTACCAGGGTTATCTCATATTTCCACTGTGGTTAATCAACCTCAGACATGACTGTACTTCCTTATGATGGCTGAACTCCTTCCACAAAGGAGCCGCAGAAAGTATTTTAACTTCAAAACATCACAAACTGGCATTTTATGTGCATGATCCAAGACTGCTATCTCCAACTCTTCAAGCTGTCTCTTCAGAAGCCACAAAAACAACCTGCAGGACCACTCATATCCTTTACATCTAGGAAACCCGTTCTTCAAAACTGTGGAATGAGCTTCCACTCCAAATCAGACAATCCACCTCACTGTCCATTTTTAAAGCTCGTCTTAAAACCCATTTTTATTCCTTGGCTTTCAACCCGGCATGAGACTCTACTTCTGTTTTGGTGTTTTATGGTTTGTTTGATTATTGGTTTTATTTGTTTTTAAATAGTTTTTGTTTTTATTCTTTTTAAAATTGGTTTATTGTTTTTAAAATTTTAAAAACAATAAAGCAATTATTTTATTATTTTTTATTTATTTTCAGTGTTGTTTTGTTTCTTTGTGTTTCTGTGTATATTTTGTACAGCACTTTGTGTCAGCTGAGGTTGTTTTAAAGCGCTTTATTAATAAAGTTGAGTTGAGTTGAGTTGAGTTTACCACCCTCCCCTCAGGGAGACTGAGACGCTCAGCACATGCACAAACATTTTTTTAATAAGTGCTTTAAACTTTTATTCTATCTTTGTATAGCTTAATGAGCCTGAGTGTACGCGGTCAGGGGTATGGGTGAGCTGGATTCTGGTTGTGGAGTTGTTTTTACCCGTTATTGTTATTTTCTGTCATTTATAGTGATATTGGATTGCTCCAACATTTCACAGTACACCTCCAATGAAAATATCCATTCAGGATTCCTACAGTAGGAAGGAATAAGAAATATAGGAAAAAAGAGCAAGGCAACAACATGCAGGAATGTTCTGTCTGCTTTAAGTCAACAAGAGCACTTGACTGCTGTTGGCATTTCACTCCATTTAGCATTTACTTAAAGCAATTAGCCATTATGTGATCCTGGAGAAGCCAATACGAAGGCACTGAGTGATGCTTTGATAGTTTGAAATGTCTTCCGTCATGTGTCTTAACCAAGAAGCAAAGGAGCAGAAGAAATAAATAAAGCAATTGCACCACAATGGAGCTTCCATCATTTATTCATTTTCTAGAACAACTTTATCCTATTCAGTAGCGAAAGGGAATGGGGGAGGGGGGTTTATCTCAGCAGATAATGGGTGAATGAAAGGGCACACCCTACCCCTGGAGAGGTCACCAGTCCATCACTCAGCTTTATCATTTATGGCGTGTTAATCTATAGTTAGATCTCATCTAGCCAAGTTAAATATACTGCTGCTCTAGAGTGCTTTAAAATATATCATTTTACCATCATGTAAAATGAAGAGGAGGCATGCTTTTCTTTTGAGAAAATAATTTATTTTGGAACACAATAACCATATTTCCTCACACAATTAGAACACACACACCACTGTTTTTCTGCAACAAAAACACCCAGCGTTCAGTACATCATGTTATGTGACTGTATGTCTGCTCAAGTTATCACCACAACCCTTAACCATCCGTCAGCAAGTCTGTAAACACAAAATTAAAGCTGTATAATGATCATTGAAGATTAATATGCTGTGGGCTTCCATCCTCTTGTCTCGAGCTGAGATCTTAAAATGAGAACAACTTTTTTTTAAAGAAACACAACTCTGAGCAATGTACATCCCCAGACCATGGTTGGTTTTTTAACTTATTCGCATTTTAAGCTTCCAGATTTATATGACTTTTTCAGTTCTAAGCAAATAAACATGAGCCCAGAGTCTTGATGCTTGAAGCACTGGGGTTAGGATAAATACAGAGGAGCACTTTCTTATAGCAATACAGTAAAACAACATTTTAGATCCGACAATCCATGAGAAAATTGTCTTAATGTAGATGACATGTTTTGGTTTAATATACACTGTTATCATTTTCTATCACATTAGCATTGAGATAATAAGAATCTCTTACCATGCTTATTGCCTTGATTTTCCATCCCTGGTCCCTCATATATGTAAATAAACACTATATCTATTTTGCCTTTTGTTTTGTTTTCTGTTGATCAGAGGTGGTGATAGGACACAGTATGTGCCTTCTGTATGTTTACTCAACACTCACACTCCGCTGCATTTTCACAAGCAAATAACACAAGTCATAACAATACAAAAAACAAAAAAATACCCAAAAAAATAATTAGCTAGAAAAAACAGCCCATGTAAATAATTCACCCAAACCTGCATTTTTGTACAAAGTTGGAGAGAGGCAAAAAGAACCAAAATGGCTCATACTGCAGAAACTGGGTTAGTGCTGGTGTCAGGTTTAGTTAGAAGATTCTACGATGAGGCAGAAGAATCCCAAACCATAACAGATGTTTTAGAAATGAGAGCTGTGGACAAGCTGAACTCTAAACCATATGACCGTGGGTGGATGAGAGGATGTTTGCAATGAAAGCCTGGCAGTTGTAGTTCATTCTCCCTGACAACAGATGGCAACAGTGCCATTAGAGGCAAAGAAAAACCTTACTAGAAAGAGGGTCGAATATCTGTCACAATGACGCTGATGCTTATTAAATGTAATGTTACTGTAAAATGTTTCTAGAGTCATTAGTTCAGTCACAGCAGGCTGATTATTTCCAGCCATATCAAGTACTTATGTGGATTTAACTCACAGTACATAAAAATGACTCCGATGGAAGTCCACATGTTGAAATGAGAGAGCACACATTTTGGATGGGTGCTTGTTACAGAGGCCCTGAGGTAAAGGAAATACAGCAGGAAACAGTGTTTCTATATTAGTCATGTCAGCATTGGTTAGATTAATGTTTGGAATTCAAAGCATTTGTTTTAAATTTATGAACTTTATGGTCACATAAATGTCCTTGAGGTAAAGAACAACAGAGCTGATTGACAAAGCAATCATTACAGTACTTCTGTCATAAAAAATAAAGTCTGAAACCCAGCCTACTACTGCAACAGCTAGGGATTCATTTTTATGATTATGAAATTCATTCTTTAACCATTATGTATGCGTGACAGATGTTGGTTTTATTTGATGTGTTTGGAAAGGACAATTCTTTATTTTATATTCTGGCTACGTGTTTTATGTGCAGATAAAGCAAAAGACAAAATAAATCCTACTACTTCAAGTATGTACACAAATACTATCAGGAATTAGAAAATATAACATGGCCCGAAACAGCCTAAGAAAAGGCACTGTTGTCAGTCATTTCATTCATCATTTCAAACCACCCACATATCGCATCACAGTGTTCAGTAGTAGTTTTAGACCACAGATTTCATGGCTGGACATTTACCTTGGAAGAAGCATCCGAAGCCCTTACAACAAGGTTTGTGAAAAATTCTTAATTATAAATTGTGTTTCGACAAGTCCACAGGTCCCAACATTACAGTATGATTTTATCAGTACAGTTTTGCGATCAGCAGTTTTTAAGCTGCAGTGCTGCAACACCTTAAATGCTCAGCATGATGAGGAAAATAGGAGAAGCTGTTTAATACAGTAGCCAAAATAAAAGAAATATGACCTAGAATTGAAATTAATCTTCTTTCTTGCATTTGTCATCTAATTACACAATGTGACAATCATCAAAATCTTATGAACAATCTTTCTAAAATAAACTTTTATTTTGTCTTTGGTATCTTCAGCCCTCCTACTTATCACACCTCACAGCTCAGTTAAAAAAAATTTAATAAAAAAAATCTGCTTCAAAACTGCTGAACTGTCCCTTTAATAGCACCACATGGACAAATCTGTATGGTGTATTTGGAATATTTTAAACCAAGGGATTTTCTGCTGGTTGATGTTTGCACCAAACAAAGTGGATTGTGTATTCGGTTTGTTTTTGGGCAGTAAGTAAGGAACAAGAGTCTTAGCTGAACCTGCAGCTGATCAAAGGCAGAGGAAAGTAAGAGGGCTCAAAGACACTCAACAGCATAAAACATGGGGAATATCCGAGTCATTTAACTTTTAGTTATCATCTTGATCCCTTAATAATCTTCATACCTGAACTTCTACTAACAAGGGGAAAAAAAAGAGAGATTGTGGTATACAGAGTGTAAAGTGCACTGAATCAAAGTGATAGAATGCGCATGTGGGAATGTGCATGGATCCTTCCACAGACTGATCCCTGGCCATGTTTGGTAAGCACTGAACACTTCTCTTTCAAGTGCCAAACATAGGTGCCAGGAGGATCTTACAAGCTGGAAATAATGCATAAAATCCCACTGTAATACCTATTTTTTCTACAATACATTTACTACAAACAGAGCAACAATTCAACCAAAACAACAGACATTAAAAGGGTCAACAGACCAGAAATTTGTATCACACCAACCCAAAACAAAGACCACATGCCCCGTCCCAGGCCGAAACTCATGGTTGACGCAGGCATACACAGGTGTTCTCACCCCATCTGTGAGCTACATACATACAGACATACTATAAAGACGCTGTATTGGTTAAGACAGCAGACTAGGCTATATGGCCTCGGCGGTGATAAGCAGTGAGCTTCTTCTAGGTGCAGTAAAATAGGCACCGACTGTTACACAGTCTTTGCTTACTATAACAGGAGGCTTCTTGTGTGCTCTTTTTTTCCTCTGAAGTCATACTCCCACTTTTCTTTTAATGGCAGCTCGACTTAATCTCATGTCATATTTGGTCAATGCCTTCATTAGCTAAGTGTCACGGTTGTATAGGTGTAGCATGACAAAATGTTCCAGCTCTGAGTCCTCACATTGGAAACAAGCAGGAAGGCAGTTAGTTATTTTTGTCTGTTCACACACTGTAAGGTGATGGTGATAACAAAAGAGGAAGGGTGGGGGTGAAGGCATGGGATCAGGAGGTGTGGGTTGGTTGTGGTTAGTAACACCAGAGGAGAAGGCAGAGAAGAGAGAGCAGTTTTAAATGTCTCCTCGGTGCAGTGTATGGACAGTGGTGCTTGGGGTGGGTGAAAGGGAAGAGAACAAATGAGAAAGAAAAGTTTTAAGCTTTCTCTTCTAAGCAGGAGATCTCACTCAGGTGGACACTTTGGCATGGTGGTTTCTGTTTCTCCCACTGGCACATGGCGTTGGCGTAGCCTACGATGACTTTGTCCATCCAGGTGAGGGGCTGGGGGAAGAGCACCTCTCCCTCGAAGAAGCCCAGGTGGCCTCCGTGAAGTGTCAGGGCAAAGATCACGTTTGGCTTCTTTGCTAAAAGGTGACAAAGTACACAGAAATTACACCTCTGCACACTGCTCAGTGTTTAGTCATGAGCAGAAGAAAACCAACCCAGAAACCAGCCCAAATATGGGCTTGTCAAGGATTACTCTATATCTGTCCAGATAGTGAGGGTGTGTTTGCATGGTTAAGCTGATAACAGCTTAAATAAACTTCTAGTAGCTTTTTTAGCTTTTAAAAAACAAAAAGTGTTTTCATGGATTCTGTGTTTTTTGCTGATATTTTATTGGATATTTATAGATACTTTTTGTTTTGTATAACTGCAGTCTTGTCTGTAATGAGTGGGGATTCAGTACTGCAGTGCAATTTTACCATGCAATCAGACAATAAAATAATTATCATATTTTATGTTATTTTGACAAAGATTTGTTTAAATGGCATCCATAACTCATCTAGTGCAACATAGGGGTGATTTACAAAAAAAAAAATAAAAAATCATGAATAAGCACTTAATGAGACAGGTTTGCCTTGACTGACAGGTCTTGCAGAGACTTCCTTTAAATTGTTTTGGTGCAATAATATGACCAAAAGTATGCAGACACACCTTTCCCTTTCCTTATTTATCAAAATTAAAGGATCGTGTAAATTTTTCCAGTTTAGTTTTGGAAGATTTTGCCTTTCCTACACAGGGCTTTGCATCAAACATCTAACTACAATTCTGCTCTCAAATACTCTTGTAAGAAAATGGCAGTAAATGTATGTAACTAGATTCAGAAATACTGTCGAAAGCCCAGTGAGATCTTAGTTAGTCTCAATTTGTCAGCAAATAAAACAAAATAATCACGTGAAGACAATCCCTTCTTTTTTTTTTTTTAAGTGTTAATCATCCCACAACAATATCTATCTCTTTCCTATAACCTTCAGCCTGTGCATGCAGCTTAGATTCTTCTACAGGTGTGATGTTCCTGTGTCTACATATCAAACTGTTCAAAATTGTCCAGGTTGTTCCACACAAACCCAGCAATTCGCATCTCCTCATGAGACCTGTGAGTGATAGTTAATGGAGCATCTGTCTCATATACAATCTTTCAATACAAACAAAGAAAGTATGTCATTACTGATTTTCTATTTTTTTTATTTTAAAAAACTATATGAAATTTCACATTTCATATTGAAATGAACATTAGTTTCTTTCTTATTGCCGTAAAAACCTCTGCAGAGTGCTGCAGCTGTACAACCAGGCAGAGTGGTCTCATAAAAAGGATTGGCCTGAATCTCTTTATTCTGTTGTTCTTATCTGGGTTAGTGGGGGTGCCTGATGTAGATGAACAGTGATTAAGTTCCCACAGGGCTTTAACCACTGTGCAGTATTAATGACAGCTTCTGGGCTGTCCTTAGACAAATAAGTGCTAGGCCAGACCCCGGAGCCCTCTGCATACCAGGCACTGAGTGACAGGTTGGAACCAAATGGCCTGCAGAACAGCTCGTACTATAAAAAAAGAAGACCTGAACACATGGGAACATCATTAACTGACATGAGTGTGCCAAAACATTTTTTTTTCACTGTAAAAATGGCTGCCTCTCTTCCTGGGACAGCAGACAAATTTATATAAAGAAGTAAATGAATTTATATAGGTCCTCCCAGCCACAAAAAGAGAAAACCCAAATAAACTCCTTATTTTACAATTTTTAATCTTAATGCAACCCTTGTAGAGAATTGACTAAATAATGACCTCTAAAGTTTTCATAAAATATTTCTAATCCAAGCTAATTCCAGCATTGTCACTAATTATATTTCTATTTAGTCCTTTCCTGTTAGTAATGTGAGTCAGAGTGTCATATTCTTGGCCCGAGAGACAGCTAATCCACTTTTCTGTAAGTGTTTCTCTTTGAACAGCAACTCTATCATCTGTGTAGGAAAAAGAAGCTTGTACCTCTAGTCGAGAATCATACACCCACATGTGGGATTACATGAGAGAAGTTTCTTCAAAATAATCAATTGAGCAGTAAATAAACAGCCTGATACATACAACATTGTTATTTTAATCATAATCAGGTTTCTATTACAGTCTTTTCAAAAGAATGAAATTGTTTTTAGAAACCTGTGAGGAAGTTAAAGTCTTTTAAAACAGAAGGGACCACACTGTTATATTTTTAGTTGAGTGTTTCATCTGCTGCAACACTAGAAAACATTACTCATCGACTTTAACTAAATGCCCCACCCTGTGCTGGTCACAGTGCAGAGCCAACTCACCAGAAGCCTTTTATGAGACTGCTGACGTGTTTTCTGAGAATTATTTGAGATTCAATGACAGCCTTTAGTTAAACAGAGGGTTGAATAAAAACAACTGCCCCGATGCTCCTGAAGGTTGGCTCAGTAACACAGGTGTGTAACCTGGGGTCTTGTCTTGCCTTTGTCAACACTTTTATTAACACCAGCAATTTCTGTCTCCTTTAAAGTCAGTAGGTGCGTTTCCATTACCTCTAGAATTGCGCAAAACCCAAATATCGCAAAATAAAAATCTGGTAATGGAAACACCTACATTTCGAAAAAAACTCTCAAATATCACAAAAAAGTTTTTACGCTCCCAGGAGGTGGTTTTTCAGACGTATCGATATAGAAGTATTTCGCAAAAGTGTAATGGA
>JAOXYM010000001.1:9600717-9623407 GCA_028567055.1 Leptatherina wallacei
CTAAGGACACCAATTTATTCACTAAAGCAAAAAAAAAAAAAAAAAAAAAAAATGCTAATCATATTTCCCTCAATGCTTCAACACACCCTTTCCATGATGTCACAAATCCAAACCTTTGACAGAATCAGCCTGTCAAGTCTACCAAGAGATGTTGTCTGGTTTAGAAATCAAGCATGAATACAAGACAGACAGCCACAGGCACAAATACTTGAAACATACAACATCACTCTAGTCTTACAAGTTTTCAAAAAGTGGTTATTTATAGGGCCTCAGTTACCACACAAATCATCTGCTTTAGAAGAGGTTAAAACAATGCAGACCAGGAGCAAGCACTGAATGCAAGTTTTTATGCTTCAGTTTTGTCGCTTATATTCGAAAAATATCTCAAAAAATGTTTTTTTTTAAACTCCAAAAAATCAATACAGTATCCAAATATGATAAAGAGAACCACTGACAGTTTAAACTGCTGAATAGAGGTGCATGGTAGACTCATGCCTAAGCATGTGATTGTATTACATAAACACTGATCATTTTGTTGCATTACAGAGCTTAGAAATGTGTGCAGCTTTGGTGAGACAAATTAATTAAGAGATGCGAAGACAGGAACCCACCTGAGAGCACTGTACCCCTGGCAGACGCTCACACAACACAGTACTCGTTCCTGATTGGTCACGCTCTCGCCCAGGAACTTGCAAACAATGTTCCCACCCAGACTGAACCCCACAACGATCAGCTGGGTTTGGGGATACGCCCGCTTGATGTAGCCAACCATGGATGCAAACTCCCATGTACAGCCTGTAAAAGAGACGGCATAGAGTTACTAATCAATACATAAAGCAATCTTTCTGCACGCTGGAACCTTTTTATCCTCCTCAGCACTTCTGGCTGAAGGTGCCTTTAGTTCAGAGTATCAGATTTATGTTTCTCTGAGCTCTGAAAGAATCTCAGCTCTCATTACTTCTATTTCTGGATTCCTTATATTCTTCGACATTCTTGGTCAGTTACAGCTTTTACCTTGACATAATAGATGAAAAATGCATCTCACTGAGACAGGTTAGAAGACAAGCAAGCTATGTTAGCACCAAAGGATATCTTCTTTTTTTCTTTCTTTTTTTTAAACTGTGCACATTGTAATTCTTTAAGCCTTAAACACAGCTGACAACTAAAATGAGTGACAGGCTGAGTGATGATGCAGGTACCAAAAGAAGTCTTTTTGTCATTTGTCATTCCCAGACACCCAACAGTGTGAAAAGACAGAAAATAAAGCTTAAATCAGTTCCTTGCTCTCACCATAAGTGAACATGCGTGGAGAGGTAAGCTCGATGTTGGGAAGAGCACCCAGGTGGTTTAGCACAGCACAGCGGTAACCATCTTTCTGCGCGTAGTCCACAAAGGTCCGGATGTAATGCTTTTCACTATGGTTACCTATTCCAGGACATATCACCATGGTGATGTCATCTGATGAAAAGGGTAGATGAATCGGAGAGACATTTGCCAGTGAGAACAATGCAAGTGAATATAAGGAGGAGAGTGTCGCACTTTCCTTGTAAACAGATCACCATAATGAATGAACATTCAAAACACTTCAGCCAATCCAGTATAAAGGATTTGCCTGTTTCTATGTTATAAACAGGTTTAAACAAATAGAGTGAAAACAGTGATGCTAATTTTTATTCGATACTTTGTCACATGATGCTTTAACTTACTGAGATGGGCAACAAGATCAAAAATCAGAGTTCAGCTGAGGCCCTCAAAGAGAGCACTCAATCAATAAAACTGTTCTCATGACATAATTACACTACACACATTGTACGACAAAAATCCAATAAATCCCAGAAAAATCAGCTCTATTAGCTGACCTGGAAAACCTGGGAAAAAAATCTAATTTGAACATGAAACCTTTGACAATATCACTTTGTCTTGTTTTAACACAAGTCGAGCTATTGTTTGCCTGCCCCCCCCCCTTTTTGTTTTTTCTTAAATAAAGTTATTGGTTTTCTAAAAAAGCCCCTTGAGATCTTTTTTTTTCTAGTGGGTTCTACATTTTATGATACCCTCAAATGAAATAAAGAGCTCTATCGTGAACAACAAAATAGAAGAAACCTCAAGAAGATCAGCACAGGAGGGATCCCTCGTCCAGGACGGACAAACACTCAACAGGTGTCGCATGAAAAAACTAGACAGAAGTATCAGCAGTAAAATTACAGTTTAAATGATCAGAAGAACTACATTATACACTGCCTGAACAAAAAGAAAAAAAAGAAAAAAGTCGCCACCTGGATTTAACTAAGCAAATAGGTACGAGCCTCCTATTAGGTAATTACTGTATGAATGATTATCTTTCATCTGGCAACAAGTTATTTAACCCCAACTGATGCAATGAGCAGCTTCTAAATTCTTAAACAATCATGTGGAAAGACACATCCTGTGAGAGTGGAAAAGATGTTCGTCTGTTTAAGAAGGGTCAAAACATGCATCAAACAAAAAAAAAACACCTAGGGAGATGCAGTAACTACTAAAATTGGGTTAAGAACTGTCTGATGCATTACTAAAAACTGGAAGGATTGTGGAGAACCATTGTCTTTGAGGAAGAAATGTAGTCGGACAAAAATCCTGAATGATCATGCTGGGGGGTCACTAGAATGTTTGGTGGAATCGAATCTAAGAAAAACAACAGTAGAACTCAGGGCTATGTCTAAAAGTGAAAATAAAAGCATCTCAACACGCACAGTGTGAAGGGAACTTAAGGGATTGGAACGGAACAGCTGTGTAGCCATAAGAAAACCACTAATCAGTGAGGGTGAAAAGGTTTCAATTTGCTAAGGAGCATAAAGACTGGACTCTGGAGCAATAGACAAAGGTCATGTGATCTGATGAGTCCAGATTGACCCTGTTCTACAGTGATGGGGCATCAGGGTAAGAAGAGAGGCAGATGATGTGATGCAGCCATCATGCCCGGTGACTACTGTATAAGCCTGTGGGGGTAGTCTATGATCTGGGGTTGCTGCAGATGGGCAGGTCTAGGTTCAGCAACATTATGACCCCAAAACATGAGGTCGGCTGACTACCTGAATATAATGATTGACCAGATTATTCCATGTTATCTTTCCTGAAGGTACGACTATATTCCAAAATGACAATGCCAGGATTCATTGGACTCTAATTGTGAAAGAGTGGTTCAGGGAACATGAGACATCATTTTCACACACGGATTGACCACCACAGAATCCAGATCTTAACCCCATTTAAAATCTTGAGGATGTGCTGGAGAAGGCTTTGGACATCAGTCGGACTCTCCCGTCATTAATAAAAGATCTAGGTGAAAAAAATCAACGCAACACTAGATGGAAAAAAATCTTGTGACATTGCAGAAACTTATTGAAACAATGTTACAGTGAATGTGTGTTGTAATCAAATCTAAAGGTGGTCCAACGAAATATTAGAGTGTATGACCTGCTCTTTTGGTGGCAACTTTTTTTTGGCCAGGCAGTGTATGACTAAGAAGCACAAAATATTTCAGATTTCAATGTTTGTCATGGCATCTAAGATCTAAATAGCTACAATCTGATAAATTCAGAGGCAAGAAAAAGTTGGTGAAATCTTAACAAATAAAACAGCCCACTGATATTGAAGAGTTTTTTTCAAAAAGTGCAGTACAGGGTGAAAAATATGTATGAGCCTCAAAATACCTGTAAACCCGTTTTTGACCCGGGAGTTATATGCTCCTATTAAAACAACAAAAACTAAATCGGCAATGGAAAGCTAGTCACATGTTTCGTGTTATAAACACGGCTGAGCTGAAGCAATTCTGTAAATAACTGATGTGCAACTTATCCTGAGCATCATATCTGCTCTGTAACTACAAGTTACTGCAGTTGTTAAATGTGTGTGTTTAACAGAGTATGTTTAATGTTATTAGTTCATATATTACAGTCTAAGCACACTGATTGTGGATATAAATCAAGGATAAGACAACTTTTATAGCTTGTTAATGAAAAAAAATATAAAAATAAATCATTCAACAGTTCACATACTTTTTCTTGCCCTTGTACCGTCCATAGAAAAGTGCAAACATGTTGGTTAATAAAAGCAGATAAGGATGAAATGCATCACCTCCTGTTCGATGGTCCCCAAGTGGTTCAAAGAGATCAAAGGTCGCAGTGGCCCCATCCTGCATCGGTAAATACTTCCTGATTCCATCGGGGTGAGGCGAGCTTACCCGGCCAAGTTTACCATACAGTGCCGTCTGGAGGTGACCGCTCTTACCCCACAATAAGGGAGGAATGTACCTGGAAAACACAAAACTGGACTATCAAATTTTATATTGAAATATGAGGTGCTCCATTTACATTATGTGCTTGATAAGAACATGTAATTATTTCAACACCATGTTCGACTGTGCACATACATTTGCACAGGACATAAACTTTATAGCGCATAGTTTGCATATAAAAGCCACATTTCTGCTGCAGCTTTTTAAAGATCACTCTATGCACTCGGGATCAATGTTTCATGTCAGTCTGTTGCTATGTTTTGCTAAATTATGCTTGGTATGCATACTTGAATTCCAGTGACACGTCTGTAGGAGTTAACTGTAGGAGTCGAATCTTTGGGTTACATAATGTTGAGCATTGTACTGAATCCCTATTTTACTTTCACATTGGCAACAGGGTAATGCAATCAACTCGACAGGAAACTCCTTTAGGATATCACATAAAGGATACTGTATTATTATAGTGATGGATGTAAAGAGCTACAGTTATAAAAGCCCCCCACCCAAAAAGAAAATATATAAAAACTGTTACCTATGTTATGCAATGTCTGCTTAGCTTACATGACATTGTTCTTAAGCCCAGAGATGTTTTAAGCTATCCAAGAAAAACTAAAGACTATAAACAAAACCTTTTAGCTGCGCAATTTTTCACACAAGCAAACATTTCAGTTCTCTTTTCTCACTCTCTCAACATATCTGTTCTTCTTATTAGATGTGCTGATAATGAAATGAGGAGTGAGCCATTTAGAAGAGAAAATCACTTAAGCCAAACTATAAACAAGAGCTGCTTTATGGTCTCTAATATGCAAAGTATATATAGACTGCAAAACAGAGACATGAAGTAGCTGCTAACAGTCAAGGGTTTGGTGACATCAACGGTTGCACAAACACTTTGACCTTGTGTTTCCTCACTTCTTCCTGTGTCCATAACAATTGTTGCACTTAAAAAAGTACACAGTTACATAAAAGAGCTGTCAAAGAGCAGACCACTCCCAGTTGGTGATAATGTAATTACTCTAAGCATGTACCTTAACTGTAATGAAAGCCTATCCACTCTTTCTAGATGGTTCTAAGCTCAGTTACGGGAAGAAGATAACCTCATTGCTGTCAGGCGTACAGAAAGATATGCAACTTGCCAGATTAGCAACAGACTACTTATCAGTTTGTTGTTGTTTTGGTTTTCTTTTTTTACAACATTCAGATTCAGAAAACTTTATTAAATACGAAAGGGCAATTCATCTGCATTTTTCTGTGTTTTTATTTTACTTGTATTTTTGTTTAAATAAAATCCATCTATTCAAAAATCTTATTATTGCTTTGTGTTAAAACAAATGGTCCAATCTGTTTCTAACATTATCTAAAACCGTAAGCATCATCCTCTTAAACAGTGATTGTGCTACTGTCCTTAATAGCCATTAGGTAACAGAAACAAGGAAACAGGTGCGTCAGTGTGGTTTAAAAAGTTTCCAAGTCACACTGATGTGTAGTATGAATAACTAATAATAGTGAATAGTTTGTCCTGACAGTTAAAAACACTTTTGACAACAATAACAGTGAACAACCAGGTGAACCATATCATTCATGGAAACCACATTGATATAGATTCAAATTTATCCAGCAGTCTGTTTTTACTTTTAATTATGATTTATCTACTGTTGCCTGTCTTCTTGTTATTGGTCAGTTATATCATTACCACATTATAAATATAGGAGCCATGCTGAACAGTAACAAGAAGGCCGACAAAGAAATTATGACAAAATCTAAATAAGTTGAGTTTAATATCATCCTTAACCAGCTGAGGCATATCTGACAGCTACATGACGGTAAATTTAAACAAATCCCTGGCAAAACTAATTCCTTTGCTTAAAAATGAAATGTTTTACTGTCGTCTGCAATGGCCAGAAAGACTGTAAAGGTTACCTAACACAGACAGACAAACAAAAAATGCTGTTGACTCCATTAACCTTAAAACACCCCTTCAATCCATTCCACTGAGTAATTGATCTCTTATGCAAGAACACAGGGCAGTATTACGAGATAGAAACGTGACTACCCTCCATTAATACAGATGGGTTCCTAGATTTCGATTAGTTCAGCTCAAATAGGGCAATACATGTCAGTATCCTGAACAGAATATGATCAAGAAGTAATAATAACAAACTAGACACAAGTGTAAACAAGTGTTGCTTTACAATTCACTGTCCCTGCAGCTGAAAGGCAAAGGGCTCGGTAACAACCAGTTATATAAACGGGGATTCTTGTGTGCTTTGAGAGCCTCCTGGCTGAGCAAAGTTCCTATCAAATACTAGGACAGCAAACAGTGTTACTACATTTACTATGGGTGAAAGGAGGTGGGGCTTTTCCTGTTAAATACATGTTCATGCCTTGCTACAAACCTGCTGTGGGGAAAACTTGCTCTGTTCCCAAAAAACACCCTGGTTTGCATTAGTTGCCTCGAGGCTTCTCCATAAATGCAAATCCCCTTTCAATGCACTGAATGAATCTATATTCATAATGCAAGCATAGTAATAAAACCCAGTCTACCACTGGGAAAACCCCATAAACACACTTTAGTGTTTGAGTCACAAACAGGCTTGATGCTAAAGGCAAACATGCGTAACGCTCAGGAACACTTATGACAGATGCAACAGCCAGACAAACTGCTACCTTCGCTGCAGCTCCAGATGGTCTAGCAGCAGCATCATTTCCATGGCAACGCCTTAAGTGACTGACAGAGAGCTAACAATACAACTTACTCTTTGGTCAGCTGAGGGCAGGACTTGAGAAGGAAGCGATTGAGGGGCGTGTCCTGGTAGATGAGGTCAGGGGCCGCGGTGGGGCTCTTGAGGTTCAAGCAGCGGACGATTATGTAGAGCACCGTTGCCACCGCGGCCAGCTTCATGCCGTCAAACATTGCCGGCATCTCTGGAGAGATGGTGTTCACGTCTGAATCGTGGGTGTTCATGATTATGCTGTAAAATGGAACAGTAGAGCACACTGCATTCAGAGATAAACAAAACAAGACTTTTTTTTAATTCCCCTGTTATTCAAACATCTATTCATACTGATTATCTAAATAAATCTATTATAAATTATATTCTTGAGTTTCTGGTAAACAGTGATCATGTTAAAGTTTTTAAAAGAAAAGAAAAAAAATGATAAAAGAACGAGCTGATTAATTTTGACTGACCTGAATATTCTTGTTGGTGCCCGTCAGCAAAAGATCTGTGGGAATACAGAGCGAGAACATCTCAGCCAGATAAGGCACAGTGGGTTATTTAACGCACTTATCTTAATTATATCAAACACCGCCAATAGGAGGCCCTGAAGACATAACATTATCTTAAATGAATCATTACATACAGCAAAACATACTGATTCTTGACTAATTAACACTGTGAAGCAATCCACCAACACAGCTGTGGTGCAACACATGTAAAAGCATCAACAAAGACAATATAAACAGGAACTGTAAAGAATACAGAAAGGCACACTACACCATGAAAAAAGGAAGTTGTGATAAAGCATATCAGATAAAACAATGATGCAATTACCAAGAAGTTACATATAATTCCCCCAAAAAGAGAAGGAAATACCCTGTAACTGTGTGCTTCAGCTATCAGTAATAATAATACAATAAACAAGGATAAAATGTAAAGTGGAGCAAAAGTTTTTACTTACATTTTTCCCTCCAATAACAACTTGTTTCAAAGGTCTACAAATGTGAAGAGGTGAAGTCACAGTGATGTGGTCAAACCTAAGAAACACAAAGAATGAAAACAATACCATTAATAAACAATACCAGTACAATAAAATTGCCCATTTTAGTAAAAAAATACAAATAAACAACTCAAGTCTCAACTCAGTGTCTCTTTCCGTTTGTTCAAATGTATTCAGTCACAACACGTCTACTCTGAAAGAGACACCCATTAAACATTAGCTAGTTAATGGATTCTGTTATCACAATATATTAACCAATATATCAAGAAAAAAGGAGCACTTTTCAAATTTGCCATTATTGTAATTTTCTTAATTTTGTCACAAATAGCTGATAATTTCAATCATTTATTACAGCTTGCCTAACTTGTATCAATTCACAGTTCAAACCACCTTCAAACCTATCTGTACAACAGTTAGAAGCAACAACCAAAGCTGCTTATGCATTTACTGATGCTTAATATTGTTTTCTTTATGCATTTCATACAGAAGTAAAAGAAACGGGAAGGATGTAATAACACTGCTCTTAGGCAATCCAAATGTAATGCCATCCAGTCACAGCCTTCTACAATTAATGGGTTTACATCACATGTGAAGAAAATCAGCCCCAGACAGACACAGTGTCAGATATCTTTAGCAACATAAAATTAGCCTAATTAAATAACCTCACTAATACCTGTTTATTCCAAAGACGGATTACAGAACGGACTTATCAGAAAAAGCCCCAAGAACGGATTGTGGTCATATCCCAGAAATATACAATCAAGTAAGATACACAAAATGTCCAAAAACGGGTAAAATAACAAATAAAACTGGAAACCTACAAGACAAAAAAGTCAAAATCAAATAAATATATATGTAAAATACCAAATTATCAGAGAGAAAGAGTAAAAAGAGGTAAAAAGCGTCTGAGATAGACAGGGACAGCTACAAGCAGCAACTGGATGATAAGAGTATCTTTGGTGGTGTTTCAGTCTGGGTGTTCTTGCTGGACAAGTGAGGCAGTGCTTTTACACTTTCAGGCCCCTCACCCCATTGTTTCTTTACCAATCCATGGTCTCATTCAAGCACAGGATATGTATCTGATTGTTCTACTTCATGCTAATGGAGAGTGTTTACTTTATGCTGCACTGTGTCAGTGAACACAGGGGTCAATCTAGCTTCAGATTAGCTGCTCTTCCTTTTTTCCACGACTCACAGCAAGACACAGAAGCGTTTCACAGCTCTGAGGGCACACACTGACATGTTACCCTTCTCCCATACACATATCTGGACGGACATTAGGATGCTGCGTAACATGCAGGGCAGGACCCATATTTAGCAGCTTCATGTTTTCAATGAAAACAGCCCCAAGGCCGGACTAAATCGCCCCTAACCATTGTTTGCTTTTGTTTTTTTAAATGTATAATATCAGAGAGCAATTAACAGGCCAGAATCTTGTTGTTTTTATAGATTATAAAGGTATAGCATCAGTTAATCATTGACACCAATCCTCGTTCAGCAGTAGCATCCTCGCGTTAGGCTACTTACCCAGCTGGGTGAAAAATTAGGTCCTCGCTGCTTCAAAGCGACAGGCTCTTTCATTTGTGCGTGGCTTTTCATTTGTTTGTTTGTAGTGTCGCTAGCAACAAGAAAGTCCACAGTTGAAAATAAATGGGGAAAAAAAAACGCAGCAGACTACTAGCTGAAGTAGCATTTAGAGATATGACAACCCACTTCCTAGAACAATCCGCTATTTTGCATCCCAGTGTTCTTATTGGTTAAATCCTTCGGTGACGTATAGGGACGAGTTGTTTCCACATCCATTCGAGGATGAGTCATCTTATAAACTGCACTTTCTTTTATTTACACGCTTCGTAATTATCTTAACAAAAATATTTCTGTTATATACATTTAGTATCAATGTATGGATAGAATTTAATTGTGTTTCATGTGTGTCACAAGCAGCCAGCAAGGTCTTCCCTGCACGTGCAGGAAACGTGAGTTTTCTGTTGCGTAACCTATCAGCTGCTTGATCTCCACATAACATTTATGATCAGTTATTGTTATGATGTGAACCTACTCGTAACTTAGCCCTTAGTTTGAACATTTCTTCTGTTCAGATGATTATTATTATAATTATTTTTGTTGTTGTTGTTGTTATTACTCGTCTTTAGGGCACACACACTAAAGAATGGTGCCTTCATATTTGCGTAAATTTCAACAACCTTTGGGTATTTGGTTGGATTATTTTGTGAGTGTGTCTTGGTTTTATTGATCCCCAATGGACTTCTGTTGGGAGATGGTACTTTAAAAAAAAGTGGGGAACAAGTAGGAGGGAAAAAACAACAAAAACAACACAATACCCACGAGATGGCGACAGAGTTACACAATTTCTTTCATTTGGCCCTCAACTTCAGAGATGACATTGCGTGTATGAACACAGAAATAGCCGTTTAACAATTATACTACACTGTTTAGCCAAATACATTACTTACATCTTGTCTGTATGCAGAAGTCTCTGCTCTGCTTTTTAATATTTCCAAGTTTTTGTGATTTAAACATCATTTTTAAACTACACTGCTAAAATACGCCAAATTACAGTAAATTTGTTATTTTGAAACAACATATCTATACCACTTGTTATCTCTTATGGGGAAGGGTTTTTTTTTATTATTGCAAATTACATTTAATTTATATGTTTCCAATATAATTTGTTACATAGCCTAACGCATGCAGGTGGGATATTTGCCAATAATCTAATCCATGCTTTTGACCAAAGGAAAGAATGGTCTCAGACATGAACAAGGCTGGGCACTGCTCTCTTCCCACATAACTGGCAACAGTCAAAAGCATCCTTGAGTTTTCCCACAGGGATTATTTGAACGTACCACGTTGAATCACTGTGTTCCTCCAAAGAACTAGATGTAGAGTGGCCCCTCTCAGTCACCCAGGCCTATTACGCCATTACTATCTGTCTTCTCTGTTTTTTGTTTTTTGTTTGTTTGTTTGTTTTAAGTTGTTGATCTCTGATAGAAAGTAACACTAATAATCCTATTTCAAATACCAACCTATTCAGTAGAATTGCGGTGCCTTCTATGTGCTTAATAAAACAGATTATCGATTAACAATTTTTTTTAATCACACTTTTTATGGCAGAGAGGATATTTAACTGTTTAATAGATTGCAATGATCATTTTTAAGGACCACAGAGTTAGAGCTTATTATAAAGTGAACAAATGAAGCAGAGTTTGATATTTTTCTTTCTTTCTTTCTTTCTTTCTTTCTTTCTTTCTTTCTTTCTTTCTTTCTTTCTTTCTTTCTTTCTTTCTTTCTTAGTAGGCTAAAGTCAGTAGGCCTACTTTAAATCACTAATATATATTTTTAAAACCTTCTTATAGGATACATTTTATTGTTTTATTATGATTTTATTATTTATTCAAACCTTCCAATAATTAACCAAGAAGCGTTATGAGAATTAAACCAGGCTCAGAGAAAATTGCCTGAACTGAACAGGAGGCTGCCATGAATCAACCTGCAGAGGACTTCTCCGCCCATTAGATGACGTCACATGTCGTCACCTCAACGGGACTTCACGAAAAAAATCTCAGCTCTTTTCCTTGACTAATCTGTCTGAATTGCGGTATTTCCTACAGCCTTTTAAAGCAGCATTAGGTGAATTCAGCAGTTCGGCTTCCCTCTGGACAAACAACCCCGGGGACAAAAGTAAGGGTCAACAAATATGAAAAGCCCAAGAAATGCCATTACAACATATCTAGGAGCGTTTACTCTCCTCCTTTGCCTGCATTTAGTCAGAGGTAAGTGTCCTTTTAAATAAAACTACACGTTTCAAACTGATTAATCGCTAGCAAAACTTCTGATAAACTTTTACGTGTTGTTTTCGGATATTGACAAGTAACCTAAGCTAGAATAAGAGTCCATTCACCTTTTTTCCTTTGTCATTCACGAAGAAACTTTGACACTTAGAGTTAATTAAATTTCCCATGACATTTCTTCCCTTTTTCCCCCAGTTGACATGTCAGTCTTGCCTGGAGTATTGAGAAACCAGGTCGTGAGCCTGTTTGGTTACTTTAGCTCCTTGTTTATACTGTAAATCAAAGTGTCATTGTGATTGAAAAGTAGCCTCGGAAGGGTGTGAATGAATGACAGAGTAGGATGAGAGGAGATATGCAACAGATTTATAACTCAATAAAATACAGCTATTCTCTGGATTGTATCTATTTTAATGGGTATGGTAACATAACTTTTCCTGAAAATGTTTCATATTGTTTTTTTATACTGATTCAGAATGATCTAGAGTATTAGATGATATGAACATTGAGGATGCATTGCAGGCAGTTGATGTGTAATTGGTACCTCCTGCATTGCTCACCCTGAGATACCAGCTTATTACCATCATAGTAGAGCGGGTGATTTAATGTCACACTGCTCTGTTATTACATTTGAGACTGTTATTACTCAGTCTTATTTTGAACAGTGGTCATAGTAAGAGACAGGTTGGTGAAAGAAATGTTGCATCCACCAGTGAGCAGTTCTCATTCACAATACATAGAACAATTAAAAAAAATGTAATTACATTCACAGACACAAGGAAACAGTGATGCACCTAAAAAAAACTTCTCCTTTTCAGCTATTGCATTGTATTGATGTCCCTGTGGACACCTTTCTGGTCTCACAAGGAGGCAGAGGAGATGTAGCAGGAAATAACACCATATGTGCTCCTGTCTGGAGCCTGCATGAACCAGCTGTCCACTCACCTAACTTTAGATCGACCTGTAAACATGCCGCCTACCTGTTGGCCTTAAAGTGTGTCAGACAAATTAGCCCCCAGATGTTTGGGATTTTTTTAAGTGTATGCATGTTCTTCTGCTGCCATGATGTTTGTGTGCAATCGTAGCCTTTGACTTTGCTATTTACCTGCCTGTTTATCAGGTGTGCTACATGTTCCAAGTAACTCTGAGCTTCTCTACTCAAATGTTGTGTAACTGCTCAGTCCAGAAAGAGCTGCATGCTTCTGAGCAGCCTGGCTAATCCTGCAAGCTCTTAATCCTGCGCATAAAGATTTTCTACTGTCTGGGATAGCTTTTTTTATAGGAGTGTTAAAACTGTTTACACCTTTAAATATTCGATGACAATAAAGTGGAATTTAATTCTTGGTATACCGTCTTTTTAGATGTTTTCCTGCCAACAAAAAGACACTTGCTAAATCCCAGTTTTAGTAGTACATGTCTTAAAGATTTTATTTTAAACTCAGACCGGTCCACCTCAAACAGATGCCGCAACAGCTGTTAGATGTCAGTTCATACTTAGTGATGACATCTGTAAAGTTAACGTCCAATATCACATATTTATGTTATATTTAAGTGGCATCCGTTTATCACAGTTTGTTTTTTGTGCGTCATTACAAATTTCATTCGTATTGTGGTGATGCGTGGCAGTAAACTTAAGTGGATCCTGTTTGGGTAGCTAAGAGCTTAAACCATGACTCTGTCAATGATCAGGCTGATTACGAAAACAATGTGACTCTAAGGTGTTGTTGTTATGACAGCTCAAGTGTAATTTAGAAATCTGATATCTGTGTCTCCTACAGGAGGTTTCTCATCATTTCAGTTGATCCAGTCAGGATCTGAGGCTCACGCTTGTTGGGAAAGCTGAAGCGATCACTTAGTTGTTAATACTCATGCCAGAAACTTTAGCAACAAACAGGAAACATAGCTCATTACTCTTTTACAGATGATCAGAACTGTAAAAGTCTCATTGTACTGAGCAGGACTGAGAGGAGATCCAGTAAAACCACACATGTATCTCAGCCTCTGATATTTTCTCAATGAGGGCACATCAAACAAAATAAAGAAGCCCAGAGCTGCACAGCGTTTGGAGTAATGGCCTTCTGGATAGAGATGATCATTTCAGATTTATCAGCCTCTGCTGATATGTCCGGTTTTCAAGATCCCGATCCTGTAGGTCCTCCAACATTCAGAAGGTGCAGCACAAAGTAATTTAGGAGCAACTTAAAATGTTTTCCAAGAATGTGTTTGTTTTTTTTGTTTTTTATGAATTGTTTTAATTTCTCTTTGTTTCACCTGGATAATGTTAGAAAAAGTTTGTACAGCTTTGAATTCTGTAAAAGAATCAAAACTGAGAGAATGCTTAATATGAAGTGAAAGTATTGTAATGACATAAATACGTAAGAACAATCAATCAGTTGTAAAGAAGCTACTTCAAGTATTTACAGCAGAAAAAATGGTCCCATTGACTAAAACTATTATGGGATAATTATCCAAACATTAATAGAAAAGCAGAATCATACTGTCATAATGGAGGGAAATGGAGTCACAGCAGGTTGCAGATAATGATACTCTTCTGTGATACATTTAAAAAAAATCATTAAGTGGTTTATGGTTTCATAATAACACCAAACATAAACAGTCCAAATTATTTAAGAAATAACTAACTAAGAATGTGCACATTCAAAAAGCTGGAGATATGAAAGGTTGATATGTTTATCCAAAAAAGGTTTTTCATCCATTTTTAGTCAATCAAAGGAGCATTTCAGCTCCACCTCTTCAGCAAATAATGACTCAAATCAACAAACAAAACAATATGCAACGTAAAAAAATCTAAGTTAAAAATAACAAGTAGAATAGAATTATGTATACTAGTATCCATTTGATGTTTCATGATTTTGTTACACAATACTTCCCTCTGAAATACAGAGGAGTTGAAGAATCAGGACAGGTTTAACTGAAGTAGCCGTTAATACTTACAGTACGCACAAATTCCAACACAACGTTTTAATCTTTATTATTTTTCTTGTATTTAACTGACTGAATTCAGAAGTAAATAATAAAAGGGAAATGGAACTTAACACTTCATTTGTAAAGGAATAGGAAGAACAACCACTTAAACACACCACAGCTGTAGAGCTAAATGTATTCACAGACAGAAACGTGAACTCTCGTGACTTGGACCGAAGCCACACTCGGATAATAAATTTGATGGCTTTATAGCACACATGATCAAGTGAGTCTCTGCTTGATTTTGACTGTAATGAAAGAGATTTGAGGTTTTCTCTTAGACTTGAACCTAATTCTACAGAGAGACTGGGGTCTCTAAACCTTATTTTCTGCAAGTCGACATTCTCACACATCTCCACATACAGGAAAGCATCGAACAAATGACTGTAGTGGAAATAAACGTATATTTTCCGAACCAATTACTTTTCTTTTTTTAATTTAATGTACTGTTCATACTGTTTTGCTTTTGCGCAACATTTGGCGAAGAGAACATTTGAACTTATTTAGGATTCTTAAACTTTAAGACTTTGCTCAATCTTGAAACTACAGTTGGGAATTGAGGTCAAAGGACTTTAAGACTTTCTCCTGATATAAAGAGAAAAAAAAGAAAAACTTGGTTTGAATCTACTAAACGGGGATGAATAAAATGACGCAATGAAATAGATATCATCGTGTTTACTAGAGAAACTTATTTTTGAGGGAGGTTTCTATACTATCAAGTTAGGCTGACAGAAGAGTCAAAAAGACAAACCAAGAATCTGTCCAGATGTCCTTGCTGTTGAGACAAGGTCATCTTGTTATGGCTGGCTGCTGTTCCCACACGGCTGATTAGAGAACTGGTGCCAAACAAGAGCTGGATATCATAATAAAGTTGTTTCTGTAGGATATAAACAGACACACAAGAGTCAAAGATGCATTATTGACTGATGACAACAGATTGGCTCAAACTGATTGTGAAGTACCTTGAGATGACCTTGTCATGAATTGGCGCTATACAAATGAAGCTGAATTGAGTTGAATTTTTTCTAACACCCTCCATTTTCAAAATGTGTGAAAAGTGTTGTTTGGGTATTTTATAATAACGTTTTGTTGTTTTCTCAGGTGACTACTGTGAAGTGAATCGATGCCACAATGGAGCAACGTGCGTGACGGGCGTAGGAGAAGATCCCTTCATCTGCATCTGTGCTGATGGCTTTGGAGGAGACACTTGTAACCTAACAGAGACAGGTAAATGGGAAACCAGTTGTTAGGAGAATATGTAAAGTTTTTAATGGATTAAAGCCAACAAAGTCTCTCTTTCCTCCCTCCTTTAGGTCCCTGTAGTCCTAATCCCTGTAAGAACGATGGGTCTTGCGAGGTCATTGCTCCAACCAGACGAGGAGATGTTTTCAACGAGTACATCTGCAGATGTCAGCCTGGCTTTGAAGGAGTGCACTGTCAGATCAGTGAGTTACTACTACCTGGAGCCCACGATGCTGAGATGTCTGCTTTTTGCCTTGTGCATCTTTTCAAGTCACATATTTACATCATAGCTACATTTCCACAGAAATCCTGCTCAAGATGGAAAACCAGAGCAACTACAGACAAGAAACATAGATTTAGATAGAAGAAAAAAGTAGGCAAATGAGCAAAAGTCGATAACATTTTGTTTGAAGAATTCATTGGGCAGTGCAGTGCTAAGAAATAACTCCACTTTAAGCAGATTTCTCAACAAGTGTGAACACATGAGGAGTTTTTTCCTTCCTGCCACAACATCAGCAGTGAAAGAGATGTGGCCACTCAGCAGGCTTATGAAAGGGACTCATTCAGTGGGTTCTGTGGTTATTCTGTTTGGGTAATTAGTGAAAGACCAATCCAAGTCTCTTAGCATGCAGATGCCCACCTTAGACGGTCAACACTGCATCCATTTGTGTTGAAGATTGGCCCAATCAGATGAATCATGTGATACATTTCCGTCATGTCATCTTCAGTTCATAGTTGAAACTAATGACATCTGACTAATGACAAACATGAGCAATCTGAGGTAATTAGGCTGAGGCTCTTTAAGCAAAACCTTTAAAAATTAGGATCTCAGTTCAAGAAATATTAGAACTGAAAAGATGAAATGTTCATGACTGTCATTTTCTGAAGGCCCGGACATAAAAAAGGCTATTTCATGGTCCACATCTCGGTAGAATCTCTTATTTTCGGTGTTATTAGCTGTGCTGAGCCAGTGCTGTGGCAGCCATGCAGGTATTTGTTTCTAAGTTGTGATCAATCCTCTTAGCATTAACGGGAACAAGATCTAAACAGACCCATGTGGCATTACGTCAAGCTCGCATCTGCTGTAGTTCTGCAGTTTGCTTGAGGAGACGGGTAAAAAAAAAAGAATATATTTTTTTACCTGTTAATATTTACACAGCTTACACTTACTTTTTTCAAGGATGGAGGTTCAAAAATGCTTCTTTAGTAAGTTTTCTAATGTGTGTGGATAAAATATTATGTTATTTGGTTGGGAACTAAACATACTGATACACACATGAGAAAAAAATCTGCTAATGCACTGCATATACCAATGCTTGCATGAGTAAATTAACCGGTTAAATTGGCTGCGATTCGCTTACTTTATTTAGCTGT
Organism: Leptatherina wallacei; assembly: GCA_028567055.1. NCBI lineage: Eukaryota > Metazoa > Chordata > Actinopteri > Atheriniformes > Atherinidae > Leptatherina > Leptatherina wallacei. The sequence goes on from JAOXYM010000001.1 coordinate 9,618,121, forward strand.
TAGTTGCTTTGTGTGGATCCACATGAAAGCGTCAAAAAGTGGAATTGCTCTCAGACCTGATCTGGGTTTACTGGGTATTTTCAAAAGTCATACATGAGGATCAGGTGGATATTATGTCTAGTGCCATCCAGTTTCTCGTTGTTGTTTTTTTTTACAAACAGAGTCTTGAGTGTTGGTTTTATGTATAGTCATAATTGCAGCTGATGCCTGATTTTATTATCCCTCTGTTACAATATGTGGGTCACTTTATTTGATGAATTGCATAAAATGTCAAACATCCCACTCCTTAACATATTACATCTACTCTTGCTGTGTAAGGGTGCCACCTTGTGGAGATTAGGGTGCATTGCATGCATTGAATGGACCGTTCAAATGAGATACAGGATGGGAGTGCATGCTTGTTAGCATGGTTACCATGGAAAACAGGCTGGGCTGGAGAAAGTGCTAGAAAGCCTAACAAGTCACGTTTATTATGATTTTTTTTCTCAACTAAATTAACCAGTTTGTGCTATTATTATTTTTAGTTAACAGAAATTTAGAGCAGATATTCTGACATCCCACGGCAGCAAGTCTGTAATTTTGGGTGCTGCCAACACAACGTTAATAAAACCTTTAAATATTTCTGACTTTTCTTTGTTCACATTTGTCTCTCTAACCTTTCACCTCAAACCTCCTCCTCTTCAGTGCTGCCCTCTGGGGCATTTCTGTCGTCGTGTTTGATTAAAGACAAAATGATGTCTCACAAATTATTTGGAGACACAGTGAGGCTCTTGTGGTCTTTCATCTGCCACCAACCCCCATTCTCCTATCATTTTGAGTCACTGGTGGGCAGGTGTACAGCACGTGTCATCATCCTTTTTGTGTGTGTGAGATTGGTGTGGTGTGCAAAAATTGTCTTTCAATGAAGTTTTACAATGACTGGATGTTATGTTTGTCAGATGTGAACGACTGCGCCAACCAGCCTTGTATTAATGGAGGGTCATGTCGAGATCTTGATGGAGACTACACCTGCGAGTGCCCATCACCGTATGTTGGAAAGCACTGCCAGCTGCGTAAGTTCAGCCACTACTCTTTTCTCTGATATGCACAGATTGTTTTCTATAGAAATCTTCTTCTTTTTTTTAAAAACTTTGTAAACTGACTTGTTTTTCAGAATTGTTCACATAAAATAATACTGTTTGTTAATAACCATACCTATTCCCTGAAGTGCTTTACCAGTAGTTTGCTGCAAGATAATTATAATATTTCAACTGTGTATATGTGAAATACACAAAGATAATCAAAAATATTGTATCTCAGGTTGTATTTCTCTGCTGGGGTTGGAAGGAGGATCGATCGTGGAGTCCCAGATTTCTGCCTCCTCAGTGCACTATGGTGTTCTGGGCCTTCAGCGCTGGGGCCCAGAGTTGGCTCGACTCAACAACCAAGGCATCGTCAACGCCTGGACGTCAGCCACCTATGACAGGAACCCCTGGATTGAAGTGAGAGAAGTTAATATTTTAAAGCCATAGCCAAGACCAGTAAGAGCAAAGACCCTGACTAATACTTGAACCTTTGATTAAAGATAAATATGCAGAAGAAGATGCGTCTGACTGGCATCATCACTCAGGGAGCAAGTCGTATGGGCGCAGCTGAATTCATCAAGGCCTTCAAGGTAGCAAGCAGCTTAGATGGAATCAGTTACATCACCTACAAAGGAGACGGCATACGGAGGGATAAGGTTAGATGTTGCATCGTAGTTGCTATGATTATAGCTTACGTTTTATAGACAGCCTTTTAGAAAAAAGGCCTGTTTTTTTTAAGTATCTTCACCTTTCTTTGTGTTTGTGTGCTGCAGGTTTTCGTGGGCAACATTGATAATGACAGTACGAAGACCAACTTGTTTGACCCACCTATCGTGGCACAGTACATCCGCATCATTCCTGTGGTTTGTCGAAGGGCCTGCACACTGCGCATGGAGCTGGTGGGCTGTGAACTCAATGGTAAACACAAAGAGTTAAAAGAGTTTAAACTCTCACAAGTTCTAAAACTTTTAAAGTATTGAGGACAGGTTGAAGAAAATAAAGGAGCTAATTTGATATCATTGGAGAAAAAGTTGAGGCCAAGTCAAGCTGTCCTGCTCTGTAAACTTTCTAATCTGAGAAATGGAAGCTGCATAAATCCTCCCAATGAGGTCTTTTTGTTCGTTCCATCCATTGTTATACTATGTTGATGTCTTCTTTGTGCCGTCACACTGCCTCTGAAAAAGGCAATGAAAAGTTAATTTCAGCTACATAACATCTAGTTGTCACACCACAATGAAAGTGTATAATATAAACAGTTGTATGTGGGTATCACTGGCTATGCAATAATAACAGCAGCCAATCCCCGCATCCACAAACAAACGCTTCAGTTTGCATTTTTGTCTGCCTCCATCTTTTTTCTTATTTGGTTGTTACAATAAAAATCCTCTCAGGGGAACGGTAATTGTAAGCAGATGGCTTGGTGGCTTTATGGACTTTGTCATCCTTCTCTGTGTGCTTCTTTCTATTCCCTTCATTAGTCCATTTTTGGGTGTTAATCGATTTTAATCAACTGCATGTTTTGTGTATTTTCCTAATTTTCTCAAATGATGGTCAAAGTTGATTCTTCTCTTCCTCGGGTATATTCAATTGTCTTTTCCCTCTCTTGTCTGCTCTTTCCCTTTCTGCTGCTGTGGTTTTCCCTTCTTCCACCTTTCCTTTGGCCTTGGATTCACAGTTTATTCAAACACGGCAGGTTGCTCTGAACCTCTGGGAATGAAGTCCCGTCTCATCTCAGATGACCAACTTTCAACCTCCAGCACCTTCCGCACGTGGGGCATCGATACCTTCACTTGGCATCCTCAGTTCGCCAGACTGGATAAGGCAGGGAAGACCAACGCCTGGTCTCCTGCCCACAACAACCGCTCAGAGTGGATCCAGGTGTGGGAAATTTTTCTGGTGTCATTACTGATGAAAATCCCTTTGAACCCACCAGATCTCATCGTTTTCTCTGGTCCCTCCTCAGGTTGATCTTCAGAAAACAAAACGTCTAACAGGCATCATCACTCAGGGTGCAAAGGACTTTGGGGTGGTTCAGTTTGTGTCGGAGTTTAAAGTTGCATACAGCAATGATGGAGAATCATGGAGTACAGTGAAGGAGGAGAACACCGGCAACGATAAGGTCAGGCACATATGAATACGTGAAATATCTTCCTGTAGCATTATGCAAAAGTCTAGCTACTCCCTATTTCTTATTTCCAAGCAGCCAGACCTCCTTATGATTTTTAAAGTGGTCATGAACAATAATTATCCAGGCTTTCTTATTGACTTTTGAAGTTTTTCTTTGGATATTTACTGCTTTTTTTTTTTTACTCATTTTAAATCCAGTACTTGTACTGGAATATTTTAAAGGGGCATGTGTGGTTTTTATTATCAAAGGCACTTAAAACGGATTTCTGGAACAATCGAGCACAATAGAGGCACTGAACACAAGGGATGAGCCAGTATTTTATATAAACATAACAGGCAACTGAGCAAATAACCAATATGAAATTATATCTATATATTTTGTTACTAGCAGCCTGTTGAAAAACCACATCATTTGTTCCCAATCTTTTTGCGCACCGATAGAAAATGCACAAGGATAGCACATGTTTACAGACAATATATGTACATAAACTAATATGATTGGTGACTGGAGACTTTTTTCTTGGTCTGCTGAATGTGAGTGCTGAATGAACCTCTTCTCATTAGTTTTTTTGTAGAAATCTTTGTCTTCCAAAAAATGAAAAGCCGAAGATTACTGTCAGTTGCTGTGAGTTTCTTTCCCTTAATCAGAAATGTTTCTGGTCCTTGCTGGAGGAGTGGAAGAACTGTGGTCCTCATTATAAACTCTGTTTTAATGAGAATTTTAGCTACAGAGGCTGAACCCAGATGATCCCTTAAAACTGCAAAACAAGCTTTGATGTTTTTACTGAGCACAGAGCTTGAAGGCTCACGACATGCTCGGGGCTTTGTCTGGCCACTAAATGTCTGGGTGGTGCTGGCAGATCTGGGTTGCAAGCTTGTGAGGAGACAGCACAGCTCATTTGACGGACATGCTTTATCATAAAATTGTGTTAGTTCTGCTTGATTGTGTCCAGTTTAAATGAAAGTTGACTCAACTTTTATTTTGCAGCTTTTCCAAGGAAACATTGACAACAACACCCATAAGAAGAATCTGTTCGAGCCTCCATTCTACGCTCAGTACATTAGGGTCATCCCTTGGGCTTGGCATGAACGGATCACTCTACGTATGGAGCTGCTGGGCTGCGATGACTAGAAACTCGCTAATAGCCGTGTATCCAGTCCTCCATCCTCATCCAGCCATTTCGTCTCTTCAGACCACGGTGGAAAATGGAGACATGAGCAGAATCATATGTTTTGCACTCTATGGAGATCTTGTTTGTTGAATAGCTTGGACTTTTAACACTTTTAGCACTTTTTGACTAGGGACCTATTTATGTTTACATGGATGAAACTGTTTGACGTTGCAGCCTGCAGATATTGGTTGCCTACAGAGCTCTCTTAATGACTATCCATTTTTGTAGTTTTATATCTACATAGAACTGGCTTTTAGTCTCTATCGTTTACTGCTAGCAGGCATCATCATCAGCTTACTCACACTTTAGTGTTTGTTTTGTTACTCCAGTACACACTAGCATAATGAAGCAGGGCTTGTGCATTACAGACGTATTGTAAATTGTCCAGGAAGAGTTTGTCCATAATTAGATAAATACAGCACAATGTTGAAGTCAAGTAAACCTTTTGCAAGTTGTTAATGTGATTAATGTTTTTTTTACATAATTTGGCATGTTTTCTGCTTAATTTTTACTTATAATTTCATTCTACTTTAATAATATTTACTACAAATATGTGATTTGGAGAAAGAGAAACAAGTTTTCCCTTTTTTTTAACTTAATGTTGGTCTTAAATTGAGATCATTTATTAAATGATACCCAAAATATCTGCTGTGTGTGTATGTGTTTGATTTAGAGACAAAGGTGTGTCCTAATTATGCATATGTCTGTGTCCAAAACTAGTAGCAGAAAAGAGAAAATGAGTATGAGTTGATGATATAGATACGCAGACACAGATATAAAGTTAAATCTGACGTCAGCTGCAGCATATTGTCCCCGCTTTTTTTCAATGAACAAAGATGTTGAACAAAGATGATAGATAGATAGATAGATAGATAGATAGATAGATAGATAGATAGATAGATAGATAGATAGATAGATAGATAG
>JAOXYM010000001.1:9631528-9648587 GCA_028567055.1 Leptatherina wallacei
GGAACAAACTCCCAGAAACCTGCAGGTCTGCTGAGACTCTCAGCAGTTTTAAATCAGGGTTAAAAACTTTTCTTTTAGCCTCCTTTTATAAAAACAACGGATACACCCTGTTTTCTCTGAGAGTTTCTTTTGTTGTTTATTAATTTGTCATTTCATTTATTCTAAAGTTTGTTTTTAATACTTTTTAAAGCGTTCTGCACTTTGTTGTAGACTTGCCTTGCCTTAAGACTGGTAGCTAAGTAGCTAAAGACAGCTAGCTAAGCCTGTTGTGGTTTTGAAACCAAAAACAGCCCCTACAAAGCCAATCGTTAATCTTAAAATCTCATAAAGTATTAACTGTCCTATTGTTTTTGGTTCTGCTTTGAACGTGTAGCAACTCATAAAATGCGACTTTCTGGAAATATGACTAACGTGAGGGCTCAGGGGGAGATAACGCCACACAGTAGGACCCATGTGCTTAAAGTTGTCTGCAGCAAGCATCTGCCACCAAGTTTGTTCTTTTTTTATCAAGTTATTTTAACTACCGTATAGTTTTAATGTCACATAGTAATATTCGGTACTTCACAACAAAGTTTGTTAACACTGAGCAATAATACACATTATTGTGATTAGCTTTAGCTAGCTACCTGACCAGTTTGCAGCTGCCTTCAAACTTGTTACACCACGATAAAATAAATTTTTAAAAAAAAGACAGATTCGCTAAAAACTTTATTTGCCGAATACTTGTGGATAACATGGGGGTCACATGCGCATCAAAGAATTTACGAGTATTTTCTTACGTTTGGCTGTTGATCCATCTTTCTCTCAGAAGAAATAATAAACCAGAAACGTTCTTCTTATTCTACGTCTTGATTTTTGGAAACACAGGAATTCATTCTGGAGCAATACCGCCCTCTAATGGACAAACACTGAACATCTCCTTCATCTGAGAGATTGGAGCTGACGTCACGATAGTGTTTCTTTCTTTCTTTCTTTCTTTCTTTCTTTCTTTCTTTCTTTCTTTCTTTCTTTCTTTCTTTCTTTCTTTCTTTCTTTCATGATTTAAGAGTGTAACAATCATTGATGTTATAAAGACGTTCCACTTGTAAAAGTTTAATATTACAATATTATATAATACATACATAATATTATATGTTACACAAATAATTTTTCAGTTTCAACAGAAGAATCAGCCAGGCAGCCAGATTTTACAAGTGGCCATTGTTGCCATCAATACCCATTCAATCAAAAACCTTTAGGCAAACATCCATTATTCATCAAATCAAATCTTGTGAAACTTAATGATATAATTCATAATCCAAATCATGTTCAAAACTAAACAAAATATTCTTCCAGAAGGTGTCCAAAGCTGAAGGAAACTAACTATAATTCAAGATATGAATGTAATTTTGCTTTGTCGATCTGCAGAAAAGGGGTGAAACAACGATGCTTGTCTTTTGTTGGGGCTAAATATTGGAATCAACTTTGTAAGGGGATAAAAAAATGCAATTATTTATTTATATTTAAAAAAAGAATCTCCCTGTCTAGTTTTGAGGGATACAGTACTTGGCGAAGTAGTTGCCACTACAAGGGTCATGTGCATGATTGCTTTCGTTTTGCTCGTTTGAATTGTGAATTTGAATGGTGACTCATTTTTTGTGTAGATGTGTATCAATGTAGGCATACAAGCTTTTGCTTCTGCCTGTTTGGTCTTGCAGCTGTCGATTGTTTAATGTTTGATTTGTCGACCAAGCAAAAGAAACTGAACTGAACTGAACAAAGTTTTGTTGTGCAAAACCCAGTATAAGGTTAAACTATGGAATAACAGTCTTGCCTCTTTCTAGCAGAGGTTTGAAGATGGAGGAAAATATTATAACTATCCCTGCACTGATTAATTATATTCTAGGAGTAAAGCTTTATACATATTTTGTCCTTGAATATATGATTGGGAGCATATCTTCTCATTAAGATGGTTGAAGATGTTTTTAAAAAGGAAAAAAAGAGATGAAATGTTTAATCATAGCCAGCAGATGGCGGTCAAAGGTTTGGATCGTTTCCTTGAACAACATGGGCAGAACATAATGTGCAGAATCTATCTTATAATTTGTAATGTTTTTAACCCTTTAATTTCCTGCTCATCTGTTTGGTAAAACACATTTAATCTTTATACCTCGTTTAAAATTTGAGAGGTGAAACTGACTGAGCCATGTGTTCTTCCAACTGTCTAAGTTTACAGGCCCAATGTAAAAAAGTGAGTACACTTTATTATTTCACTTTGTTTTTAAAGGCAAACATTACCTGACTGACAATCAGGTAATTAAAAAACAATACCTGAACAGACTGCTTAGAAATAAGTATAGGCTACATAAAATATTTCCCCTCCAAAAATGAAAAAAAAAATGCAAAAACAATTTTCCTTTACTTTTTAATTTCAGTGCTGACATTAAAGGGTTAACGTGTGAGGCTCATTCATTTCTCATTCAGACTCAGGTAATACATTACATGTTTTGATCTAACATGATTCAACACGGTCAATTATTTGCATAACAGGCAGAATAGAAAGAAAAAAGGTCATTCAGATGATACAAATTCAACTGTAAATCAGTCAACATCTGGAATATATATATGGAGGCATAATCACAATGAGGGAGATTTGAAATGAAACTTCCCTCAAATATGTTCACAGACCCTGTGGTATCTCTCAGGTTCATGAGGCATTTATATTTCGGAAAGTGTGATCCCAAGTGATAAAACCTTCACCTGCAAAACCAATCAGACTCGGTATTCACTGAGTTTCAGCTCTGTGAGAGTCTTTTATGTAACAGTAGTACAGCTCTCATGCAGACCAAAGAGTGGCATTCACAGTATGAAGGTGTCATGTGAAGGTTAACACAACATTATGTAAAGACACTCGTAAAGCAAAGTCTGGGGGGCATCCCAATGTCTCAAATTCTAGGAAAACAAGCTCTCAATAATAAGGGTATGAAACTACTTTTTGTGAGCTGATTCATTTGAACATTTTCATTTCCCACCTTACCAACACATTTTCACTTCTGAAGACTCATTCCTCAAAGTTGCATGGGATAATCGCTTCATTTAATCTTTTTGAGAATTATTCCTTATTCATAATGTTAACTCTCGATCCGCAATAGGCTACACTTTTTGTGTGTATGTATGTGTGTTTTTTTATGTGAGACAAATAGCCGTTTTCTGGATGTCAGGCTGATAAAATTTCATTTAATTTGAATTAGTTTTAGATAGAGCTGGGTGGAGTTGAAGAACCACCCAGATAAAAAAAAACACTGCTTCTTTAAAAAAAAAAAAAGCAAACAATGTAATTTGACTGTTACATAACTACATTTTAAACTTTCCACAAAATGCGGTAAAAATCTATAAAATATGAGGTTTTCAAAAACATAAATGAGATGTTTGGATTAAGTGGCTTTAGGATGCACTATTCAATGTCTTTGTACCGTCTGGGATGATTAATGATGTGCGGCATGTTCACAGAACAGGAGTGTTTATTCTCTCATTTTGCTGAGACATGTTAGAGCCTGCAGCAGAACGCACCATGTGTTTTCCATTGAAATGCCACTTTCCAATCATGCTTGCCATTTTACGTCAATGGGAAGCATGCTGTTTACTCCGCCGCGCCACCACATTAATTTCACACACACACTACTTTCCTTGCAGATCAGTGTTTAACACAAGAGTTATAAAAAGGTTCAAAATAATGTCACAGACGACGACAATGAGCAGGCTGGAAAGCTATGGACCATGATTTAATAAACAAATGTCAAAACTGTGCAATAACACGCAACTGAAAGAAGATGCTTCACAGACAACCAATAATGATATTTCCATACATACTGGACATTTGTTTAGTATTATAATGTAATATTTTACCTAAGTCAAGGATCTGAGTACTTATTTCACCCCTGGTTATAGCATGTTATTTGTCCAAATATGTTAAGAGTTGATAATACTGTATTTAGATACATACTGTATATGTGTCTACTATGTACCACAACCTTGAAAAGTATTTATTTAGTCTCTCTTATAACTGTATCAACTCAAGCTTCTATGGCACATCCAACATTAGAAAGATTTATTTTATTTCTTTTTGTGTGAAGCTCTTCTCACCGCATCCAGATGCCGTGGAAATTTTAATTACCTGTCTTTAATAAAAAATTACCCCAAATTAATAAATACAAAACTTTGTGGAGCGTATTGTTGTTAATTTCAAGAAAATACAAGAAAAAGGGGGGAGGAAAAGAAGAAACCTGTCAGTCTTCAAAGTGGCAGAATGACGCTGAGTCAAACTATGAATAGAAATCTTAAAAGCTGAACTGAATCCCACACTTGGCAACTTCCTCTTCATACTTGAGGTTGTTGATGGTTTAAACCCCAACATAGGCAATATTTTGGAGTAACCTCAGGAAACTGTGTCATAGAGTTGGTTGGGAAGTTTCCTAAAACGGAGAGAGGTCAGCGGCAGGCTGGTGAAATAAACACCACAGAAATGTGAGTACGCAAATAGATATCATCGTTTTTCTTTTGTATTTCTGTTTCTCAAACCATGGTAGTACTTCCGATAGTATCCTGCATATCATGCGTATGTTGACATGCAACAGCTGTTATCTGTAGCTACTGAGTGAAACAAGGCAAACAGAAAATCAATATGTAGAAAAAAACACTGTAAAGCTGCCTCAGAGTTAATCTGTTATGACCTCTGTAAGAGATCCGGTCTTCACAGATTAGATATAGTCAGCGTGAGCTACGACGTGCTTCATGTTGGTTTTTGGACACTTTGTACATTATTTTCTATATGAATATATTTGAACTTTTGTTGAAGAACACTGCTACACATCTTGTGTAATGTGGAAAATAATCTTTAATCTGGTCTGTAGCATGACTTGTTCGACATGATGAATTAACTCAAGCAAGTTAAATTGTGATTTCAATTTTCATGAACTGTATTAAAAATTTAAAAAAAATGGCAAATGCACTGACAAAATATTCTCTTCTTACCATGTACTTTTTAAATATTACACTCAGTATATACGTAGCAATTAGCACCTTCAAGCAGAATTATACGTGCAATGTTTTGCAGCAACAGCTTTGTTAGTACTTAAAGGAGACACCCAGTGTGATAGATGCGGATTAAAACTGAAAGATTGAAAAGATACGAGACAGTGAAATGTCAGCATGGTGTATTTTTTCTATGACTTTTATAAGAGTTGCAATTAAAGACAAAGAGGGGGAGGGGCTGTCAACATTTTATATAGTAACTTTGAGAAAACCATATTTAGGTTCACTTTTTACATTTTTTAGTAACAATAATTCTTCAGTCACATTCAGTATAGATGATGATAAACAACCCAAATTCCAGTAAAAATGGGATGTTTTTTTAAAAAGCTGAATAAATTGAAAACAAAAACACCTTCAAATCACAAAAGTCAATATTTTATTCATGATATTCATTTATTTATGATAACAAGTGATGTACTATTTTCTCAGAGGGTTTCTTTCTTTCTTTCTTTCTTTCTTTCTTTCTTTCTTTCTTTCTTTCTTTCTTTCTGATGATTTAAGAGTGTAACAATCATTGATGTTGTGACGTCTCTGCGATATTTTCCTCTTCTGATTTCTATAATATTTTTATATAATAATCTGCAATGTAAAATAGATACTGTCAAACAAAAAACTATATCATCTCCAGAAGAAACAATGGACGGAGGAGATCTGGAGGAAACCTAAACTTAGAAGCTATGTCCAAATTAAAGAAGATTATTATTCAGAATCAAAGTTAATGCTACATTTAGGGAGAGGTCTGAGGTTATTGTGTGCTCAATTAAGATCTGGTAAGTTGCCCCTAGCGTTTGAAATGGGCAGGTATAAGGGTATACCTGAGTGTGGCAGGACGAAGGAGGGCCCAGGCAGTAATTGAACCCACAATCTCCTGGGTGAAAGTCATGTGCGCCAACCAGTCAGCCAAAGGGATATTCCTGTGGTCAAGTAGCCAAGGCACATGATCAATCAGAGGCATAGTGACAGGACCCTCACTGTCACATGAGGAACAGTGTATTTGTGGTCTGTATGATCTTGAAAATGTCAAAGATGAGCTTCATTTTCTCTACCATTGTCCACTGTATGATGAACTGAGGAAATTCATGTTTGAAAAAGTGCAAAGGAGGCAACTTGTTTTGGATGTATGATATGTTGAGCTGTTTTTTTAATGAGGGGATTCATGTCTTAGCAAAGTTTATTGAAAAAGCCTGGACATTAAGACTGTAACCCATATAAGAACACAATTCTTTTGTCTCCCATGTTGACTTGTGCTGCTCTTGTACAAGTTGTTGGATACAAAAGACTTGTCTTTTGCTTTGTTTGCCATCCTTGAATTGTACTGATGTATATTGTATAGTGCCTTGTAAGCCCATGTGGGCTGGGCACATTTGTGCATGACACTGAAATAAACAAAAATCAATCAATCAATCAATCCTGGGCCCATTTAATAATGTCAGTAGCAATCGTGCCGATGAGTGATGCAGTGTCGTCTGAGGGCCCGAAGACCACGGGCATCCAATAAAGGTCTTCAGCCTTGGCCCTTACCATCAGAGACGTTTCCAGTTTCTTTGAATATTTTCATGACGTTATGCGCTGTAGATGATGAGAGTTGCAAAGCTTTCACAATTTGACGTTGAGGAACATTGTTTTTTAAGTATTCCATTATTTTAAGGGACTCTCTTTACTTCTGGGAAGCTCTGCCTATCCAGGACATTAAATTTAAAGCTCAAAATGTTACAGACCTGATATTAATTAATCTAATTACTTGTTAGATGTTCGCCCAGCTGAATCGATTTGAACATTATTGCTTTTTCAGCCATATGTTGCAAACTATGAAACCTGTAGCAAGAATCTCATTTGACGTGGGCTCATTTTGAGCATAAAATTGCCTAATTTCTCAGTTTAGACATCGTTTATGGTTTGTATGTTCTGTTGTGAATAAAATATTGGCTCATGTGATTTGAAGGTATTGCTCAGATACAAAGAACATCCAAACATTTCTGGAAATTGGGTTGTACAATATATCATGGTGGTTGATTTGCAAAAGTGTGAGTTTAAGTGGAAAGAGTTCATATGACTTTTTACTGATAGTAGCCTGTTGTTAGACTGTCCTGTAGGAGATGCTGATACATTTGAAGTAGCCTTTCCTTTCATCTCTGGTTAGTTCATGTGATGCATAAAAATGCTTCACAAGCACACTTGTATCCTATTAGGCTACTGTTGTCACGGATCTTTCGTTTTCTGAAGGCAAGTAGAATATTCTGGAAAACACAACAGGATTTGTGTGGGAAAGTACACCCATGGTTTTTAATGTGTACATATTTTATTGTTTGTTTTGCTTTATGAGCTTTGTTTTTCCTGAGTTTCTGGAGTTTTCCTTATTCCCCTAATTTTATTATTTCTTGGCATGAAAAATAACATTTTATCATGGTTAAGGGTTCGGTGGAGGGAAGAGGAGGAGGGCGTGGCTGCGGTAACACTTCATTGTGATTGGTTGTACTCAATGTTCCAAGCGGCTCGAGGTGTTTAAATAGCCAATCACAGCGCCAACTGTAGTATGTGTAGAAGCGACAGCGCAACGAGGTTCTCTCTCTCTGTGGAAGACCGCGTCCGAGTGACACCCTGTCTCCGCTCTTACCTTACTCGACTAAACCAAACTGCGATGGAGGAATCGAGTAGTTGACGTTTCCTGCTGCAACCTTCTCTTTTTAAGCTTTCTTCCCGTCCGATCATTGTTATCCTGACCCGGTTTATTGACGTTTTGAACTCTCGGCGACTCTAAAAGCTTCGACCATCTGAAATCATGAAGTACATCATCGGCATCGGAGGGTGAGTTCCTGCCTCTGCAGTTGCTGAGGAAGCTTAGCTAAGCTAGCATGCTAACTAAGCTGCTGGAGGCCCTGAAAGCCCGGTACACGTGGGGACAGCGGTCACGACATCCGCTAACTGATCGCGTCCCTTTTTCTCTTACAGATGTTGAATGAATTTATTTACCAGATGTGTCTTTAACGCAGTAGTTTGGCAGCTTGTTTTTATCAGTGATGATTTTATAAAAGCTAAGCTAACTGTAGGAAGTGGCAAACCCGCCATTTGACCCACCCATTTTAAATGTGATGCGGAAACTATCTTAGAATGGCGGCTATAGAGTAAAGCGTATTAAACTATGAAAATTTGCACTTTGCTGATATCTGTGGTTAAAATTGGTTGTTGTTATTGTTTAGATATGGGTGATGACTACTATATTAAATATCTGTAACAAAATGTAAACTTAAAATAAATAAATGTATACTTCAAATAAGTTGGATGGGATAGTTTTGTTAATATGTTTTGCTCCTTTTTGGTGGATTGCATCATCCACCATTTATTGCTTTGTTCCATGCAGTGTGACCAATGGAGGGAAAACCACCCTCACCAACAGACTGATCAAGACCTTGCCCAACTGCTGTGTGGTACATCAGGATGACTTCTTCAAGGTGAGCAGCACACAAAAAACATGTCTTTTGTATTTTGTATTCAGTTAACAAAAGATAGTTTTGAGTAACAGAAGTTGATGGTGTCTTAACACTTGGGCACTTGTGTAAATTGAGAAGTGTAACAACACTATCAGAGCCTTCCAAATAGCAGTGTAGCTCTAGTGGAATGTACCTGGGTACATCTTATCAATGTATGTTTCAGCCCCAAGATCAGATTGAAGTTGGTGAAGATGGCTTTAAGCAGTACGATGGTAAGCCTGGGTTTTTATGAAAGTGTGTGTTTGCTTCAGCTCAAAGACTCATTTGTAATCTGCATGCAATAATAAACTGAAATCTAAATGTGTATCTTACTTGCTTTTTCCAATTATCTGTATGCCTTTCTCCCCCCATCCCTCTCCTTCCCACCTACTTTTTTTTTTTCTGTAGTCATTACTGCTCTGGACATGGAAGCCATGATGAGTACAATCTACGCATGGCTGGAGAATCCAGTGAAGTTTGAGAAGTCTCATGGCGTTAATAACACCCTGGATACTGAGATTGTCCCCAAGTCTGACAACAAGGATGAGGAAACTCACATCCTCATTGTGGAAGGCTTCCTGCTTTACACCTATGGGTAAGATGACAACTATATTTCAGTTGGATTTTTTTTCTTTCTATTTTGTAATAAAAAAAGACTAATATCTCTACCTTTTACAGACCATTGATCGACGTGCTGAACCAACGCTACTTCATTTCCATCCCTTATGAAGAATGCAAAAAGAGGAGGTGGTAAGTGCCCAGACACTGTTCTTAAAATGTGTTTGCTATAGAGTCTGTTTTTGTTTTACTTTAATAGTGCTGGTTTTATTATCTTGTGCAGCTTTAGGAACTACACGGTGCCTGACCCACCTGGCCTGTTTGATGGCCACGTGTGGCCCATGTATTTGAAACACAAGAACATCATGGAGGCATCAGATGTTGATGTTTGTAAGTGGGCCTTTTGATACATTTTTATATTTCCTCTTTTGCACGTCTCTGTACTGTCATACAGAGACCAGGGCGCATCACTCATTTAATGTCTTTGATTACAGTGCAGCTAGATGGAACATGGTCAAAGGAGCAACTGTTCAACTTTGTCTATGGTGGCATCCTCAACAACATCCAGAAATCTCTCTAACAAAGGTACTAAAATCATCTGACTGCATTTATTACATTCTTTTTATCCACATGTGAGTTACTGATTGTGTGTTTTTTTTGTTTTTCCCCCGTGTTGCAGGTCAACTGATCGGCTTAAGGAAGCATATACTCAAATCTGCAAGCAGAAGACCACCTTGCCTTAAGTTTCTACCTGGCAGCTCATAGTTGACTGCTATGTTTTTGTTTTATTGTTTTTGTAAATGTTTGACAGCATAAAATGCTGGTACAATTTTTATATCCTATATTTATTGCTTTGTTACGGCCTATACATCAAAGAGAGTTGATGGAATTGTTCAAAGGATGGTTGCACTCAGTTGCATATGTCAATAAATGATCCTCCTGCCAACTACTTTTTGCTTATGTGGTTTACTTTAATTATACAACACTTTCCCAAGCTGTTGCACTAAGCCAGTGCCACAAAATGTTACTTGAATTGTGACGTTTGGCACATGGAAGGGCTACAGTGAGCAAATGGCCTTCATTATCTTGCTCCCAAGCAGCAGTTGGCGTGAGCGATAAGCAGAATCACGAGGTTTTTTTCCTCGTGACCACAGGTTTTGGGTATGCTTATCTAATTTCAGACAGTTTGGGCTGCTTCATTGAAGGTATTTTGATCAAAATAAAGTTAAACTTTCATAACTTCAGCAGCTTCTTTGCTTTTACATATGGCTCAGTTTATTGCATGTAATAAAATAATTTAACACACGTTTGGGTTATTACTATTAGGTTGAGACTAACATGGTGGGAGCACACAGCGTGCTGTAATGTCTTTAGGTGGACATGCTAGAGAAAACAAGCCTGTTTAAGGATGTGGTTCAAAAATATTCCAACAACCCATCAGTTGAAATGGGATGTAGACAACTCTAACCCACTGAGCTTGAGGTTGTTTATTTTTAAAATATATTTTCATTAACATTTGTAACTTGTGGATTAATTAAGTTATGTATGAAAGTGTTAAAGGATTTAACATACAGCTATCTGGGTCTGTTGGGCTGCTGCAGCACTTTTTGTAAACCACTTCCAATTTTTATTTATTTCAATCAAAGAGCGTAGAAACTTACAGATCTTTATTACATTTTAAACTTTATTACCGTAAACAATCTGGTATTATGCCTTGTGTTCATGACTTGCAGCTACAGAAACTTGGTTATGTTAACATTTAATAATTACAGAAATCAGATGTTTTAGTTTGTTTGGTTTAGATAATGGGATAAGACCTCTGGGAATGCAAAAGAGATTTGGCAAGGGGAAATTTTGGGTTTTCATTTGCCATTAATGAATCAGGATCAAATTTAAGATTCTTATACAAGTAACTCTAAGTTTATATATAAAGCTCTTAGTAGTTACATTTCATGATTTCTTGTAGATCTTATGTTCACATACTTTTCCATCACCGCACGTCATTCTCTGATTACAGGTTTACCAGTGCTTAGAACTAGCTCCCAGTTTGGGTGGCAGTAACCCTCTCTGCCTTCAAGATTGAATTAAATTTTTTTTTCTTAAAGTTTAAACCATTCATTTAGTTGTGCTGCTATAGGCTTAATATGCCGAGGTAGCTCCCATAATACAACTTTGCTCACCATACTCTTTTTACACTCCATGTATGCATGACGTATTGTCATTAAGTAGTTTCCACCCCCTACCTTTCACATAGCAGGGAAACCTGAGTGCAGCTCTGCTGGTGGTCTCTTCCTGGAAATAAAAAGGAATTTTTCATCTCCCTTGTTGCTGAGTGGCATGTGCATGCTCAGGATGAGACTGACTTGAACTGAAGATTTGATGCTATCTTTTGGCTAATTGATGAAATGGCATTATATGAATGCAACTATACTGAACTGGGTTCATTTGCATTGAACTGGGTTAATATATTTTTTACATAAACTTTGTTTATTAAAGTGTCTTGAAATGACGTGTTGTGAATCGGCATTATATATATAAACTAAACTGAATTCAGGGGAAATAAAATGATAACGTGTGCCTGGGTAAATTACAAATATTTTTCTATCTCTGCTTGTAAAACTACAGAAAAAAAAAACAGTTTCTAATTTAGAACAAAAGAAAAAAGAGCTTTTACCAGCTTGTGCTGTTATAATTTATATACGATGAATAATGTTTGTTTACACGCATGCCAATCTGAGCAGAAATCTAAACAGAGCTTCCACAGAAGTCTGAAACTATCAGGGTGATGGGTGTGTCGGGCCCCGCTGACGGACTGAAAACGGTTTCATTCTGTTCCTTCCTCACTGTGCTACAGAGGAACATATTATGTAAGGCTACCAGGCATGTAAGGAAGTAGGTCAGGGGTCTAGTACAGTATACCGGAGGGGGAAAAATGTATCGACCTACTTTTTATTTTTGCATAGCAGTTTTTGTTCCTTCTTGGTTTGTTGAGAACTCTCTCAATATGTTACGGATTTATTTTTGTTTGGAAAAAATAGTTTGAGTGTGATTCACCCAACTGTTCAACCACCCTGCATATTTAAACAATCTTGTATATTTTTAGAAACCTTCTCCATTTAATGCGCCAATATGTAATATTCAGATGTTAATATTACACTTCATGCACACATGTGGTGCATGTGTTTTATTATCCACGCTGCACAAAGCAGCTCTGGTCCCAGACAGACTGCATGACAGTTGACATCGCAGAGTCTCTGTAACAGTGGTAACAGTGAACATTTGTCTCAGACCATCTGTCTGATGCATAACTTAATGCACCTGTGTAACTGTATTTAGTATCAGTTTATGTTGTTTTCAGACCATCCAAACATTTTTTTGTAGTTACTCCACCCTTTTAGTGTTTCCTTCCTAGTACATTACAACATACTTGTTACATACTTTTTACTGTATCCTGTTTTTTCTAGTATAGACTGAGTTTATTCAGTTAAAATCAAAATACTGCATATGTTCATTCACTGCTTCTTAAAACCAAAACATAATGTCTCTTAAAGTCTTAAATATTCTTTGCTCATGTATATATTCAAACTTAAATTAGATGTAACCTCAATGAATAGGTTGTTGTAGGTGTTGACTTTAAATAACTCAGGCCATACCTTCAATTATGTGCAGTGGGAGAGGAAGAGCGGCAGATCTTATTACAATCTTATCTTTCTTGGGAATTTCCCACATCCGACTTTAGTTGTGCACAGGACAAACACCAACATAGCTCACACCATCTGTGTAGAGTTGTATGGAAGGGAGGAAGTTGAACTTTACAGATACAAGTGTCTGACTGCTCTCTATGGGAAATTTGTGCCGTGCATCTGGTTTTTGTGTGCCAGCATCCACATGTGGTTCAGCATTTTAACAGTAACCCATAATATGCTTTACTCCGATGCCAAAATTAATTTTGAGGTGGTGTAAATTTCCTCAAGGGCCAGCTAAGTCATTTTAAAATGCGTGTTACTTAAAGTGTGCGAGATTGGCAGTCTAGACTTCAGAGTGGGAGATGAGTAGTTACATAAGACCGGCTCCTGCTGGCAAAGGGGAAATGGGTGTCGTGTTTCAGATCTGGACTGAGGTATGACTGGCCTCTACTTCTGCATTATTTTACCGCTGTGTGGCTTTTGTGACATTCGACAACTAGTGGATTGAGGGACAGTTGAAAAAGTTCAAGATGACAGGTTAAAAGCATGATGGCTTTTTTTCTTTTTTTTTTTAAATTTCCACTCTAAAGTGAGCCATATCTTGGATAAACCAAAATGACTGTGAACTCATTTTCCTCAGACACAAATCTTAATTGAGAAGCTTTGTGTTGACAGTGTACATAAGCCTCTGACACCCATACTTTCTCTGGACTGCGACAAACCATGCAGTCTTCTAAACCGCACCAAGCCAAGGGTTATGAGGGCAGCAGTACTGGCTCTTACTGGATCTTGTTTGTGTAAGTTTGTGTATCCCTGTCTGTCTGCGTGTATGAGCATCTGTGCTGCACCCGTCTCATCCCCCGTCTCCTCGCACACCTCTTCACAGTGTGTCCAGAAAGCAGATGAAGCAACAAGTCTGCTGTGGTTGCCTCATATAGAGTATATAAACAACCCAATAAATCCTCCTCTGAGACCTCTAACTCCATACAGTTACAGTTTAGATTATCACATCTCCACCTCACACAGGTCAGACAGGACAAAGCCGTGAAACCACTAACCATTCTGGCAGCAGAGGTGGCTGCCTCTCTGAAAACAATATCTTTGTCTTACAACCAGAATCACAACGCGCCCCTTAACACATTTCTAACCAAAGAAAACAACACAGAAAAGGCTTCCTTCACTCAAATCATTCCTTCCTTTCACCACAAGTCCTCTGCTCTTCAAATCCTTATTTACAGCCTCCGAGTTGTTTCTATATTTATCCCCTTTACTGCAGTCTCAGAGGAGCCATTCTCTCCATAAAGCCTTTAGTGACAATTAAATTGCTGTGAAGGACTTGTTTTGTAAGCGTCACCCTTCGCAAGCTGGCGCGGCGGAGAGCGGAGCAGGACTGAGGCTTCACCTGTGTCGGGCTGAGCTGAAAACATCTCCTGTGGTTCACCCACTCCGTCTGTGTTTATACTGAGTGGAACTAGCCTGGGGAGATTGTACCGCAGTGCAGACACAACAACACAGAGTAACCCTTACATGACACTGGATAATAATTGTACACACTGCAGACGGAAGAGCCTGGAAGAAGTATTTAGATTGTTTTCTTAATCTTTTAAAACCCAAGGTCCCTCAATTGGGGGACATTGATAACATGTGGTACCAAACTGTGCCAAAATGGCCATTTTAGAGACCTCGCCTGAACTCTAATTTTGTTTTGCTTCACTTTATCAGACTTGGCCTTTGCAGAGATAATGTTCACATTTTGTACTATGATTAAATAGAGGTTTAGCGCTACAGCTACATTATTTCATAGAGATATTCATAGTCTTTTAAAAAGTGTCTTTTTTTAAAGGAAAGTTTAAAACTTTTTTTATTTGTGCTATGGACCATCTTACTTTATTTTTCACCAGTAACATATATTAGTATATGTCCACATCTTAACAAATGTCACAAATTTTCTGTATACTATGACTCCAAAAGTATTCAAATAGATTGTGTGGTTGCAGAGATGTTCTCATTTCAATATGGGCAAACAATGTTTGGGCAGAGGCCGACAAGATAGGCACTAGTAATAGCATTTTGTAGAAAGAGCCATAATTTAGAGTGACTTTCAACTTTTTAAAGAACTTAGATAAGCAAAATAGCCCCCCCCCCCTTTTTTTTTAAAGCATGTTGTATTTCATTATTGAATAATAACCTATAAAGGGAGTTTTATGCTACTCATCTGGTCCATACTGATTACACTTGGGATAGTTTGGCAGTTCACACCACTGAAGGATAGCACAGGAGAGTGCTGCTTTAATAAACAGTTTCAATGTTTATTCCTAATCTGGTATTGAAGGAAAATAAATTCAACAATTCAACAATTAAGAAAAACAAAACAAACCTTGATATCTATATTACGAGCATCCTTACGGGAGATCCCTGTATCATCATCTACATTTGTGACCACTACTTCTTAAGTTTTGTGCTTTCATGTGTCATTTCTTGTTGTCGCATCATATATCATTTTGAATTTGACATTTGCTAAGCAACTCCCAAGCATAGTTTTCAGAAAAAAATGTTTTGGACTAAGACTTATAACAGCTCACTCTGGTGAATTTTGTCCTATAAATATAAAAGCAATTGAGTAAAAGCATAGCTCCTTCCAATCCATGTATGAGGCTGAAAAAAAAAACACAACTTCCAATGTAAAATTGCTGTTTTGGAAAGTTGTGGTGGTTACATGGTAAACTGTTATGTGTTTAAATAGAGACTCTACCAACTGTTGAGTCACAGAAACCTAATTACTAATGCTCTCCGTGCCCACTTATCCAAACCTGCACATGGAGAGTTATATAAGACCTGGTTGAGAAGGGAAAGAAACCTCATTCACTGTCGCTTTAGACAAAAACACCACAGACATGTTTTCCAAGACTGCTGGCCCAAGTTTTCACATGGTAGTCAGCGTGCACGAATATTACCACACCAGCCAAATGGTAAAACCTGAGGGGGAAATAATAATATCATGCAGGCATGCTCAGTGTGGGCCCAAGGACCATATCCTGTTGTGGTGGGTCTGGGAGAGGCTTGTAGCTGCCAGTCTGAAGAAAACCACAGCCTCCCACTCCTCATCCATCTGAATCACTGTTTACTTAGACAGGAGGGCCGGCTGCTAAAGCATCATCTGCTGCTGCTCCATGTCTGACTCACTTGTGGCTTTGGTGAAGAAAGAGGGGGGGGGGGGGCTATGTTTTCCTTGACGGCCAACTTTCTAAATGCAGAGACAAGTTAAAACCAAATACTTGCAGACAACAAGAACCCAGCCTCGGAAACCACTGCGTTTCTTCGCTGTCTACCTCTGATGGCTTAAACACCTCCACGTTCTGGAAGAACAGAGCCCTGTTCAATCACAGCACGAGGTAAATAACAGAATACATTAGATTCAGTTAGTACAAACCTGTTCACAAAGAAATTCTAAATACATTTAACTGGAAATATTGGACACAAGTTACAAATCTTGAAATACTTTAAAGCATTTTGTAAAGGAATCTAAAACTTTGTGCCTATAAAACACCAGAAAAGTAATTTCATGTTTAAATGAAAAGATTTGAAATCTCATCTTATTGGCAGTAACACGACTGGGTGAGATCACCTCCACTAATTTTAGAGGTAAAGATTTGCAAATCAATGCTTATCAATGTACAATGACACATAATTTGAAAATGTCATCATCTATGATACACAATATTACTAAAAAATTGAGAGACTATGGAGAAAAATATATGTGAGAGGGAAGAAGCTGAAAATGAGTGCAGTATGTTTGTGATATTCAGGCAGAGCTGCATTATGATACATGATTTTGAAGTAGAAATCAGTGCAAGTGATCAGAAACACCTCTCATGAGCGTCATCTCAGCGCATCACTTTATCCAGAAATGAAAGTTAAAACTCAACCATACGAAGAGATAAACAAACAGTCGTTTCAGAGCCTGATTTAATCTCAGATGTACCGAGAAGAACTGTCCCGTGGTTTGTCAGATCAAAAAGTGAAATTCTTCCAGGATACGATAAAAGGCAAATTTGAAAAGTTAAGGAAGAGAGAGACCTTTCAGCCTCTTATAAGCACACAATTCAATTCAAGCCAGCATCCGCGATGGTGTTGCACATGGTGTAGAGCAGGGATCCTCAATCCTGGTCCACGAGGGCCGGTGTGTATGCAGGTTTTTGAAGTGTCCCTGCTGCAGGACACCTGACTCACACTCAGACAAGCTCTGCTCAAGTCTGCTAATTACCCACTGATTTGAGT
>JAOXYM010000001.1:9648687-9659494 GCA_028567055.1 Leptatherina wallacei
GCCCCCGCAAGACCTCAGAGAGAGAGATGTTAATGTTTTCCCCAAAAATAAACTTGAACTTAAAACAAAACAATCAAAGTAACAATATATATGTGATGCAGTATCACCTTAGTGAGGGGGGTGTGATGCTACCCCCTCACACATGGAATGACCAGTTTGCACATCTTTGAGGCCCTAATGATGTTCACAGAAATATGTTCAACAACCTTCAGGGAAAGTTGAGCTTATTTAAAAAAAACAAAATACCAAACCACAAACAACATGGCTTTGCAGAAATACTGTCCAAGTGCTAAACTGACCTGCCTACAGTTAGAAACAGTGTTGTATTATTTTGCTTAAACATGAAAACAAAAGCTAAAACACTCATTCCTCTGAACTGAAGTTACTTTAAAATGGTAAATTATTAAGCATTTATTGATCAATTATAAAACATAAAGAAGCAACTGAAAGTTAAAAAAAAAAAGCTGCTTAGTTGGGTTTTAAAAAATGTTTTACAACTACATAGATATCCAAGTTATTGGACAAACTTTATGAGCTTTTATACAGATTCCGTTATTCATTCAGTCATTTTCTATTTGGTTTTGAACTTGCACATGAATCACAATAACGAGGAAGTGCAAATAATTTGATACAAATTAAACAGTGTTTTAAATAAAGGTTGCTTCCAGTAAAACCCTCTCAGTCTCGACGTATCACATCTTTACTTTTTGTGGCTTTCACATACAACTGGCCCACTTTCATCAAAACAAGTTAAAGGAGTAACAATCAGCTTGGCAAAAACCATACATCGTCCAAGGCAGTGTATTCTACAAGTGTCAGACAAAAAAAACAAAACAAAAAGGAAAGTTATTTGGAGCAACACTGAACATGTTGTCCCCACTGCGTTTCATCTTTTGCGTCAGTGCAGGAAGTACATAGCCCCCTCAGCCTGAGCGTGGACCCCTCCGTGGTCACCTTGTGGTGCAGTCCAAGGACTGGGCGGGGGTGAATGGAGTGTTGTTGGTTTTAACTGAGTTTCCTGCTGTAGTAGTGAGTATAAAATTAGGGTTTTATGTGAAATGGAAGTAGGTGGGGCAGACACATGGTGGTGTTGGGATTGGGAGGAATGTAACCTACTTTTCTGTCAACAAACTTCTGTTTGTACGGCTGGTTGGTGACAATAGTTTATAAAATGTGAGTGAATAAAGGCAATGTCTGTTGAAAACATGAGTATAGTGTTTACCATTTCAGTGGCAATTAGGGTTTGTGTGGAGACTGCTGAGCCCACATTGGAAACAAACTAGAATCAGTAAACAACAGTCTCTCTTTAACCAGCTTCTATATGATCAGATAGGACTTGATGAAAAAATAGAAAGGAATGAGGCTTGGGGGAAAAAAAAACTGTTGACCCCAAAATGTTTAGTTGATGCTGAGATGAAATATATGGGTGTAGATATCCTGGTGCAGAACCTGCAGAAACCAATTCAGTGGATTAGGCCTTCGTGAACTGTTCTCTGCTGACACCTAGTGGACTGAGATGCTCATTACAACTCACATGCAGCGTTCAGTCTTAGTGCAGGCCAGACTGAAATTAGATGGTTCTGTGAACGGTATGAGAATGTGAATTTTGTACGCTCTGATTACGGCCGCATGGGAACATGTCATAGATGTAGATGTTCCATTAAAAACCAAAATAATTTGAATGTAAGTCAACTTACTAAGAACCAGATGTTATGCTTCTTTTATTATTAATTGTACAAACAGTGGAGTTCCAGCTATAACTAGTGCATAGAAGCCTCTTAAAAGGTCTATTAAAGAGATTTACAGATGGTGTTCATATTTTGGTACATTTTTGTAGTAATATATTATCCAAACATAACGTCAGTCAAATTAAGTGCAGCAGAACAATTTGATTTTAAACAACAGACCTTTACAACATTCAACACTAACAGGGCAAGAAGCCCAGAAACAACATATATTAATACTTTGACAACAAACAGCAGATGCAGTGATTCTCCTGGAGCATTGTCCCATAGCTGCAAGAAAAAAAAAATTGTCTAAGAGTAATTTGTTCTGTTCTCAGCAAGGTGCACAAAATAGTGCATCATCAGAGGTTGATAGTGGGAAGTACCAGCATATGATGATGTAGTCCAAGTCTTTGGTTTGTGGGGATCTTGGCAATGTTGGATTGAATCAACCAAACTAGAGGTTTTGCAAGATTTAACCCATTTACTAAAATTCACATTCACTGTTTAAACCATTTTCCAGAGTGTAATATACTTTTAAAGATGTCTAAAGCCACTCTTTCGATTTATTTCCATGAAGAAATAAATGTAAAGACTGGAAGCTCTTCAGTTGATCTCCTACTCGTGGAAACTAGACTTTTTTTCTTTTCTTTTTTTGTTAAAGCCTTTCTGAACATGCAAAACAAAAAGATCCTCTTTATTACAATGTATTTAAATACCATTTAAGGAATAGTGCAAAATTAATTGAACACTTTGTAGTCATTTTACTAGATAAACAAATAAAGATTAGTCAAACTGAAAGTCAGTACAGCCTGAAATTAATCAAACTGTCAAATCTAGATTTGATTTAAATATAAAATAAAAAGCTCTTTATTCTAGCATTCAGGTTCTAGTGTTATTTGCTGTTGAAGTAAATGATGCGATCACATCAACAGAACTCTCCAAGGACCCCAAATGCAGGTTGTGCATGCTAGAGGCTCTGATGAAGTTTTCAAAAAGATTTGCCAACTATTTGAAGCAACTTATTTCAATTTAACACCAAACAATCTACATGACAGGTAGATTTTAAATGACTGCTTGTTTGTACATTAATAACATTTTCAACAAATTCAGCAATAGGATAACAGATGAAGTGTAAGGATTCTGCAGAAGGCAATGTGTTTGTAGGAGGAAGATAAAGTGTAATTTCTGCAATGGCAGAACTACTTTCATCTGAGTTCAAAGCTGTTCCTGTCTTTTAATCTCAACAAGATAATATAGTAACCATCACGAATCCCTGTGAGCAGCGAAGTCAACTTTATCTGCAGACAAAGTTCCAAAGAAGAAATCTGCTTTTCTACTACATTTCCAGTTGAAATTGCCTATATAATATATTAATTCAACTTTTATTGCTCAAATTGTGTTGCACTGCAATATTTAAAGCAAGTTTAGTCTTTGCAATGTGTCCAGTTGACTGCATCTTAATACTATGACAATAAAATACAAATCTCCGCTGCACTCCTGTTGCTTGTTTGATTACATCATCTGTTTTATCAAATGAAGGCAAAAACCAAATATCTTTAAAAATGTGCACTTTGGAAAATGGTTAGCATTAATGTGACTTATTGTAGATATGCAGTAAATAGCCTGATGCATGCAAAGCCACCTGTGTGGTTGTTAATACAGCAGATAGTCTGGGATTCTACGTTCTTTTTGCAGGTTTGGCTACGAGCTGCCTTTCTCTCTCAAGCTCTTTCTCACGTTGCTGCTCCTTCTCCAGCGCCTCCTTCTGCTTTTGCTGCTGCAGCTTCAAAGCTCGTTTCTAAGAGGAAACAATCCATTGTTTTATTTGCATCCACCCAGTATTTTTGCTGTTCTCTTCGGGTATGATGTTCACAGCTGTAAGAAATGACCGATACCTTTAGTTTTGTTGTCTTTTCATGGAGCATGATCATCTCCTTCCTTATGTTCACCAGCTTGTTGTGGTAAACTTTGGCTTCTGTAAACTAAAGACAACAAAATGCATAAGTGATCATTCTCGCCGGCTGGAATAAAGAGTTTTTAAAAAAATTTTTATCACGGGTTAGAAAATAGTCCAGAAATTACCAAGGAATTGAGGTCCAGTAAGGTGTTACACTCTCTGAACTTGGTAACTTCTTGATCCAGTGTATCTAACAGTACCAGCTGGTTTTGTCTGGTAGTGGGGGGAAAAAAAGAAAAGAAAAACAAGTTAGAATCACCATGTTTCCACACACAAAAAAACCCTCCAGAGTTAACAGACACATCATAGGCTCGTAAACTTTACATGTTTGAGAGACTAGCAAAGCGCTAGATCTTAGTTGTTTTACATCCAGTAACGTGTACAAGATCAAGTTTTGGTAACAGCACTACCAGCATGACAGGAACTAGTCAACCCATCCATCGTGATCTGGATGTTCATCTGTGACCCGTATTTGTTGTCTGCAGAACAATGTCTGCATGTCAATGTGCTTCTGTGTGCATCAGATAACTGATTGCTGATTACATTAATAGAACACCTCTTTACAGCTTCCTTTGAGTCAGTTTACCCAAGTGATGCATCGTTTATTCTGAATATTTATAGAACAATAGACTGAGCTGCTTATGATCAACACTTTACTGTTAGAAAAGCTTGAGAATGATTGCTTCTTTGCTAATATATTTAGTAGTGGCAATGAAAATCTTTGACTTGGCTAAATTTAGCAGACTACACGAGTAAGTGCTCAAAATGTTTGAGTTATTAGAAAGTGGTGAAAAAGTCTTGGAAAATCCTGCAATATCTGCAAGCACAGTTATATGCCAACCGTCAACATACTTACGTGAGCTCTTGGAGGGCTCGTTTAGAGTTCTGTAGATCTGGTAGGTAGTGAGAAAGCAGTCCCTCTGTGAGTTTGTCCACTGTTTTCTTATCCACATGCACAATCTCTACAGGGCCTGAGCTCTCCAGACCTGCCAGATGCTGATGTGCTGACTGAAGATCTGTCAAACAGTTCAGATAGCTTAAATAGTGCCACAAAACCTTCCTCCAATAGAATGAACCATCTCTGAACTCCTGATGTCTCACAGGTTCTGCAGCACTGTACTGTGTGGAACTCTATGGGCCGCAAAAAGTGATGAGTGTGTTGTGACAATACTGGCAAGGCCTCTGCTGGGAAAACAACTTGATAACATCTTTTAAAAACTGAAACTGAAGCAATATTTTTAGGTTGACAAAAAAGTTTTTGGAACCATAATTTTTGAATTATGGTTCAATAGAAATATTCTTAAAAAACAAGCAAACAAATACAATAAATTAATATACGTTACGTCACTCATAAACTAATATTTTGTTGAACAATCCTTTGAGGCAATCACTGCCATCAGGTGTTTTCTGTAACTCTAAATCAGACTTCTACACCTGTTGACAGGTATTTTGGCCCACTGCGCATCAGCAAAGTGCTCTCATTGGTCCAGGACTTTTTTATTTGTTTTTTCAACTCAATTAAACTAAAAAACAATGTCTTATTTCAATAAATCATAATTTAGCACATTTTTATTTATTATTACTTTTTTCAGTCTCCAGTTATTTTTGTGTGGCTGTTGTGAATTTTGCCTTTTGTTTAACGGAAAGGTATGAATACATTTACATATCAATATAAATCACCAAATGTTGGACTTTTTTTTATGCAAATAAAAACATATCTGCAAGAGGCCAGTTTCAGTGGATAATATCAGCAATTAGATGCATTTGAACTCCACACAATTATTTAGTTTAAGATAATTGGTTGTTGTGGGGCTCATCTATTCCACATGCCAATTTTCTATCATTGCAGTTAACTGCAATTTCTTAAAGATAGTAAAAACTATGGAAATTACCATCTGAAAATACTTATCTTTATCTACTTGGCCTTTGCCTGTTTGGATATCAATTTATTTCCACAGAAACTTTATCAGGAGCTCAGGCTCCAGCTCATCTTGTTTTCCTTACATACTGTCTGAAACAATGGTAATAAGAGTACAAACAGATAAGTGATGGCCTTTTGGTCTTTTGTTATCACATGACCTTTAAGAGAGCATTTTAATTTTCACAACTTTTTTTATGCTTTTGAATTATTTCTTTTTTTAATGCTAGGAAGCTGCTTAGGGGAGCCCAGTATCTAAGGGATTAGTCTTAAGAAGGTTTTGAACAGTCTATGACCTGGACTTTCTTATAGAGGACTAGGAATGAGCCAAAGCTCCAAACCTCTGAGACTATAATAAAAATTATCAAAGAGGTCAAATCCCTCCAGCTAACCATATTTTTTAAAGATGCTTTTCTGTGATTTAAGGCTAACTTGATACTGTATAACAGATTTATCTCATTGTAAATGTGGAAAACAAGTTTTATTTAATTATTGCTCAGTTAACTTTTCAAGGCAACACAGATTTTTTTTAATGTATTTTTTATACGCCACTGTATTGTGAAAACCAGGTTTGTTTAGTGGATAGCACGTAAAGGATTGGGCAATCACACCTTCACTCTGTGGACTGGAAAGTTCATTGTGGGACGAAGGTCCTTCAGCTTCCTTCCCCTCTACCTCCATGTGGAACGTCTGTGGGAGCCCAGTCTGGCTGTCTACAAGCAGGCACAAAGCAATCAATAGGATCTCAGACTTTAATCTGATACAAATAACTAGTTGAACAAGTATCTGAGCACAAAAGGAAGTTATGATCCAGTATGAGGCATTTGCACGTTAAGGGAGTCTGGCTAGCTTACTAAGCTGCTTCATAATGAGCGCAGCGTGACACATTAGCGATAAATCAACCAGCAGCTTCACAATCTGCAAGTATTTCCCTTCAGCTGCCATCTTACCTGTTTAAAGGTTTGATAAATACCAACCGTAGTCGTAGTTAGTGCAGTTGTGAAGACAGGGGAGACACCAGAAAGATTTTCGATTTGTTGCAGTACCCAGACAACGTCATGTGATTCCTGCGTCATCACGTGACTACGTCCGGACGAAACCCAACTTCTTCCGTTACAATGCAAAGGTAACGTTTAGACTCTAATGTCTGGGCCTGTCTCACCATGACGGCTCTTAACTTGAAGACGGTTTAAGTCAATAAGAGAGTAAATACGTCTGCTGGTAAGTCTGTCTCATTTTTCTAAACAAAGTAGCGCGTGACAAGAGCTGTCTGTGTGTCGCAAACACAACATAGCTAACCACTAGCTAGCTTGTTACTGTTTAGCCAAGTCTGTATATGAGGACTATTAAACTCTAGGTTTTTCAGCTTAGCTCAACTCAAAGAAGTATTTTAATAAGTTTGTAATTGATCAAAATAAGTCTACTGATACTCTGTTGTTGAAACTGCTGAGTTGTAATAACGTGAAACAATGCTCTCTGTGTGTTTTATCACTTTCCGTTTGACAGGATGGAGAAATGCAGTCATACCATCGTGCCCCAATATAAAGACATGCATGTTACCTCAGAGGACAGTAACTAACCGGGATAGATAATTATTAAAAATGTCAGGTGGGAACTTCTTGAGCAAGGTGCGGTCCGCCTTCAGGAGGGAGAGGAACGACTGGGATCTGAGCGACACGGCTCCCTTTGACTTCTCCGACGAGCTGGTGGAGGATGAGACGCCCAAATTCAACAAGCTGAAGGTCGTGGTCTCTGGAGAGATGTCGGACTACTCTGCCGGAGCTCCGTCCAACGGAGTGGCGGTAAACACGCTGGTGGTAGCGGGTGATGATGACGATGACTCCCTACTGGACTCCTCTTCCAGCATTGGGAGCCCGGGGTTGAACATGGACCCTTGTGACAACTGCACCAAGAAGAAGGAGAGGATCAAACACAGGAAGGTGATGAAGAAGCTCGCCTTTGCTGCTTTGCTGTATTTTCTGTTCATGATGGGAGAAATTATAGGTAAGTAGACAAAACATCATCCATATCTGTTATGCAAATAAATTATATTAAAAGGTATTTTATTTTTTTATTTACATATTTATTCAGATTATTGATATGTGTGTCTTTTACCACTACCCCTTTGCTGCTTCTTTCAGGTTGATGCTTTCTTATTACTCATTTGGCTTAAAGACTAAATCTATCCACATGAGTACCCATAGATGCTTAATTGACCTCATAGATCCTAATAAAACTGCAGCCAGCTAAATATTAGAAGTAAATTGGCTCTAGATTAACAGCTGATGTCATTAAAAAAAGGTGGGACACAGTAGCACACTCACTGGTCACTGGAGTATGACAAAGAAATACTGCCACAAAATTCTGATATTTCTGTTTTTTCATGCAATTGTTTCATACAGGCAAATGAAAGCACATGCAGAATGATTGCAGTCAACTAAAATTATTGTGACCAAATGGTTTAGCAAAGACTGTGACAGGCCTACACCATGCTGCTCAATTACTTTATTATAGCTCTATAAAACATTGACTTATGATAAAAAGAAAACAAACTTGATATACCTTTGAAAGGCTTTTTGTCTGCCTTTATTTGAGCAGAATCGTCATAAACTGACATACTTTCTCTCATCAAACAGAAAAAAACATACATTTTTTGTTTATTATCGTCTGCAGTCAAATAAATGCAAAAATGAGCAGAGCAGTTAGTATAAAACAAAGACTGCCTTTCCTAACACCATTAATCATTACCCACACAAAAGGATATATGAAGCAATCTGATATGGCACATTCACATACTGTACCATTAGATATTATCAGTTGCATTATCACCCAGTTGATGCTCGTCAACAACAAAGATAAAGGATATGCGTTAAGGCTGTTGTATTTGATTTAAATGTTTTCAAGGTCACAGTTTGTATCTCCCAGTTTCACTGAAAGTTTGTAATTGGTACACTTTTAGTCGCGATGGTAACCAGCCTGAGGGGCCCTATGATTCATTACACATCTGCAAACATCATTTAGGGAATGTTGCTAAAACAGTAAAACCTGTTTTGTTTTTACTTTTTCTTGCCAAACTGTTACTGAAATTTTGATCTACTTTGTTGAAATTCCCCCCTGGGATTAATAAATATTTTTCATTTAATTAATTTTCATTTCATTCATTGTGCTGTTAGAAGTTTCTTGATCTCTGGTTACAATTTTTTCTTCTTCATCTATATTAAAAACAGAAATGATCCCAGTCCAAATGGTTTTAAATACACTTTTTTGTTTCCTAGCCCACATTCATTTTCGTGTAAGATAGGGGACTTTTGTTTTCTACTGAAACAGGGCTGTCTTGTTCTTGTTAATGTTGTGTGACATTAAACTTAATTTTATAAATTTCGTTTCTCTTGGGTCCATTAGATATTGTACTGTCACTGTTTTCATTAACCTCTTCATAATCCATCAAGTCAGTTATACATTTTAAGGCTAAAACTTTTTCTCCATGTACATCTGTATGAAGCCACTCCAAAGTAAATTTGCACTTTGTGCTTAAACTGTATCTTAAAGATAGCTTTTTATAGTTCTTGCATACATTTTTGATACAAATATTTCCCATTGTCCTCTTTCAGGTGGTTATGTGTCAAACAGTTTAGCCATTATGACTGATGCTGTGCACATGCTAACAGACGTGGTAGGTATCTTGTTTTCTCTGCTAGCGCTCTGGCTTTCCACGAAGCCACCTACCAAGAAGTTCACCTTTGGGCTGCATCGCCTCGGTGAGATTTTGAAGCAACCATACTTATTCTGTTCACTTCCACTTTCTAAAAACCACATTAATCTGTTTGGTGTGTATCAAGCAGATGAATGTGGTTTTTATGCAGATTAATGACTTTGATAAGAGAACATGTTTTCAGCGGTGTTCAAGGCAAATCAAAGACATGTTTCAGATATACAGATTATGGGAATTTCCTCCAGAAACTGAGTTTTACCTCGGCTGTTCCTAGTATGAATATTTATCATTTTATTATAAATCACTGTTTCTTGTTCCAATTTGGAGAGTTTGTTAATGTAAAGCCCCAGAAAATGTGCCCAGCCTAATTAATTGCTCAGCTCAACAGTGATGTGAACTGCAGTGTCTTTTTCTAACAGTGCTTGTGTTAATCATGACACATTTATCTATTTAAATTAATAGATAAATAAACATTTCATAGGTTGATAGTTACTAAACATACCATACATTTCTTTTATAATATTGAATTTATCGTACTACTACTCTAACTTTTATGCCTGTCTTATTTCGTCCTCTCCTTTTTCTTTTATTGTTGGTCTTATTTATAATCTTATATTTTTCTTTTAACTTGTGTATTGATTGTTATAGAAATTCTTTGTATTTACAATCGATTGTGACTTCTTGTTTTAGAGGTAGTATCAGCAGTTGTCAGTGTGCTGCTCATCTACATCCTGACGGCTATATTGCTTTATGAGGCGGTTCAGAGGACTGTACACCAAGAATTTGACATAAATGGAGATGTCATGCTCATCACGGCAGCTGTTGGGGTGGCTGTTAATCTCATGTGAGTTTTTTTCTTGTTTGTTTTTTTTTTGTTTTGTTTTTTTGGTCTGGGGTGTAGCAACACTAAAAGAAAGAATCAGCAAAACAATTTTAACAGTACAGTCTAAAGTACTGTCCCAAGATTCCAGCTGCTCAGTGTGTGTGTAATGTTTTACTAGTTGGTAGGACTTATTTCAGTTTTCAAGCTTGATAAACGATGACATCAATCTGACAAAATATTAGTATTATTAATTCCTGATATTAATCTCTGTCCTGATTGCTTTCTTTGTGATTTCAGAATGGGTTTTTTGTTAAACCAAGGTGGTCATCTCCATTCACATGGCCATGGTCACTCTCACGGCTCTGCAGCTGCCTCACATTCGCATTCAGCTGTGTCGGGTCAGCAGAGACCACATGGTAGCCTAGCTGTAAGAGCCGCCTTCATCCATGCTTTGGGAGATCTCCTTCAGAGCGTTGGGGTGCTTATAGCTGCATATATCGTCCGGTTTAAGGTAGGCAGCTTTTGAATTGAGAACTTTAACAACGATCTCATCGTTACACTAAAAGTAGTGTGTTTAAACAGGGATTTTATAAAAGGCAAGGCAAATTTATTTATAGAGCACATTTCATGTACAGGACAATTCAAGGTGCTTTACATTACAGAAAAGTAC
>JAOXYM010000001.1:9667140-9697570 GCA_028567055.1 Leptatherina wallacei
GGAAGTCCTGTTAGAATGCCATTACAGTAATCCAGTCTACTGGAGATGAATGCATGGAGGAGTTTCTCCTGGTCTTTGGTAATGCATTTTTTGTTTTAGTTTATTTTTTATCACTATATGAATGACTAAAGGGAAATTATATCATTGCTGTATTAGTTGTTGAGAAAAAAAGTTGACAAAATAATAGTTGAAATGAACTGTTGAACTGTGTCAGAGTTGGCAAGAACACTTTACCCACCCTTCTCATCAATACCGGGGCTCCTGAGGGGTGTGTGCTCAGTCCATTGCTCTTCACACTTTTCACACACAATCTCATTGGAAACTGAGGAATGCTAGAATCTCTCAGCAGCTAATGGTGAATTTCTACCATTGGTAAGGTTCTGATTTATGGGTCATAGAGTGGTTTTCCAGCTGCACCAGACAGGTCCACATTATCTATTCTCTGGATAAACGATTGAGACCATTTTTGTTCAATTTGGACATTGTGGGGGGCTGCGTGATGTCATCGCCCCATGATAAACTTGTTAATAAACAGTTTCAGGATATTTTATAGTGGAATATTACATTTTCGCACACTTTTGTACCTCTGGATGGGATGGATGGCAGAAACACTCCTTCCTCGAGCAAGTAGTAGCAGTAGGTTTAATCCAGCACAGCATCAAACACAAAAACTGTGGCAAAAACACTGTACAGTACATTTCTGAGATATTTGTGTCTTTTATTGTCAGACACTATTGAACATTTACTTCTACAGTAAGCACTTCTGGGTTGCTGTGGGTACCACACTGCCTGTTAAAAAACATATTAAATTCAAAATTAAAATTTATTGATTTATAGAGCCCTTTTCATACATATAAGCAACACAAAGTGCTTTCCATAAAAAACATACAACTATGAGCAGTTGCAAAATCACCCACCTAATCATCCTCTCACTGACATACATTCATGTGCACACAACATACATTCAAATTCCCCACCCCCACTCGTATGCTTCTTCAACTGAGCAAAAATTAAAAAAATTTAAAGAAATCTGTTCTTGACACTGCAATGAGGAAACAATATGTTTCACACCAGGAGCCAGCCCATCCAAGACCACCGGGGCTTCCACCACAGGGAACCACCCAGATCCGGAGAGCCAGCGGTTCACATCACAGCTATAAGGCTGCGGTGCAGGACCCCTCGGCCAACCAGTCAAAGGCAGTCCCCCCCACAACTGATTGAGTAAAAATATAGCTCTGTCGTTGCAGTCACAGATACCAAGGGTCTTTTTGATTTTTTACATTTACACTTATGCATTACACACATTGTTCTGCTGGTGTGGATGGACGTCGTACAGAGCAGGGTGAAACCCCACCAGTTGAGCAGAAGCATTTCCGCACACTGAGTGTCAAAGCATCCTAGTTTGTGCGAAAAGGATTCTGTTAGACTGATGGGGGTGCAGGCATGTCGTCAGAGTCTGGACCTTTAGAGGAGCCCCACCTTTCATTTTTTTCTTCTTTTTATTTTTTACTTGGTGAGGGACTTCACCATCTCCAGCTCCTCTACAGGTTTCCACTGCTGATTGATGGTGACAAGCTGCAATAAAACACCAGAGATAAAAAAAAAGGTTTCAGCTGGCCTGTTTACATGACTATCTGCATGGTGGCTGTGGCATTATGTGTGGAAATGTTAACATGATTCCTCAGATGTCACAGCGGACGAATGGAACGAACGATAATTCTTCCAAAGTGACTCAGCAAATTGCAGTTGCCGGGTGGGTGACTGTGCATGAATTTAAGGGGCAATGATCTTACAAACAATTTAAATAAAGATAGAAATTACCTTTTGGGGTTTTGTTGGGTCCACTCTTTCCCATGGTTCTGGATTTCTGCTCTTATTTAAACTACAAGCAGTAAATTTAAATGTTATATCATAATAGTTTTTTTTTCATGATTTTTATCAAAATGAGAGAAAAAAACAAACCAACAACACTCACATCACATCGGATTTAGTAAGTAGAAAGTAGATAGCAGCCGTGGTGGCACCAGTTGCTGCAAAAGCCATGAATCCTATCAGAGGGATCAGCTGGAATGCAGATATATTTTATTTTTAAGATATCCCACACGTCCTACAGAAACAAACAAGACAACAAAGGAAAGATGAAGACAGCTTACCTCCTTCTTCTTTCTCAACATCTGGAGAAATCCAACCATCTTTCAAAAGTTTCAAACACCTGATGACAAAATTAACTTGATTTCCACTTGAGAATGAACACTGTGCCTGAGCATCCACTGGCAGAATGACAGAGGAGAACTTCAACAGGCAGCTGTGTGATACCTGCTGCTGAGAAGTCCCTGAAGAGTCTCAGTGCTGCGCCGCGCTGGCGGGGCTGATGTAGCCTGGATGAGAGATCGTACGAGGTGAAAGGCACGTAGACAGATGGAGCTTCCTGCACTAAAAGTGCACTACTGAAGGTCAACACATCCATTTGAAGACTATCAATACATTTCCTCAGTATGCAGCACCCTCCTGTGGCTACGATCCAAAAGTGAAAGTAAGTTGTTGCTACATAGTATGAAAAGTAGATTGACGAGCCATTTCTAATGCTTGTCAAATCAATAAATAAATAAAAATAAAGACAGAAATCAGGAGATGAATTTCACAGATTTTATTTCAAATCTATATTTGCATAATGATAAACTAACAGACAACAAGGCATAATCATCTAGGGGCTGTTTGATATGTGTGGATCTGCTGAGCTGTGAGAGAAGGACTCATTTTGCTGAGGGAACGCAGGAAATGTGTGTGTTTGATGGCTGAAGCCTCCATGTTCTCATCCAGCAGCGCCAAGAGAGCAGCCTGGAAAATAAAAACATTCTTAGGCATTTCTGCTCTATACGTTTTTCTACTTTCATCTCTTGATGTAAGAAAATAAGACCTTTGAGTGAGTTTACCTCTTTACACAGATTTTCCAGGTCAGCTCCAGAATAAAGCTCAGTGTTTGCAGCCAGCTCCTCCAAACACACGTCAACACTGACGGGCATAGA
The DNA here is from genome assembly GCA_028567055.1 of Leptatherina wallacei. NCBI lineage: Eukaryota > Metazoa > Chordata > Actinopteri > Atheriniformes > Atherinidae > Leptatherina > Leptatherina wallacei. The sequence continues at coordinate 9,670,167 of JAOXYM010000001.1, forward strand.
CTTTGTGCGCACCTTGAGGATGGCGAGTCGAGCCTTGACACAAAATGATGTCCATGAGGTTAGTTACTCAAAGATAGATGGATGCAAATGGCGTAGTTATAACCTTAAATCCCCCCTGGAAACCCTAATTATTATTTTCTTAACACTCTATACATCATTATGTTTTCAGATAATTTACCTGTTGATCAGGTGGCGGGACATAAATGATGTGGTCCAGCCTGCCAGGTCTGAGGAGGGCACTGTCTAAACAGTCAGGTCTGTTTGTGGCCGCTACAACCATCACATCTTTGTTACATACTTCCTGGCACTTCAACTGTAAAAGAGCAAAAACAGCTTATCAAAACATGTCACCTTGTGATGATCAGATGTGTTGCGACAGCCTCTGGCTCAATTTCATAACTTCTGACCTCATCCTGTGTGTGACCCTCCTCCACTCCCTCCGCTAGGAGGATCTTCTCCGTTCCTCTCCTCTCCAGCGTTTTCAGCCCGATCCCGTCCATCTCATTCAGGAGCACAGAGAGCAGACGTGTCTGCACGCTGTTCGGTGTCTGACTGTTCGACCGCGAGCCGATCAGCGAGTCAATCTCATCGAGGAACAAGATACAGGGAGCGCAGGCTCGGGCCTGCCGAAACAACTGCATGTCCACACAGGTGCAGGGGGTTATGGACGTGACAGACAGGAAGACACAAACGTTACTGTGTGCATGTTACAGGAAGTACCTGCGCTAAAGCCTTCTCTGAGTCCCCAACAAAGGGAGAGTAGAGGTCAGCTCCACTGACAGACAGGAAGGTACAGTGGGAGGAAGTGGCTGCGGCTTTAACAAGCGTCGTCTTTGCACATCCTGGAGGTCCGTAGAGAAGCACACCACGGGGCCGACGCAGCCCCAGACGAACAAATGCCTCAGGGTATCTCATTGGCCACTCAATACTCTTTTATGTGGAGAAACAAAGAAAGACAGATGGAGGGAAAATGAATCATTTCCGATGACAGGTACAATAAAAGTCATTCAGTCCTCGTCCGGTAGAAAAATCTGTTAAATACAACTTCAGATGAACAACCACATATCATATATTACCCTGTAAAGTTATTTTACCAAAAAAACAAAAACAAATATGAGAGATTAAGTAAATCCCACATACCAAGATCTTTAGATCATTAATGATATAATGGTTTTCTGAATACAACATTAGCATCAGTGCATTGAGGTCTGTGGGCATTCATTTACATGATTTATACGCAGCTTTCTTATGGTACAACTGCAGCATTTCAATCAGCTTGAGGTCTGAAGTGTGACAGGTTCATCGCAACACCTCGATTCTCTTTGTTTTCACCATGTCATTATAGATTTGCTGCTGTGCTTGGGATCATTGTGTTGTTGAATGACCCAATTTTTCTTACAATTGACTCAAGATGACTTTGACTTGTAGAGGAATTGAGGGTCAACTCTGTGACTCCAAGTTGGCCAGGACCTGTGGCTGCAAAACGAACCCAAAACCAAATCCACCATTGTGCTTGACAGTTGGTATGGGGTCTTGGTTTGTTTAGATAAATCTAAGCTGTGCCCCTTTTTTATTTCTATTTATTTATTTTTTTAGGAAGAAGGGACCGCATTTTGAACACGCTATGATAGTTGAGTCTTTTTTCTAATTGTTCTCTCATAAACTTTAACATCTAATATGGATGTCCACTCCTGGAAAGACTTGTAAATAATCTTTTTCACTAGAATGACAGACTTGAGATTGTTTGGAAATGGCCTTATAACCCTTTCCAGACCGATGTACAACACCAATCGCATTTTTAAATCACTGCTGGTGTCTTTCTCATTTTTCTTCACTGTGTTTATCTTTAATTTAAACGAACCAATCAGACAACTAAGATGCATAATTTCAGCTCCTCTCCGGGCTACCTGTTGTAGTTTGATTTTGATTTGATCCAGGCCTCCGATCTGATCCCAAAGCACTGGGGAGACCTCTGTCTTGCCCAGACTGCTCCTCAGGCAGGAGGGACAGACCAACTTCAGGGCTTCCTGGAAGTGCTTCATATTCACCACCTGCTCTCCTGCATCCTGTCAAGGAAGCACAAGACTACAAATTTATAAACAGAAATTTGTGTCATTTCCACAAAAGTTGCCAATCATTTTATACCAGCAATGATAAAGGAAGTGATGTTTAAAAATATACAAAATGTTGAAGCAGACAGATTTTAAATTTTGGGAAGTTTATTTCAAATTTCATGTCGGCAAAACCTTTTCCCAAAACATGGGACGAGAAAGGTTGGAAAAATTGAGTACTGCTTTAATAAAATAAAAAAAAACATCCAATGGAACATTTAGTTAATAGAATGAATTGCCTTGAAATCAGCAGTGAATGGCTGTGATGTTCAGACCCTTCAGGCAGCTTTTTTTTATTTTTTTTTATTAATACATTAATTAATGCATCCACATGGTTAGATTTGTATTTAGTTAATTTTTTGGTAGCTTTCCTTACTGTTTTGACTACAACAGCTCTGTTGCTTTCAGTCCTTTCTAAACATTCTAACTCTCATGTTAGTTCATTGTTATAGTTTGTCATTTTTATTAAGTATATGAAGCTTTGAATAATTGATTGAGAATGGTCTGGTTTTATATGAATGTGCAAAAATCTAGAGTTGGAAAACCTGGACTGATTTATCATGTTGACCTATCACTGTGATAGCACTTACAGGGATATTGATTGTTTGGATTTGTTAGTCCAGATAACCAGAAGATAAAACCAAGATATGTTGGACCTGTTTCATATTATAAACCCCTAGTAAAGGACTCATACAGCACAACACAACATTTACATTTATGATGCTTCACTGAAACGGTTTTAATATGTCTCAATGTGAGGAGCTGCAACAGTATATTTACCTTTGTGTTTTCCCGTATAGCATGCATGGCAGCCTCCCTGCACAGGGCACTGAGGTCTGCTCCGACATAACCAGTAGTTCTTTGTGCAAGCTCTGCCATGTCCACAGTGGGACACACAGGCATCTTCTCACACAGAACGGACAATATGGCCTTTCTCTGCTGCATGGTGGGCGCACCGATGATGACCTGAAGCACAGACATACTCAGAGTCTTAAAGTTTTTTTTTTTTTTATCAATTTACTGATTTAAAAACCTGCATCAAGCATCAACAGAAAGACAATGATGAAAAACCCTGGATGACATCTAACACTGTACCTCTCTGTCAAATCTTCCAGGCCTGCGCAGTGCTGAGTCTAAGCTGTCTGGCCTGTTTGTGGCTCCCACGATCAGGAAGCGATCCGACTGATCCATCCCGTCCATTAGTGTGAGAAGCTGAGCCACCAGCCTGTTCTCCGGAGCAGATGAGCCAGTTCTCCTTGGAAACAAAGAGTCCAGTTCATCCAAAAACAGCACACACGGACCCTCTTCTGCTGCAGACCGAGCCCGCTCAAACATAGCCCGCAACGTCTCTTCGCTCTCACCTGGCCGGGGTCCTACCACCTGAAATAATCATTAAGGATAATAAGAATTATTGAGCATTTATTTAAATCTGTAATACAGTTCTTGTTATGATATATTTGCACTCTCTACTAGGGGTGCACCGATCGATCGGCAACTTCCTTAATTTTAGGGGATCAGTAATCAACCAATCCTCATGTGAAATTGGCAGATTTTATGCAGTACAAGAAAAAGAGCAAAGATTTGCAATTCATGCAAGGCTGAAATAAGTCTTGGTGGGGCTGCAAACAAACCATTCAATACAACATACCTCATTGACCAATCTTTTCATTTATATTTGAGAACATTACCTCATAGTTTGTATTCTTTCACGAGTATTGTTAATTGTTTTTCAATAAAATAACATTGAACCTGTATGCTGTCAGTTATCTAAAAAAATTAATAAATCGGTATCGGCAGGTCAGGCTTCTTAAAAATCAGTGATCGGCCAGAAAACTGCAATTGGGGCATCCCTACTCTCTACATATTGTGCACTCTGTTTTTTGTTGTTTTTAATCCCAATAACACGGTGAGCATGCCATGGACAAGTTGAGGTTTACTGTTTTCAACAAAACAGTGGTTTATTTATGCAACTTTGTCAAAGATTTATTATCATAAATGCCTGATGCCTTGACTCTTCCCTCCTAATGTCCTCTGCTAACATCTCTGGTGGGAGGGATTAAGTAGCAAGTAAGGAGAAAGGCAAGGAGAAGAAATGAATGTGTGTAAATCGAAATGAATGCATGAAATGGTATCAAGATTATTTTTTTTACCTCTGGCCCTCTGACAATCACCAGGCTGGCTCCCACCTCCCTAACCACCCTGTGGACCAACAGGGTCTTGCCCACTCCTGGAGGCCCCACCAGGAGCACACCTCTGGGACAGGATAACCCGAGAGAGCTCAGGGTGTTTGGATAAAGCAAAGGTAGTCGCAGCATCTCTCTGAGAGATGCACTCACCTACAATAAAGAGACAAATGTAGGTATTTCACAGTTGAAATAAACACTGCAGCTTAATATCAGTGAGGACATTACAGTGGAGTTTATGCTGACCTCCTCCAGTCCTCCCAGTTGCACAGAGTACTGGTCCTGCAGCTGACTTCTGTAATGCCGGACTGTCTGGATGCCAGCTATCTCCACACCAGTTTTTGAGGTGATAAATCCAGCACTGATAGAATCTGGATTGATACCATCAATAACAACATATTTGATCTCTATATCAAAATCCTCCAGGTTTATCACATACCCCTTATGGACATATACACCCTTGAGCATGTCCTTTACAAGCTCGTGAACAAGGCAAGGGGGTGTATGTTTCTTGAAGTCAATACTCTGGACTACCACAGTTGCTTTAACACCTTTCACTTTGGGACACGGTACAGGCGTGAGCTGGCCCGGGTCTAGGTCCAGGTGGATGGGGAGCTGGGAGATTAGACTGGGAGTGAAACATTTCATATCCATCTGCAGAAAGCCTTCTGCCAGGTCAGGTCGGGGCCAGGCGGTGCACAGGCAGCTCCCCCCGGGGACAGACACCAGCAGAGGTGAGCCCAGCCTCAGACCCATCGTCGCCATCAAACCCGGACCTAACCTGCATCTCTGAGAGCCCAGGTCTGAAGGGTCCACTGAAAGAAGCTTCAGGGGCTTCATTGTCCATCAACAGTCTCCGGATAGACTACCAGAGACAGACTGACAGACACAAGGGGAGCTAAAGACGCTCGAGAACTGCAGCAAAAGTTTAGCTAGGCTATATGCTACTAGCACGTTTCTTTTTCAAACAAAAATAAAACAAAATCACATAGCTGCGACCATTACAGTTGATAGAATTTATGCTGATATACTACATAACGACTGACACATGTCAGTGGCGGTAAAAACTGTCAAGCTATAACGTTATAATTGATAGGCAGCTATGTTTACAAAATCCATGTGGCGTCAGTTTAAAAGAAGATGGCCAACAAAAACGTTCCCTGCGCGAGGTGACTGAAAGGTTCCGGGTTGGATCGCGCCATTGCTTTTTCAAGAGTAACTCAATTTACCACAATCTTTTTGGTTGCCTTATTTCATATTTCCTAATTTTTTTAATTTATGTTTTTATCTTTAATTCTATACATGAATATATCCGAAATAATAAACTGTCAGGAAGCTTCGTAAATGCTGAAAGTTTGAGGCGAATATGTTTAAATTGACATACTAAAAACAAAAGATGTAAAGTGAGGAAATAGTCATTGTCGACCAACATTTTTTGTTCAAAGTTAAACATTTTCCCTGGCTCTCTGGCGTCACCTTGTGGGTTGAAATTAAACTATACTGAGTCTAAAAATTAAAGTTCATCCTTGGAATTTTATTTAGTTTCACATCTGTTTAATGAAAGAAGTGAGAGATTATGCTAGTGTATATCTGTATTAAAAAAAATAAATAAATCAGTGAGTTGTATTCTTGGCTTCCGACTTGTTAATCCAGCCTTTAATTCGCAGGTAAACAAGGAGTTTATCTGCTTCTTGGGTGGTCATGGGTGAAGTCACGTGGTTTGCTATAGATACAAAAATAGAGTAGCAGTGATATCGAAACGGAAGGTCGTTGGTTTGTGAGCAGACAGTTGTTTTGGGTTGGGCGTCTTACAGGTGACCCTGCTGCTGAGTGGAAGCTGAGCCATTGACCTGCACTTCTGGGAATCTAAAAGGCAAGTCTGAGATTAATCACATCATCAAAAAGTTTATCATCTTCAGCAGAAAGAATAGTGGAGGATGAAGCAGGGTGATAGACTGTAGCATTCAGTGATTGAGTGAATGAATTGAAAAACTGATCTGACTCAGAAATCAAAACTTCAAGCACTTCAAGTTTCTGAAGTCACATGTTTTTGTTCATCATCATGTTTTTTTTTACATTTTTTTTTTATTGAAGATCAGTACATGAAGCATCTTTCCCAGATTTGTATGTTGAAGAAATGATGTGTTTTGGCTATGACTTGTTCCCTTTAGCCCAACATGTCATCTGAGCACTGAGTCCTTTGCCACCAACTCAAAGCAACCAGGCCAGACTTGGCACAGTTTCCCTCGGTGCCGTCATAATTCCAGATCTCGCGAACAAGCCCGTAGTGTGTAATCAACCCTGGGCCTTATGGGTGTGAGTGTAGTGTCCTGTAGAGCTGAAATGTCACTCTGCTGTCTGTAGGCCTTGCAGCATAGACAGCTCGACTGGGGGACTGGGGGAATTGAAAGACCTACTCAAGAGGATCAACATGTTCTGCGTTTTCTGACAGCAGATGCAGAAGAAGTGTTAACATCTCCTCGATCTCTGCTCGTTTGTGTTCACAGTCAAGACCCAGAGGCAGTCTCGGGGGCCATGTCGACCCTCCTGCGCCACATCTCCAGCTCCTGTCTCTTTCTGTCCCATAGAAGAGTTCATCAGAAAATACAAGGGAGGAGGCATTTCAGGACTTTCCCTGTATTATGGGACCAAAAGGCTTCAAGAGGTAAAAATAAATAAATAAATAAATACAAATAAAAAAGCACAGCTCTAATAAAATCTCTCTGCTTAACCCTACGGTATTTATGACTGGGTTTGCATGCTTTCTTTCTGGGATTTGGATTTCCTCTGTATCCGAGTTGAGGAATGAGAGCCTAACAGTTCACTTGAGGACACTTTAGTTTTGGCCCAGACGAGTGGAAAACTCCACAAACCTTGACATGTTTGCAGCAGGTTGCTGAAGATATACCCAAAATAGGGAAAGCTGTTGTGAAAGAGGCTATGTCTCCATTTGCTGACCTGTAGACGTTGCTAACACGTAAGAGCACACGAGAGGTCAGTTAAAGGTGACATGTCAAATCTTAACTGTCGTCTGGCCGATTCTGTTGACAGATGTTTGTTTAAGCAGTCAGTTCGCAGGACACATGCCGCAGAGTGCTTGTGAGAGTTTTATGAGTTACCGAGAGCTTTTAGGTCTGAATTTCGAGTACGTCTCTAGAAGTGCAGGCCTCTCTCTGTGTGCGGTGGCTCAGCTCCAATCACCTGCTACTTATGTCACCATGGTGGCGAGGTCACCGTGCCATGTACGGAGAAAGATGTGTAACCTGATGCTGCCCCAACCCACACAGTCTGTTCCACACGCGTGCTCTCCTGTCTTGTTGCATAAAGTTACCCTTTATTTATCATTCAATATTCTAAAATGAATGCGAAAATGTTCATGTTTTTTAAGAGAGGAGCTTATGAACTGCAGGATCAACTATCAGCTGGTTTGTGTGTTCAGGTGTGCCCTACAAGGACTTGATGGTTGGAGTTCCTAAGGAGACCCTTCAAAATGAACGTCGTGTGGCGTTGTCACCGGCTGGGGTTCAGGCGCTGGTCAAACAGGGCTTCAAGGTGCAGGTGGAGAGCGGAGCTGGAGACGAATCCAAGTTCTCCGACCAGCAGTACAGAGATGCAGGAGCCACCATCACGGATGTGAAGGGAGCTTTTGGCTCAGATTTGGTCCTCAAGGTTGTAAACTTAACTTGCCTACTAAATACATCATCATCGCACAGTTTAAGTAAACTTATTTGTACTTTATTTTTTGTTGGATTTAGGTACGAGCCCCCAGTTTGAGCGAGACAGGTCTCCTGAAGCCAAAGTCGACATTGGTGAGCTTCATCTATCCAGCACAAAACCAAGATCTGATGACGAAGCTGTCGGAGAGGCAGAGCACTGTGTTGGCCATGGACCAGGTGCCCAGAGTTACCATCGCACAGGGCTACGATGCACTCAGCTCCATGGCTAACATCGCTGGGTAAAGAAAAATAAAGACAGATCAACATAAATGAAGATAAATTGGTTCAGAATTGTTTGGTCTAAGCAAATGTGGCTTGTGTGTTTGTTTTGTAGATACAAAGCTGTGGTTCTGGCTGCCAACCATTTTGGAAGGTTCTTCACTGGTCAGATCACAGCTGCCGGAAAAGTTCCTCCAGCTAAGGTAACCAGCTGCAGAGAAATCAAGTCAGCAAGGAGGATTTATGTCTTCCTACAATATTTGCTTTCCCAAATATAATGTGTTAAATGGACTCATCTGGTACTTATTGATGTTTTCTGTTGCACACAGGTTCTGGTTATCGGAGGTGGAGTGGCTGGTTTAGCAGCAGCAGGGGCAGCCAAGTCAATGGGAGCCATCGTCAGAGGATTTGACACCAGGTATGAGATGAAAAGAAAAAGACACTTTACGTCTCAGACTGCAGACTCGGTGTTGATGGTTTACGGGTTTTGACGATAAGCTGGCTGCTTCTCGCCTGTCAGGCCAGCGGCTCTGGAGCAGTTCAAGTCTTTTGGGGCAGAGCCTTTGGAAGTAGACATCAAAGAGTCTGGCGAGGGGGTTGGAGGTTATGCCAAAGAGATGTCAGAGGAGTTCATCGAGGCCGAGATGGCTCTTTTCGCCAAGCAGTGTAAAGAGGTCGACATTGTCATTTGTACTGCCCTGATTCCAGGTCAGTCCTGCTCCCCGATGGCCTCCATTTCTTTAGCCTTCATACTTGAGTGTTTTTAGAGGTGTTTTTTTTTTAAGCTTAAAGAACAAAGAAAAAAGAAATATGTGGTGGCATTATCCTGCCAATATGGGCAGACACCTGATGTTGCCAAAACTTTAAGTAAGAGCTAAAGTTGCTCTGATTAAATAGGAGGCAGTTAATGTCTAACATACTGATCCTTTGTCTTCTTTTTCCACCTAGTTTTGTTTATGTACAGAAGGCAAATCCAAGGTCTATTTGTTTCTGTTCAAATCTCCAGTATGTGTGCAAAACTCCGTCCTGTGCTGAAGAATTTCCACCTCTGCAGTAAACTCACTAGTGCATGCCAGGAAGTTGGAAAAATGAGTTGGGTGAAAAAAAAAAGAAGCTGGCTTTTTTTCTTTCTTGTCGGAGCCAAACTAAAAGTGAAAAGTTCACAGCCATATTTAGCAAACATAAATGTTAAACTAATGGGTAACTTGCTGTGTAATGTACAGAGTGTGTGCATAAATCAGTTTCTGCACACTAGGGAGCCCAACTTCTTCACGCATTTTTTGCCAGGCATTATTAGTCCTCCTATGGTGTGGTGGTGGTAAATTTTCATCTTCCATAAAAGCATAAAAAAAGAGCCTCTTTTTCACGACTATAGTTAAATTTTCATACATCCGCTGTTGTTGAACACTAGGGGGCATCGTCTATATATTACTCACACCACACTTCGTTAGCCGTCTCACTTTAAATGATCTCAGTTGCTGGTTTTAAGTCTTTTTCATTAGAGCAAGTTTTCATTTAGAAAATGATGGTCCCACTTGTGACTGACAAGTTGATACTGAGTAAGGATGCGTTTCCATGGGTTCTCATGCGTCACTTTGGCTCTCAAAAAACCAAAATGCCAGACTGGACCCTTCAAAATATGAATGTTGCATTAACAAACTCTGATGACTTGATTTTTTTCTTTTATTTGTTTATCTGAATGTTTTTTCGCCCTCCTTTAAGGCCAAAAATCAGTGTTGGTAACTATATGTGAAAGGCTAATAAAAGCAAATGAACAAGCACCATGATTCTTACATAAACCATGAGTTTAATTTTATTGCAGACACTTTGAAACCAAGAGAAGTTTAGTTTCAGCTATATTTATTTGTATTTACCTGCACTTTTGCATTTAATTAATGCAACAAGATTTTGTGATCTTTCTGTTCCAGAGGGCGTTTTGGCCTTTTCCTCACACATCTGTTACCAGTCGGAGATGCTCTGCCCATCTCTGCTCTTTGCCCACATCTTTAACTTTTTTCCAGAATGTGTTGAAAACTTGAAATACAGGAATGAATGTAGCATAACAAATGAGATTAAATGAACGAGACAAAACACGAGATGGCTTGGGTTTATACTGTCTGCACTTAAGTAAAACTCAAAGTACATGTAAGAATCACTGGCTTTTTTGCCGTCTCTTTTCTTCAACGCTTCCCCGACTTTAATCTCTGGCTTAGTTTCTTCTTTTAATGAAGTGAATAATTCATCTCACTTGTCTGTCTGTGGCTCTGTAAAGGAAAGACGGCACCCATTTTGATTAAGAAGGAGTTTGTGGAGTCTATGAAGGACGGCTCTGTGGTAGTGGATCTGGCCGCAGAGGCTGGGGGCAACATTGAAACCACCAAGCCTGGAGACCTGCATGTTCACAAAGTGAGGTTTCTGGTTGTTTTGATTAAAGAGAAAAACGAAAGAAATTCTGAACAGTTAAAAAGACGTGTGTCTGATTCATTTACCACTGTGGAAAATTCACAGATGTACTTTTCTCTTTCTTTTTAATTGACCAGGGAGTAACACACATCGGTTACACAGACCTTCCCAGCCGCATGGCCACCCAAGCCAGTACTCTGTATTCAAACAACATCCTGAAGCTGCTGAAGGCCATTAGCCCAGACAAGGAAAACTTCCACTTTGAGCCCACTGAAGAATTTGACTATGGAACAATTGACCATGTCATCCGTGGTTCTCTTGTCATGAAGGTTGGTTTTTTATTTGCTGCCAATGTCTACTGGCATCTTCTTTCTCTGCTTGGCATCGTTCATCCCCTCTGTGCATGAGCGATCAGATCGTGTCAAGCTAAGATGCTGGACATAACGAGTACCAAAAAACCCAGCCCCAGCTGGGAATGTCCCAGCAAGAATGTTATGAACGTTTCAAAATATACTTTTCCAGGAATTTTGGCTTTGACATTGTTTATGACAGCGAAAGCATACAACCTCAACAGCACATATCAGTTTACCCCTACTTAAACTAAGCATTATTCAACCTCCTTAAAAGAGAATTTATTTTTCAAAACCACTGCTAACTGGTTCATGATTGCTGTTTGTTCAGTCTAATCTCCTGTGCAGTCCCTGAGTTTGCATTTCGAGTGATCCCACCATCCAGTTGAGATCTCCCACAATGCAAAACTCCAAGGTTTTGATGTCTGTTTCTCACGCAAACACTTTGTGGACATCCTCTGTGTTTTCACACTGGTTCTTTTGTGTGTTTTCTGGCATGTTTAGGAAGGCAAGAACATGTTCCCGTCTCCCCTTCCTAAAACAACCCCCCCTGCCCCAGTGAAACAGAAAACTGTTGCGGAGTTGGACGCTGAAAAAAAGGCTTCAACGACCTCCCCCTTCAACCGCACCATGACCTCTGCTGGTGTCTACACTGCAGGTCAGATGCGAGGACACAGATGCATGCAGACATGTTCAGACGTAGACACGTTGCAGTGTATGGCATCCAATGATATTTGGGTTATGTTTTGTCCTAGTTCTATGCAAATGACTTAGTTGCAATGCAATATAAATGAAAAATGTATTAAATTATACAAACCACCCTGTAGACATGCAGAACTTTGTTTAGCCTCTTCAAACGTCTAAAAGTCAGCGTTATTCCTTTCATGTCTTTGTTTTACATTAAAATTGTATTTACAGAGTTCCAAATAGAGCTGAAGGAAAATGTTTAACTATTCCGATTACAAGGTGATTGTTTTCAGAAGTTAGAAATACAAATGTCAAAATGTGATTTGTGGTTCTCACATGCGAAGTTGGACTGTTGGTTTAGTTTACAGCATACAGACTGGAAATTTACGAGATCAGACAAAAGCAATACACCCATTTTACTGATCAGGGGATTTTTCACATTTATAAAGACAGGCATTTGCAGATTAATTGTTTTTTGGGGGGAGAAGGGGGGGGAAGGGGGGGGGGGGGGTGTCAGTATATACATGACTATTCCAGTTAAGATTTGGTTGTGATCTAATTTCCCATTATGCTGAATAGGAAGATTACTCTTTTGTTACTGCATCTAGCTTGACTTTCTATTTTCTGGGATTCATTGTCAAAAAGGTAAAAACCTGCATATTTTTGCCCAGTATGGAGTAGGAAAGGAACTGTAGACCATACAAGCATAACGGCAACATTTCTTGCAGGTGTGTCCACGTGTCTGGCTCTGGGTATCATCTCCCCAAATGCAGCTTTCACTCAAATGGTCACAACCTTCGGTTTGTCTGGAATTGTGGGATACCACACTGTGTGGGGCGTGACTCCTGCTCTGCACTCGCCTCTCATGTCTGTCACTAACGCCATCTCAGGTCAGGAGTTGGTACACAGCAATATTGGCAACACTTAGGAATCTATCACAAATAGTTCTTTGCCATTGTTTTCTGTTGCTTTTCTCAGGTCTGACTGCAGTGGGAGGTTTGGTGCTGATGGGCGGAGGTCTAACACCCTCCAGCCTGCCTGAGAGTCTCGCTCTGGGGGCCGCCTTTGTTTCCTCCATCAACATTGCTGGTCTGACACTCATCACAAAAATAATAGTAGAAAGTCATGATTAATTGCCTGCCCACAGCATTCATTTTATTTTGATTCTATGCATGTGCAGGTGGTTTTCTGATCACCCAGAGGATGCTGGACATGTTCAAGCGTCCCACTGACCCTCCAGAATATAATTACCTATATGCACTGCCTGGGGCAGCTTTTGTTGGAGGCTATGGCGCCTCGCTGGCTGCTGGATACAACATTGAGCAGGTGATGGGGACATTCACCACAACATCTTTCTCACATTTGTTCCCATTAATAATCTACTAAATAGAAATGATCTTGTTTTTGAAATGAGAATCATTTTAAGTTTTTATTTTAAACTTCAACTCATTCTGTTTATTCACTGCTCAGAGAGAAAGTTTTTTTTTTCTCCCTCCTTTTAGTGTCGTGTAGCTTCGGTCCATAGAGAAGGGAGGCACTTTGCCCCTGAAAACTCATAAACTGCTCGTAAACTTACAGACACAACAGCCATAGATAAATGTTTCAGACAAGGTGACATGAGGTGTTGCATCTATATTTTAGAAGACACCCTTTTTTTTTTCTTCCCTTTCTTTTTAACAAATAAAGCAAGTAAACCCACTGCAGCAAACCCCAAAACAGAAAAATAAACCCATGAAAACCATAATTTGGTCTCCTTAAAGTTCCAGTTCCTTATTATCATTAGAGTGGAAACACATAAAAGTAATTGGCATTGTTTTCATGAGCATGAAGCAGCAGCTCCTCAGGCCTCCACCATGTTGCTCTAACCAAACACTGGTTTTTAAAACAGCCTTTTTTACTTTTACAATGGCTCAGTCAATAAAATGTCATCATGGCTTAAGAATGACTTAAATCATTAAGTTAAATTAAGTCTGACTTGTTGATCTTTTTGAAAACTTTAGATGATTTACTTGGGCTCAGGCTTGTGCTGCGTCGGGGCCCTGGCAGGCCTCTCCGCTCAGGGCACTTCTCGTCTGGGGAACGCTCTGGGCATGATGGGAGTGGCAGGAGGCATTGCTGCCACCATCGGTGCCCTCAAACCCTCACCAGAGCTGTTGTCTCAGATGTCTCTGGCCATGGCCACTGGGGGAACCCTGGGTAGGTGGCTCCATGAGCTATTCTAGCTAAAAGACAGGGAAGTGTTGTTCTGCGAATGAACTAGTCTGGCACTGACTATTGTTTATTTCACCACTGGCTCATTTAGTTTTAGAGCAGGGGATTGTTGTCCACCATCTAAAGCCCTTAGAGGTGTGCTTTGTTGTAATGTGAAGGTGACTTTTGACCTCTCAGGTTCAGTTTCCACTTAAAAATAAACTAAATTAAACCTTGTGCATTGCTCCTTTTGAAGTCCAATAGTTTGTTTAGAAATTAGAGGACCATCATGAATGAGTTATATCTTAATAACTTGGCATGTGTCTGCTCCAGTCTTTAGGGGGAGTTATTTCTTTTGCTAATTCATAACAGAACATCAATCTTCCTGATTTAAGAAGCGGGATGATAAATGATGCTGTAATCAACGTGCATATACACTCAGGCAGAGGTGCATGGGGTTTACTCAGCGTTAGTGTCCCTATGTGTTTGAGAAAACACAATTAAATACTTACCTTAGAGCTCATTATTGCTTTGAAGTTCAGGCCCTTTAACAGAAAACAGGTGTTTGCCTCACAACCATTAGCTCTTTAGTTTTTACTTCTCAAATGATTTTTGCAGTTGGCCAACGTGCATGAAAAGTTTGGTTCTGGTGTTTGACTTTGCCATATGCAGTTATTCACTGAACCCCCCCCCCTTTCTCTCTCTCTCTCTCTCTCTCGCTCTCTCTTCCTTTTGGGCTAATCTTCACGTCTTGGCTGCAGGCCTCACCATTGCCAAGAAGATTGAAATCACAGACTTGCCGCAGCTGGTGGCAGCCTTCCACAGTCTTGTAGGACTGGCAGCTGTTCTCACCTGCGTTGCAGAGTTCATGATCGAATACCCCCACCTTGACACACACCCAGCTGCGGGTGTAGTCAAGACTGTGGCCTATCTGGGCACCTACATCGGAGGGGTCACCTTCAGTGGATCTCTGGTGGCCTATGGAAAGCTTCAAGGTAACAACTGAAACGTGAAAATATTTGTAGCATCTAGGGAGTTCAAGCACACGTAATACAGTCTGATTGTGTCTTTCAGATCAGATCATTGCTCTTCTTCTGAGAGACACACAAATATCTACATAAACACACAGCTTTATGTTCTTGTGTCCTGATTGGCTTTAATTAGATGAAAGGGACAAAGATCCTCTGGTAAATCCAGGCCTAGACTAGAGCTTTGTGTGCATTTGTCAGCAGCCTTTAATTTACATTGTAGAGCAACTGATCAAGGGGAACACATGAGAAACTCTCTGGTAATTTGTTATGTGTAGGGCAGGGCAGTGGCTGCATGGCTGTGGTTGGTGGAGGGGTTGCTGGCTGATTTGTGGATAGGGCAGACTCTCCCACAGTTGGATTGAATTAGAGGCCTCCACAGAGAAGTCAGGGAGGGGGGGGGTCAAAGATATTTGACACTGATTAAGAGAAAAGTGCACTTACTTGTTTTATGTTGTCAATTAGGTCCCTTTATCCCTACAAATGAGTGACAATAACTTCTGCCCTTTTTGAAATTGTTTTTGTGTAGGCATCCTAAACTCGGCCCCCCTGCTGCTGCCTGGTCGACACATGTTAAACGCCGGTCTGATGGCGGCATCCATGGGAGGCATGGTGCCCTTTATGCTCAGTTCCAGCTATGGTACCGGCATGGGGTGTCTGCTGGGAGTGTCTGGGCTTTCCACTGTTATGGTGAGTTTCAGTGATTGAATTAGCCGCTAGCGGAAGAAGCCAAAACATTTTAAAAGTAATTGGTCTTATTATGTGCAGCCGCTTTCAGTTAAGAAGATTGTTTTGTTTTTAAAAGGTACATTTTTTCATTTCTGAATTGGAATATGTTAAACTGTGTACTTTGATGAAATCATGTTTCTATCTGGAGCAATTTCTACCACTGACTCTTACTCACTCAGTGAGTAAAGTCACTGACTGTTTAACTTCCCTGTGTTAGATAGTGCCATGGAAATTCTTTATAAAACCATCGGTAGGAAAAAAAATCCATAAAGCTACAGTTGTCTTTTATGTCATTTATTATGCTGCCAGCAGGGAAACAGGTTCAACAGAGTACAAGAGCCTGCAGAAGTTGTTTACTATTCATTCCTCCTCCACAAGTTTTTTTTAATCTTTCCAAAACTCTCCCATGCTCACACCTCTCAGCCAATCCCTGTAGGCATAGGACACGTGGACAGTGCATACATGAAAACAGTTCAAAGTAGTCTAAACTAACTTTCACCTGAACCTGACCGCACCTGGAATCAGCCTAAACTACCCTTCAACTATAGTCAAGCTGGGATCTACAAAGTCTAAACAAAGAATGTTATCAACTACTGTCTGTCTATTTGGCACATCAGCATTTTACACTACTCTCAGATGAAGTTTAACCATAGCTTTGCACGGATAAATCATTGCATTGACATGAATATAGATGTATATGAAAATGATTAGAATATAGATTTCCTTAACAATAGTAAACATTTTTTCCACTCCAGGTAAGAATTGACTAAATATCACTGCGTCTGATTCGAGAAAGAAGCAATTTTTAAGTGAACTGGGTGGATCAGATGTTGATCTAACTTTTTCTTCATCTCCCAGGGTGTAACACTGACAGCAGCCATTGGGGGTGCTGACATGCCCGTGGTCATCACTGTGCTGAACAGCTACTCAGGATGGGCTCTCTGTGCTGAAGGCTTCTTGTTGGAGAACAATCTCATGACTATTGTAGGAGCCCTGATTGGCTCCTCTGGTGCCATCCTTTCATACATCATGTGTGTGGTGGGTAGTTGAGAATTTCTTACAGTGTGCACGGTGATCTAATGAGAGCTATCTGAGTTAATGTCTTCCCCTTCTCTAAGGCTATGAACCGCTCATTGCCCAATGTGATCCTGGGTGGATATGGCACCACCTCCACAGCGGGTGGTAAGCCCATGGAGATTGTTGGTACTCACACTGAGGTCAATGTGGAACAGACCGTTGACATAATTAAAGAGTCCAACAGCATCATCATTACACCAGGTACACACAATATAAGCAGCATGACGTGCATAAACAGTGTCTGCTTTTATAGGAAATGTTGATTTATGTTAAGAGGTTGGAATTTAAGGAGTTTACGCAAAATTAATTTGACATCATTGGGTCAGTTTTGTCCAGTGATACCGGTGAACACAAACATAATTTCCATGTCAACACATACATAGTCATTCCACTATATATACCCTGCACATGACAAAAACATGACATACATGTACACCGTGTTTCATCAACCTTGTGCCGATCCTCTAAGCAGCAAAACTGCCATATAAAATGGAATATGACTTTATTATTAAACCCTAAAGGGGAATTATGTTGTTGCTTTATGATAATAAATAATTGGAGCTTTACTTAACATAAATTAATATGAAGAAGAAGAAAATCATTATAAGTAGGAATAAACAGGGATGACCTTCTGTACTGTGTGCTGTGTAGAGGATGTGCCATGATGTCCAATAAGTTGCAGCAAGTTGGGGTTTTTGGGGTGTTTAAAAAAAAAAAAAAAAAAAATGTTTTGTGGCACTAATGGACTTTATTGAGCAGTAACTGGACAGGAAAGGGGGTCGGGGAGAGAGGGGTGACATGGATTTGAACCTGGACAGGGATTTATTTTGAATCTGGACCGGCTTTATCAAGGAGCAGTAATTAAATTAAATTCAGCTTTATTTGTATAGTGCGAATTCACAATAAAGTAATCTCAAGGCACTTTACAGACAGATCCATTCAAACCAATTAAATTATGATCCAGTCAGTCTCCTCTGTAGCGTCTGTTTGGCTGCTCCACCAGATGAGCTAAACGCTGCCCACTGTTGCAAATTTTACGACTTATTTGATTAATTCTAAAAATTTTTATTTTAAAGAAGAAAAAAAACAAACCCTGATCCGTGCCACAATGGCGAAGCATGATAACCGTCGCAATATACGGAAAATACCCCTTGATATGCATATTCCACTTGAAGGTGTCACACATCTGACTCACCACACTCAGCTTTGTTTTGACATCTCTTCTTCTTTCACATAGGAGAGGAAATTAGTCATTTGAAACGTGCATTTTTGCTTTGGCAAGATTAAAAAAAAAAAAAAAAAACGTCAAATTTGAATGGATGCATCATGTTGTTTTAGAAACTCTTGAAAAAAGTGATCTTTGAAACCATCCATATCTGTTTTGTTTCAACCAGTGCAAAATGATTAATTCATAGTGCCATGCTCCACTCTACATTTCATAGGTTGGTGACAATAAAACACTCCAGAAATCTCATATAATCCAAAAATGACCAAAACACTGTGAGGATTCTAAGACTGAAGATCAGTCATCAATAGATGCTCCAGCGAATAATCAGATATGAATTTGACTACAGCTGGCTTTACAGAAAGGCTGCAGAACCAGGCTGACTGCAATCCAGAGCAACATTTGAATCTGTCTGTTGGCTCCAAAGTATCTAAACACTGTCAAACAACCATAATGGAAAATAACAAAAGGGTCACAGCTGATCTTAAATCCTTTTTGGGTTTATTTCATGTATTCATTAAAATTCCTGCAATGCAAATTGACTTCACTCGAAAATACAGATTTAGGTGTGTTATGGTAGTTTGGCTGCAGCCTCAAACATAGTTTGAGAGTTCTGATGATCTCCAAACAAATTAGAAATCCTTAATTTTTACTGATACTGACTCAGATGACATTGTGTGAAGAAATGAGAAATCAAATTTCACGTGGCTTTCTCTGGAGTCACGAAGTGCTTCATTATCGTATTTTCCTTCTTTTTTTTTTTTTAGCAATACAGCCATTTATTTTATGTAGGTAAAGCCAGTTAAGATCAATTTAGGGTTTCAACATCCGCATGTGCAGACTATTTGGGACTGGGGCATGTATCTGGTTCTATTCATAGTACAGTTAAAGTACAAGCCAGTCTGCAATGCAGTGCGTTCCAGGCATGCGTATTAGGAAGAAAAATGGCATCTTCAACAGAGCAAGTAAAGGAGCTGTTTAGGCAGAGTAAGAAAAAAAAATATAAATGCATCCTTGGAGATGCATTTTTGCAGGGACAATTAATATGGGGCCAGTAAAAATGTCCTAACGCAGTCTCTCTTCAAACTGGACACATACTCATAGAATTTGCTTTATATCTAGTTGCTCCTGTGAAGTCATGCTTGAAATCTCTCCAACCACAAATCGACCGAAACATCTT
The DNA here is from genome assembly GCA_028567055.1 of Leptatherina wallacei. Taxonomy (NCBI): domain Eukaryota; kingdom Metazoa; phylum Chordata; class Actinopteri; order Atheriniformes; family Atherinidae; genus Leptatherina; species Leptatherina wallacei. The sequence continues at coordinate 9,689,265 of JAOXYM010000001.1, forward strand.
GGACCATCATGGACGAGTGCAGATGACACAATTTACCCATAGATACAAAGACCATTAACTGCCCCCTTGCTGTCAATCTACCAGTAGAACACCAAGAAGACACTTAGGGCCAGATCTATCAAAGGTTTACGTGTATTAAAAATGTGTGCAAACTTGACAGCACACGCAAAAACATGTTGCAGCTGATTTACTAAAGGGGCGCATCAAGGCTTGCGCCTCTTGCATGCGAAAAATAACACCCGCACTTCATTTGGCATGTTTGCCTTGAACGAATATGCATTCTGGACGTTTCTGCCAGAACGAGCAAAATACTGGGAGGAGCAGATGCAAATAAATCAGCTTTGCACGCACAATGTGATTTTCTTAGAAGTGTGGTCGCTGTTTCTGCGTCTATATTTAAACACTTCTGAAAAGCAGGTACAAACTGGCTGCACCCTGTGGATGAGAGCGGAAACAGCCAAATTCGGCAGGAGTGCAGATGCGCATCAGTCTGATTCACAATGTGTTCTGATGATCGGTGGAGGCGACGCATTTAGTTTTCATTCTTTAATTCAATAACAATCAACACAACAAACACCTTGATTCAACCTGAGTTTATATTAAAACCATAACCAGAAGATTCACCGCTTAACTAATGTTAGATTTAATAACCATTGAGCTATGTCTTTCTATTTTCCCTTTTTTGCTTGTCAGTGGTTGCTGTCATAAAGTGCTTTTATAAATAAAGTTGGCTTGGCTTGGCTTAAACTGAACGTAAAGTATACTTTATTTTTGTGGGAGATGATGTCAAGCCACAGTAGGAAATGCGTCTCTCCGAAAACATGAAGATGCCTCTGAAACACACCACAACAAGCCGTTGAGAGACAAGGGCGTAGAAATTTGCTTTTACATAAGAGAGGAAGGTGGGCCACAACTGTAACATCACATTATCTCATCACTGGATGCTCCTCTGCACTCCAGCTGTGCCTTTTCAGACTGTCTGATTCCGTTACAACATCTGTCGCTTATATGCTTGACTTCACCTGACGAAAGGTTGAGTTTTCTGCCAAAATGTGGATAAAGACAGCAGTTATGGAAAAGCTGAAATCCTTTGGGAATGCTCTGATGGTAGTGATTAATTAAACTGAGGACGGTGTAGCATGGGGGACCACAAGAGGGGGTAGTGTGTTCACAAATAATCCTACAATCATCTGTCTACAAATAGTGAAAAATGATGGCTGAGATAATGGTTTTGATGTATTAAAAAGAAAAAGCCAGACTTGTCTTCCAACTGAGTAGTTGTTTAGCAACCTGAGCAAGAGGGACCACTGGGTATCTTGGATGCTGGGATTGCAGTTGTTTTCCAATGGCTCTAGACCAACGCGAGGACAGCTGTGTGGTCCAACATGTTGCTTTGATTAGAGAAACAGTGAAAAGTCATAGGAGCTATTGAGTCCAGACTCAAGACTTCTCCATGCACTGTCAACAACAAAGCACGGCAGTGAGGAAACAGAAGGCTCCAGTTGTCGGGGGGATTTGAAGATACGGGTTCTGAGTGACTGACTTCAAAAAGCTTGACGGGGTATTTTGCTGAACTCTGTGAGGTATCTGACCACCAGGGTTAAACGGGGGTTATGCAGTCGGGCAAAAACGGTTCTTTGCACGCAGGGGTCCCAAATGCACCATACACATGGTTAAGTTCCTTATAAAAATGTAACTCAGACCCCTGAGCAACAATGATTTTAATAAAAAGGAGAGACATGTGGTTGATGAGGACAAAAGAAGGATGGGTTTTATCATTATCCTGTTGGACCACTGTGCTTCTATTTAACAATGGACAATAACAGCCAGTTAACTTGAAAAAGCACAAATCCAGGGGATGAAATGCTGTTGCAAAACATACTCAAAACAACTCCGTGAGGGTCTCTAAATATGACTAGTATGTTTCTGTGTTTGTGTTCAGGCTGGGGTCTGTGTGCAGCCAAAGCCCAGTACCCAATTGCAGACATGGTGAAGATGCTGAAGGAACAGGGCAAGACTGTCAGGTGAGTTCCCTCCCTCATGCTATTGTGTTTAAAAAAAAAAAAACTATTCTACTTTTCTATGTAATGGGACAAATAAGCCTTGTATATCCATGCCCTTTACAACTTATATAAACTTGCTTAGGAAGAGACAAGTGCATTTTAATTTCTGACACCGCAGCTTGGCACCATCGATTAAGAAGCAGTGAGTTTCCAGTGCCCATCGGTTTTGATCTTCTCTGGCAGGTTTGGTATCCACCCAGTGGCTGGTCGCATGCCAGGCCAGCTGAACGTCCTCCTGGCTGAAGCTGGCGTTCCCTATGATGTTGTCCTGGAGATGGATGAGATCAACGACGACTTCCCAGGCAAACTCCTTTTTAAAATAAATTCTACAAAGAACTGTTTTATTTATTGCGACATGGTTATCACTTTGGCAGGACGGTGTCTGATAGAATTACTATATCAATTTTTGTGTATTAAACACGTTGACATCTCATCTACACTTGGAGCAGCTGTGCAAGCGTGTGTGAATATTTACATTTGCCGTGTTACTTGGACAGAAGTTGTTTTCTTAGCAACCAGTGTTTCGTTTGGGACACATCGTTCTGTTTATGACGGAGAGAGATGGGTGTGGTGCTGGGGTTAGTTTCTTCATCTGTCTTGTGTATGATTTTGTAAATGTTTTTGACCTGCAGAGACAGACTTGACACTGGTCATCGGAGCGAACGACACAGTAAATTCTGCGGCACAAGAAGATCCCAACTCTATTATTGCTGGCATGCCAGTCCTGGAAGTGTGGAAGTCCAAACAGGTTCCTCTAGTGTTATTACATGACTTTAGGAAACGTTTGTGAACCAAATGTCTCTGGATTCATAGCATTTTATTTCTTGTGTTGCAGGTGATCGTGATGAAACGTACCTTGGGTGTGGGATATGCTGCAGTAGATAACCCCATTTTCTACAAACCCAACACATCCATGTTACTTGGAGATGCCAAGAAGACCTGTGACAACCTTCAAGCTAAGATCAGAGAGGTCTTCTACTAGTTACTACTATTTGCTTTAATGGGAAAACAAAAAACAAAAATAAGTTAATAGAACCTGTATTTCCATTTTTGGCTTATAGGATCTATATTTTCCAAAATTCATGGATCTGCAAGTAATGAATTTGAATGTTTAGTTTGCCCAATATTTAGGATATTTTTTCCTTCTGAAAATTAGGGACATACACAACTTAATGTGAATTAATTTGTAAATAAAATATTTAAATGTATTTGAAGTCTATTTCTTTGCACTTTAAGATTTAAATGACATCCATATCATAATCTAGCTTAAATGTTTCACAGCTTGCAAGAGCAAAAACAAAATACCTGCATCCATGTACAAGAAAGTTTGTGAAACCTTTTGTAATGTGAACTTAACTAATCCAAATTACAATTAAAGACTAATACAATTGTACTCTACAAATATGGTCGTACTTTGAAGACGCAGCTGGTTATGAGACTTAAAACAATAAGTCGGAGATTGTTTTTTTCCCCACCACTATGTGGTTTAATTATGCGCCTTGGGTTATTGTGTCTCTAATGCTTCAGATCACGGAGTTCATCCTGTAAAATTTCTGTAGTATTATTTTAGTTTACTGGCCCTGCTGGTAACAAAGCAGCACCAAACCATGATGTTCACTCCTCACTACTTAATGGGTTTTGGTGGTGGTGTGCCGAATATTTCTCCTTCCAAAGAGAACGTTCTACATTTTGACACAAGGTTCCACTTCTCATTTGTCCACGGACATTGTTCCGGTAGTGGAACAAATCCAAGGATTTTGTTCCTCTCCGACTTGATATATACTCAAATGTTTCTTTTTTAATAGGAGAGGAAGTGGTTTTCTTTGTGGTGTCTTTTCTAAGATGGGATACATGAGCAAATATTTTCACAAGATTTCTGCAGGTGTTACCGCTGTCTTTTTTCACCTTTTCTGGAGTGTACTCTATGTTCTCTGCATGATCTCTGCAGGACGCCCACTCCCGAGGAGAACAACAACCTGAATTGCCTCCATTTGTAAACGATATGTCTTACAGTTCTAGATATCGAATTTATGGATCTTTAAGCTTTTGTAGACTTTTCCCATCTTAATGTTTCTTTTTAAAGTCTGATTTTAACCTTTTTCCTTGTGCATTTGCTCTTTTTTTTTTAACCCAGTATTTAAAGATACCTTTATCCAGTCCTTGTTGCACATTTAAGATTTGATTTCTGAGTAATATTTCTTGCATTTACAGTATCAAATAACTCACATATGCAACCCTTTATGTTTTATTTCATATTCTTACACACTGATGTCATTGTAATCAAAAATAAAAACCTCTGAGCCATAAAATAAGATCATTTATATATAAGAGCTTGCATATAAATCTGCTCCTCGGCTACAGTTCAGTCTCTTGTAGCAGACTCCAGTCTTGCCACACAGCTTTCCTCAGCATTTTCCAGCAGATATTTTAGCTTTGTTGACAACCGAGTGTAGGTAAGAATAGAAGAAGAGGAGGTTATCATATTCGCCATTGTAGTCCTTAGTAAGGTAGTACTGATGGAAGTCCTTGAAGAAATAATAAATTGCCTCAATAGTAGCGAGGTAGGTGTCCGGTTTGCCTTTCTGACGGCGCCAGAAACATGTTTTTCTCGTCTTGAGTTCTACCTGAAGCAAACCTGGAGAGAATAGAGCGGTCAGAAAGCAGACAGGAGCAGTGAGATCATGTAAAAGCAGAATGTCGGGTAAAGCAAAGTTGTCCCAGCTAGTCACCGCTGTCAAAAGTACTCACCCTGCAGCCTCTCGTCTGTGCTGATCTTGTTGGTCTGGTTCCACGTGCTGTCGATGAAGACCACTTTCTCCAGGGGATACAGCCTCGACTCCAAGCTCTTTTCTTCATCTGGAGTTCCTGACTCTGGGTTTTTGGCAACATGTGTGGCACCTTGAACTTCCTCACTTTTCAGCCTCTTTACGGGAGGTTCATCAGAGGAGTCATGCGACCTGTCGTTGCTCCTGTCAAGTAAGCACTGCATCATGTCTTGAAGTGAGACGGCCCCCTGGCCAGGGAACACCAACACCACCTGGAGAGAGCAGAATACCATCAAACACACCAAGTCCTTGTGGTGACGCCCCCTGTGGTCATTGGAGAGGTTGCTCCTGGTATGGATGGATTCCAAGACATTGTTTCCTCACAGCAGTGTCAAGCCAGATGTTTATCCTCAGATGCTGATCTCAAGTTACATTTTTATATTAACGTTTCAGTTAAAGAGACAGAAACTAGAAGCCAGAGTTTATGTTTGTGCAGAGGCGGGGAGGGGGGGGAGTATATGTGTGCATGGGGGTGTGATGGTATGATTAAGTGTGTGTTCTTGAACTTAGATGTTTTATACTTGAGTATGTAAAGGTTTGTGGGGTTTTTTTCATATTCAAAAACAGTTTTTATTATGTAAAGCACTTTGCGCTGCTTTTGTATTTAAAGTGCTTTATAAATAAAGCTTTATTTGATTTGATAACAAGACTCGAATGCAGCTGCTTTACATTCAGAATATGGCGCTCTGGAAACAGTTACAGAAAATGTGGTGCAGTAAGTTATCTTGCCATGTAAGCAAGAACAGATATCTGCCACAGCATTTAGAACTTAAATCTCATCAAGCCACATTTTAAGCAGGTGAAGTGTTGCTGCAGTTCTCTTCCCTACTGAGGAAGGCCGCTATACCTTCAGGGAGTGTGGGTGGATCGTTTCAAAGTCCATATGAATGCTTTGATCCCGGCTTTAATATTGACCAACTCGCTTCTCCTCTCTGTGGTTTTAATGTTGTGACTGATCAGTTCGTGAAGTATTAGTACAATAAAGACGTAAGTAAATTGAGGCTCCTTGGTTTCTAGGCTACTCAATGGACAAACATCTTAAACTAGACTCTAGAAAAATTTAACAGGTAGTTTCTACCATGTCCTGTTCATTTTACTTTTATAGACTCGGTTTATTTGGAAAGTAGTGGGCAGATTAATCGATTAAGAGTATAACTGGTTATTTCAGCCACAAAAATGACAGTTTCAATAAGTGTAACAGTTTAGTAAACTAACCTTGTCCTTTTCATATTCAGGAATGCATGGGTAGGTATATATTGTGACATCATTGGGTGCGAGAATCTTGGCATGGATTGCAGTACTCTTGCCGTCTGTTTCATTGGGATGCTTTATGATGTCCATCTTCACAGGAAGCTTAGCAGAATATATAATACGTATAGTCAGGTCAATAGGACTGTTACACCACACCATGTACACATTTGAGATATCTTACATTGAGAACATACTTTACACCACATGAAGACATAGCATTCAGTATAACTCAAAACAAATAAAGTGAGTCCTAACCTCTTACTGACCTTAATTAAGGGAATTTCTTGCACACCGAGACCCACTAATGAGCAGCATGTGTAGCAGAAGAACATCCTTGATCCTCCACATTTAGAGCACTTCAACCTGCCACTCTGCTGTGCTTTCTCCAGGACTGTATGTGATGCCAATTTTAGGTCTCGGAGAGGTTGTTTGGCAAGCTCATGGATGTCTGATGAATCACTACAGACTGTTGTTTTGTTATGGCAACTTGGATAAAGTCTCTGGTCTTGATCCACGGCACTCATGCTTGCTCTGTAAATGTTGACAGATTGGTCTTGGAATAAGTTGGTCCTGCATTCACAGCCAAACAAAAATGACAACGCAATCAATTCAAATCTTTGAAGTCATAAATATTCCAATATTTACATGACTGCAAAAATAAAAGAGACAAAGTATTGTAGGGAGGCCATTTATAAAGCAAGGAGCTGTTATCTAATGATCATGCTGAGCCCCTTTTTTTGTTTTAAACAAATGAAATCAATATGGGTTGGCAGATATTTGCTACGATGATATAAAATGAATCATATCAATGATATATATTGGTGATGAAACAGGAAAATTATGATAATTTTGAATATTGTGTTAATTTGATATAGCTTGATTATGTCCTCCGTACAAAAGCTTATTTCATATCATACGCTTAATGTGGCGGCCTTAACCTCTGACTGATTAATTATACCCATCAGATAGTATGTTTTTTTTGGATGGCCTCTGAAAAAACCTTCTTATAGTTACATTTTAACATGTTCATATATAGCTTTCTTTAAATAAGTTTTTTTTAAATGTTTTGTTTGTATGTGTGACTTCTTTAAACCTCTGGTTTTCTCCCTCCTTTCATACCTGAAGAAGGATATTTTCTCAGGTATTATTCATTCCCTGTTTAAATCCGGAAGCATCAAAGTTTATGCTCAAAATACTCACAACAACAATATGAGCACAGGCATAAAATAAAGCCCTCAGAAAACAAGAATCATACAAGTGGACGCATTTGTTGGGACAATGATATGTGTCAGGGAACATGTATGCTTCCTGGCACATACATGATAACAGACTGAGCGTTATTTGCACATCTAAGAGAACTGGTGACAGGATTAGCTGAGCACAAGAAGCTAAAAAAAAGAGTAATAAACAGAAGAGTTCAAAAACACAACAATCAAAATCGTAATATACTTGTCTTTCTCTTCAGAATAGCATTGTTATAGCTGAGTCGTTCAATCTGGATACTTATGCTTATTTGTTACCTTACTGTACATCTGTCCCTGCTTTGCAAATTGTGGCTAACATACCTCATTCATTCTTGTGCAGCTAGCTCCTGTTAGCAAGCATTTACTTCACATCTGCAGCTGAGGCTGCAAACGTCAAGCGGCACAGATCTAGACTTAGTTAGATTAGCAATGACCAATGGAAAATAGATGCTGGTGTGCTGTAGCTGAGCTGAGCCCACAACTACACCCACAATAACACAATTCCGACCCAAACGTGCCTACCGGTTTTAGTTAAACTGCAGGCACGCGCGTCTTCTTCTACGCCGGAAATATAAGTCCCAGTGACGGAAATGAAAAAAACAAACAAACAAAACTCCTCGTTGCTAAGCACCGAAGGTGCGCAGTCTGGTGGACACATAGACGTATACAGACGTACATATGTCTATGGGTGGAAATTGTCAACGCTGAACAGAAAATATGCAAAACAACTTTTAACTGTGTGGAGTCTGGGTGACTGACCGTAAAGGAAGGAGAAGAGCTACGAAGTATTTAATTTTACTGCTTGAATTAATAACGTCAACTGTCTGTAAAACTGTCTCTTCTTTTTTAGGCCCGAGCACCGAAGGCGGTGCGAAGGCCTATTGTATTGCAAGTGTTTCTCGTTTTTATTAGGCCCGAGCACC
>JAOXYM010000001.1:9702889-9715503 GCA_028567055.1 Leptatherina wallacei
CTTGCTGGGATAGGCTCCAGCCCACCCGCGACCCTGCGTGGATTAAGCGGTACAGAAAATGGATAGATGGATGGATGGATGACTACGTTGATCACGTGATCATGTAGAATTATAGTCATTGATCATAATTTGTCATGGTGTGGTGAGCAGGAAGAACCTAGTTTTAAGATGATGAGGCAGGTGCACATTGGAATAAAGATAATTTTATCAAATTAAAGGCACTGCACTGGCAGAATAACATAGAAGTTTAACCATGGGTAAATAACAAAACTCATCACTGACTTTCTGACAGATAAAGTAAAGCGAGGAAGCAGAAACAAACCGGGATGGATTGCAATTTACTGATGGAAACAAGCAATTCACAGGGAAGTCAAGGACCTAATAAGTAATTACACTGAGTAACAAACAAGGAACAGGTGAGACAATTATCAACTGAGACTCAGATGTGACAGGAGGAGCAGGGAACATAAACAAACCAGCCCAGAGAATGGATCAAGGCAAAAAACAGAAATCTATCAAGTAAGTCCCACAGATCATGACAGTATTAATGTTTTGTAATTTAAGGTATTGGTTTACTTGTTTGTTTGTCCACAATAGATGTCTTATACACCATGATCCAAGAATCTTTGAACCCTGGCACTGACAGATTTTTTAATATTTTAATTTCTTTTTATTTCAGTTTTATTATTTACCTCATAGTGACTGAAAAGGTTTGGTAGATGAAGACGTCTTTAATCATAACTCATTTTCTCCCCGTGTTGATTTAATTGTCTTTCAGTAAAAGTATGATATTGCAATGAGTCACTGGAGGTCTTTGCCTTCTTCTGCCTATGTGCTGGTTTTCTGGGGGTTCCGTGCTAAGGGCTGCAAACAAAGAATTCCCCAGGTTGCATAACAACAGATTTCCTCTGGGGAAATGAAGGTTTATGGCCCTGAAATGTATCAAGTTCAGCTGCGTGTTCCCTCTCCCCCTCAGGGCATCCCCTTTCTCCCTCTGCCCCAAAACTACCTCTCCATGTTGCACGAGACTCCCCAGCTTCCCTCCCTATTCGTCTTTGCTTGCCTTACTTCTCATCCTCCCCCCCCCTCTGTCCTTCGGGTCTGTTGTTCACAGCCAGACTCAGACTTCACTCTCCTTGTAGACATTGCCCTTGTCTGCACATGTAGCTGGTAATATGGGACACATGTGGTTTTCTGTGTTTATGCTTCCACAAAAGGGCAATACTGCTGTTGGGAGGCATTGCAATGAAGACTGAATCATTGTTTTAGAATTATTTCTCAACTCTGAAGGTTCATCAAATTGCACAGTAGCGATATAGGTGACTTTTTTAAGCAAAGATATTAATTAGTGTAGATGTGTGACTAATGACATTTCTTCAAATTGTTACATTCTGCTTTGTGATGTACTTTAAAGCCCTGTGAAATCAATTTGAACAGAATTTTGGGTTTATTATTCTAAACCTCAACATTGCCTAAATGTGGTGAGAAGATAATGTCATCATGTAATTTTCAATAAAACAAAGTAAAAACTATTAAGACACAGTTTAACAGTACACCTGCATTTATTCAGTGGTGGTATTATGCGACAAAGTATTTAACTACTATAATTCGTGTTGTTACTGGCAAGTGTTCCGTCACTTTTATAACTGCTTTAAATAATGAAATAATTTGTGATTTCAGGAGCATTTTGATAAACAAAGTCAGTACCTTTGGAACACCTAGTAAGTTGTGATTTATGCCTCTGGTGTGCCTGTGTTGCGTCTTTTTTCTCGGAAATCTGCAGCTTCATGCCTGTGACGGTTCCCTCATGCTGCTTGGCTTCAGCCTCTCTTCGTCCTGCTGGGAATCCACAGCCTTGAGTCTGAAATGTGTTTACATTTTGAGCATGTTACAAATTATCTGCTAAGACTAACTTTGCGTGACTTGGCAGAAGCCTTCACCTTGCTCAGATGTTGTTTGGGTCAAATGTATTTCAGAGGTTTGCTCTCTCAATTTAACTGTCTTTATCTGACGGAGGGGGTTCTCCAAGCCAGATGTGAACCCAGGCAAAAGGTAAAAGTTTTTCTCAGTGTTGGTGCGCTTTTTTGAGCCTGCACACTTGTGTTTATATGAGTATATATGTGGAGTATACGCATGTGTGGGCAACCTGCCAATATGTCTGCAATATTTTCTTCCACTGACAAGACTCCACTTTTACTTTACATTGCATAAGCTTTGATCAGTCTGATTTATTTTTATCGTCCATTGTAAATTCATGGATATATCCTCGGGCAGTATCTCATCTCAGCCTCCCTTGTCAGACTAAAATAAATTATGTTATTAGGATTATCCAAGGAGACAAAAACTTTCCAAGTGTTTATTCGTGTTGGGTAATTAATCATCATAAAAACAACATCAGCATCCCAGTTTGAAACACTTGCTGCTTCATTAGTTGTACGTTATCCCTACGGGATTATGCAAAAGGTAACGTTGAGTTGTACATCCCAAACATTCATGTGAAATTCACTGCAAATAACAGATCAAACTTTTATCTAAAAATGAGGTCAAGTCAGAGTTGGGATTACAAACATTTAAAAAGTTGAAATATTTGTAGTTAATAGACAGAATAAATAGATCATTGAAAAAACACATTTGCTATTGCAGGTGTGCTGATATTTTATCACAGTGTGTAAGCATGATACACTTCTCATTTTCCTCTAGAACTCGTTATGCTCAGTGTCATAACATCATTAATTGCAGAATAGAGGCATTTTTACCATGGTTTTTTTTTATCTGTAAATGCAAGAAGCACAAAGTGTCGGGCTAAAGCAGGCAGAAATACTTTTGAGTCTTCTAAAAAGTAGATTTAAAAGGATGTCCACTTTATTTTCTTTCTCCTGGTTGGGTTGTGAAGCAGTTTCTTGATGACATGTTAATAAAAGGAACTGTATATAAGCCAGTGGATATGCGTTTATTTTGAGGTCTGTTGTACCCTCTTGTGGAGAAAAATCTGTGATTAGTCTGTAAGACTGTGCTTTAGCTGTTTCACAGTAAAAAAGTAAAGAAAAATGAAGTAAAACCATGCACACTGTAAGGAAAGGGGAAACTTAAGCATATAACAAATCTTTATATAAAGGTGAAAAAATAACTTACAGTCACAGAGTATAAGGTACTGTAATGTTAAAGTAATAGCTGGGATAATTTTGGTGAAGTTAGTATTTGATCATTTGTGGTCAAATAGGCAAATGTCTTGGTACATTATTGATTGTCTTTGTAATGCTTAGTCCAACAGGAATGTCTGAACAGAAACTAAAGAAAATCTCTTTACAAATAAATATGTGACCTTTTAATGTATACGATTATTAACTCTGAAAGAGATTATATAGCATACACAATAATTATGTTGTTCACTTTACATTTTAATCCGGAGTTCTTTTCAGCAGCAGCAGCAGAATATTTTAGCATTTCAAAATCACACCTTAATAATGAAAAGGGCGTCAGTGAGCAGCAGCAGTGTGTTCGACCATTGTCTGGTCTTCAATGCAGGAAGGACAGACAGATCTAAACACATCATTCACAAAAAGTTTGTCTTGTGTGCGCTATTTATTTATCTACTCATTCTATTTACTGAATTTGCTATTTTGCCTCTGTTAATGTGTACTTTAAGCACTATATAATAAAAATAAAAGCAAGTCCAGCTTGCTTCAGCACTTTTCATCAAGCCAAATATTCTTTCTGGACCTTTCTGTTGATTGTACAGGTCTTCTCATCTTGCAGGGTGTGGATAATCTTTGGAAGAAAATACAGTCCTGACTGACTGACTCATACATTTTACTGTTATAGTGTTTAATTTATAGTAAAAATGACCTTGAGTAATTTTAGTGGTATTTCCATATTTTCAGGTTTCAGGCTCTTAATTGAGATCAACTGGAGCAGTTTAATCTTTTCATCCGATACTTGTTTTCTGTCATGAAAATGACAGCTTATTATAAAACATAATCTTGTCTATATCTGAAGGAGAGTGGAGCTTGCTGTCGGTAATGAGGCTACAGGTGTCAATTTACATACAAATGTGACTGAAATTATACACAGTTTGCAACAAAGTCCTTCTCCTTTTCACTCCACTCTCCTCTCTTCCTCCCCTCTGCATTGCATTGGGATGAAGTGAGACGCTATATGGGCCCTCCTGGTCTTCTTCCCTCGCAGTGGCCTTCCCTTTTGAGACAGGGCTATGAACATTTCTTTTCCATTTTTAGTCCACTTTGCTGAGGAGTAAGCATTGAAGTAGTTTTCTAGGAAAATCTCCTTGAAGTTGCAGTTATCATTGTGGATCCTCTGTAATGGAAATATGTCAAACCATTATTGCAATACAGTGTGTGGTAAAAAGCATTTGTTTTTACAGTCAGCTTTTGGTCTTGATGGTTAAACTAAGATTTTGGAAGTCTTCTGTTACTGTTTCATAATGGTTTAGCTATAAACAGCACATGATTTTCTCAGAGGAAAAAATCTTACCTTGCCTTGCAGCTGTCCAGCCTTGTTCATACAGATATAATACTGGCTCTTCACGCCTTTGATAGCCAGAATGGCCCCCTCACCAACAGTTCTGGTCTCCAGGATACCTGCCAGACAGCAGGCAGTTAGGGAAATGAGACACATTGCAGGACAGATAAGATACTGTCAACATCCATCCTTCACTCCAGCTCTGCACTGCAGTCAACATTCATCTTCATTAACAAAGGAGATGGAAGTTCCTGTGATTAATCAGTCTGTGGTCTCTCTGGCTTTGTTCAAGTCTTGTTAACTTGCCTGGGTGGCCATTACACAAACCACAACCTATGCCATTGCACATATGGGAGACAGATTAGGCCTCTCTCCCCTGGGATTGAGAAAACTACCTCCTCGCATGAGCTTTGCACGCTACATTTTAGGGCTGCTCTTCAAATCTGTGGGAGGTTAAAAACACTCATACTAGGCTATTTTATTTAGCAATGTTTAAAGATTTTGCAACATATGAACAAATGATATTTGCATGTTTGACTTCTTAAAACACACATATGACTTATGTAAGGCCATCGCATACCAAATTGAAAGACAGCAATATTAACACAAATGCACAGACCACCAGTAATGTATTCAAAACTCAAAATTCCATACAGTTAAATGCCCCAAGGAAAAAAATATAATAAAGATGTCTGTACTTACAATATACACTCTTTTCTTAGTCCTTTTGATTGAATGTACCAAGTGGCCATTATAAATTTGTGGTGATGAAACTAAAAGGTTTTTTGTTATGCAAATATGCCTTTTCAGGAGGAACAATAGAGTCCAGATGAGAGATTTTTTGGTAAATAAAAACCTTGTCAGTTGAATTATATCACCACAAAAAAATCTTTCATTTGACAGGCAGGGGGGAAAAGAGGAAACTCTATTAAAGCTCTGGAGAATGACATTGAGCATGCATGCGTTTTAGTGTTTGCCAGATCACAAACAGATGGCAATCTCTCGATCTTGGATTGTTGCTTGTGCTCTGTTTGTGTTAAATTGACTTAATAATTCTGCCCTTTGACCATTTATTCATTTCCACTTAACTTGATTTTTCATCATTATTTCAGGTAAAGTCAATCGCTGTTTTTTACTTTCAAAGTTAACTCATCATTTGTTTCCAATAATCCTTACAATGTTGGGGGCTGTAGATGTAACTACATCTTATAGTCTTTTCCACTGCCAAACTAATATTACATGTGATGCAATTTGGTAAGATTGCATACATTTTCACTGACATACATACATATATTGTTGAAATTTCAGCTTTGATGCAGAGAAACTCTGAAAACAGTCCTCGGTTTAAAGCAGATTTGTCATCTTTTTCTGCCCATTGCTAAATAAATAATTTTGTGGGTAACCCTTTATTCTGCTTTCTCTGAGCAGTGTTGGGAATCATGTTTAAGATTGCTGGTTAAAATGGTGCAGATAGCCTTTCACATGGACAGTTTTATGGTGAGTTCCTTATGATGACACAGAGGCTCATTTATGGATAGTTTTTCATTGCATTTTTAAAGTATGTTTAAATCAATAATCTCACTGAAACTCTGAAATATTTATTGAAAAGAAGTTGGACATTCACCAAACAAAAGCGCAACCTTAATCAACTTACATCAAAGTTTAATGAATTCCTCCATTGCCCATCTTTTGATTCTCCACTAAGTTTAAAAAAATCCTGCTTGACCGTTTTTGCAAAAATGTTTTGCAAAACTGTTATGGTTTAATATTATTTAGAAGTAAGTAAAGATAATAACATGTATTTGTATGCTTTTGATTATGCGCTGAATCATTTAGTGTGAAATTGTTGTGGCACCCGGGAATACCCCTAATGATATATTTTTTATTTTTTTATAAAGAGACACATAAACATAATTTTTTTTGCTGAATAATAACTTCTAATCAGCAATGAGATTTTTGCATATTCTCTACTTAAGAAGATTCAGGAGAGATAAGACAACAGACAAAAAGATGTCGTGATTTGTGATTCAGGAAACAATTTTTAAACGTAATGAAGACAGAACAAATGGGTTCTTTGTTGAAGAAAATTAGTTAACCGGAAGTAAGCCTTTTGTTAGATAGAAAATTGAATGTAAAGGCAAAGCACAGGTTTAGGATTTTTTTTTCAAGTTACTTTCTATTTTAGTAAGAAAAAGCCTTCATGCATTTAACTCACACACATTTTTTTTCACTGTAGTCAAACTATATGAGTAGCTAATTTATTGCATACATGCCCACACCAGGCTAGTTTCATCAAAGGGTTGTTGGTTAAATTTATTTTGCTTTTAGCATGCAACTGTCAGCCACTTATGGGTGTATTAATTTTGCAGCTGTTGCACAAGTATCTTTTCGATGAGCCACCGTTCCAGCCTCTGCTACTCTGTCAGATAGGAGGAAATGATAACTACGCAAAACATCCTCACTTTGACTGAGATTCAAAGTTTTTCTGTAAACATAAATGTTGATTGATTAGTTGTTTTGTGGATAAATTTAGCTTGTAGTTGAATGAAACCCTAGTTTTAAGTAAGACAAGTATTTTGTCTCTCTGTCTAAGATGCCAGCTGCTAATCATAAGATTATAAGAATGTAAATATTTGAAATTTTAATTGATTAAAAAAAAAAATCACTATTTTTCCCAAAAAGTCAATCTAACAATAAGCTAAACAAATGTCAGTTTTTGCTGAAGTGAATCTGGCATCCTTTAGTCTACTTCATTACTGCCTTGATATGGTGTTAACAAGCCAAAACCACACCTGCTTTATTTTACCTCTGTCATATTGGGTGCTCTACCAGAGACAAATGACTCATTAACACTGTGATTACTGCGGCAAGTGCTGCGCAATAACATCTCCCACGTGCTTCTGTCACCTTGATAAGCCAAGGGTTCTTTAATGACTGAGTAGAAAGATACGACAACTAAACTTTTAAGGTTTTATACTCTGAGACAACGTTTGTGGCTAGTAAATAGGAGTTAATAATTGATTGTTATGAAATTTATAAGGGAAAAAAACTCTTGATAAACCTCTGTTATTTTTATCATACATGAGAAAAAAAAACCCATAAGACCTCAAAGAAAGAGTGACCCTTACTGTAGCAGTTGGTAGAATCTTGAGTCCCGTTGATGTTGCCAGAGTCATCAATTGTTAGGAACCACTGCGTGCCACTGTACAGCTGTCTGATACGCACGTCTCCGCCCTCCATGTAATCATAGTTCCTTGTGTGGCGTTCATGTTTGGAGCAGTTCATGATGGCAGCAAGTTGCTCTGGAGTGCAGTCACTGTAGACCACACACACACTGCCGAACAGAAATATTGCATGCAGGTAGAGTCCTGAGAACAGATTCTGAAGGTTCCATGTCAGCATCCATTTGCGCATTATCGTACAATACAGTGGGGATCATTGAACAACATACTGAAATGTGAGATAGAGAACTGTGCACTATCACTCAGCCAAGCGACCCCCCCTCACCCCTGACTTGTGACCCCTCAGATCCTCGTTTCTGGAGTGTGAATTCCTGGTAGGGTGTTGTGACAGGGCGTTTGTGAAGGAGATTTTGAGAGGCTAGTTTGGATTGATTGGTAAGAAGAAGATGGCTAACAGTGTCAGGAGATGATGTCTCTTGTTAGTCCTCAATGACAATGCTCATTAACTGTTCCATCGTCTTGAGAGCATAGTCCGACAAGTGGCTTCATAATCCAGGTTAAGGACTGTTGCGCAAGGATGTCACTTAAAAAAAGAAAGAAAAAAGATCTGTTTCATTTCTGAGAAATTGTACATGTACCAATTCAAAAATATATATTTTTTATAACAATCAAATAATTGCTGGAAATAACCCAGTATCATAGTGGAGCTGCCATAATTTTTTTAACAACTTTGAATAACACATTGTTTAATGATAGACATGTGGCTGCCTGTCATAGACCCAGAATAATGAAATATTGCATCAATATGGTTGAACTGCTTCATAAATCTGATGATACAGTCCACAATCTGTTTCAACATACTGTACTTTCAACAAACAAAACATACTGCTATTTTAAAAAAAATCAGTAATTTGATGACTTACATGTGCTCTGAGTGATGACAGGAGCTGACAGATATGTGTTCCTTTTCAGCAACAGTTTTAAAGTGAAGACTCTTTGGATCTGAAGCTGTAGTCTCAGTGGTAAACCAAGTCCAATGATGCAGTAAAGCAGAGCAAGAGCTGGGAGCTTCTGTCAAGTCCCATGTATGTTTCTCTGATTCTGGCAGGCTGACTCTGTGCATCTTCCACTATTGCTGTGCACTCTGCTTAGATAAATGCCTCCTGCTGACCTCACTTGAAAGCAATTAGATCCCAACCAGTCAGCTGTCCCTGGCTGAGATGCAGTGGAGAAACACCCTCTGCCTGCCTCTCGCTGTCACTCACTCACCAGACATGAGAGGGAGCTATAAACTCTTGGAATACCAGACTCTCCTTGGTATGCACTCCTAAATACTTTAAAAACATTTGCATGCACACTTATTTGTGCAGAATGTCCTACGTCCTCTCTGTGTTGTCTTAGTAACACCCTAAATGGGTTTGTGCTGTGTATGTTAAAGATCTCATTGTGAAAGTAATTTGTCAGATGGTTTAGATATTTGCTCTAATGAAAAAGCTTTAAATCATTTATTATTATAATTTTGAATGTCACAATTAGTTAGTGGTTTTACAGAGCTGCCCTGAATCTTTGGTAAGGATTTATTGACTCGAGTAAAAGACTTCAAAGAAGTCCTTTAGTTCTCATTCTTATCGAACATAATAGTGGGAAGCAATAAGTTATGTCTGGCAGGTATCCATCCAAGGAGAGAAAAACAGAAGACATCACTGCTCAGAGGTAGTCATCTCCATGTCGGGGGTCATGCACTCTTTCACTTTTCGTGTTTGTATTTAAAGTCACAATTTATTGCTCTACATACCTGGCCTTTCCTTGGACTCGCTACTTCAAAAGTTTATATGGGCCCTAATGACGCGCTCCCCTGGGAAGGTCAGGACTGCAGGCCTGAGAGAGGGGGACTTCTGGCCCAAGCAGTTCTCCTTCTCATCTCTTAACTGGTGGTCATAAAGACCTGATGTATTAGTTGTCACACTTGCCTGTTCAGCTGTCCCTTTTATCACCTCAGAGACAGTTCATGCTCTGGTATCTTGAATGTGTAGGCCAAGGAAACACCACTTCAGGCAAATACCATATTATACATACCAGACACCTTGACTTAAAAATGTATGTTATACTCTAGATTTCCATAAATTATCATCCTAATGTGAAAAGAAATTATTCTGTGACATATGTACTTGTAATTATGAATACTTATTTTAGGTTGGCCACAGATTATGATTATTTTACAGATATAATAACAATAGATACTTTCTCATGGTGGAGGGATTTGTGTGACCTTAGGAGCTGTGCTGTCAGGGACACGTTGCACCTGGTAAAGTCCTCCTGAGGGAGTTTACTTCGATGAGAGGGGCCAGACAAAGTGATTCCAAGACCTATATGAAATGGCCTCAAAAGGAATACGTGGCCTTGCTTTGGAATTTGAAACTTGGAGCCCCCCTCTTGTAGACAGGCCTGTAAGCAAAGCTTGCAGGTGAGACCTAAGTATGGCATAAAACAATGCATTGGTGCCATGTAGGATTGTTTCACCTGAGGTTCTGTGTTTGATTAGATTGCCATACCATTTTGGTGACAACTAGACGGTTGGAACCCTTAAGGTCAGACATTTGGCTTTGAAATATCTCCTTCTTGCTTGGAAAGGACCTGGTACGTATCAGTGGGGCTAGTGCAGGGGTAGGCAACTCCAGTCCTCCAGAGCAGTAGTCCTGCAAGTTTTAGATGTTTCCCACTGTCAACACCCCTGATTCAAATTAATGAGTCACTGAGCAGAACTTGACAAGCTGTTGGATCCATTTAATTTTCATCAGGTGTGTTACAGCAGGGAAACATCTAAAATCTGTGGGAGTGCTGCTCTCAAGGACCGGAGTTGCCAACCCCTGGGCTAGTGCATGAGAGTGATCAAAATGTAGCTAGCTGTTTTTCTCCTAGACCAGGGGTAGGCAAGTTAGATCCTAGATGCTGTCCTGCAGGTTTTGGATGTTTCCCTGCTCCAACACATCTGTTTCAAATTAAATAGATCCAACAGCTTATCAGGTTCTGCTCAGTGACTCATTCATTTGAATCAGGTGTGTTGAGACAGGGAAATATTGAAAACCTGCAGGACTGCGGCTCTCTAGGACCAAACCTACCTACCCCTGTCCTAGACAAGAGCTGCATACAGTCCTTTTCCACACATGGCTAGGATGAGAGGCAGTGAAGGCATGAGAAAGATGTGGGGTTTCACTGAATAAACCAGATGAATATAGCTGGTTTATTCAGAACAAGAAGAACACTGTTGTACATCTTTATGTTTCAGATTTGACAGTTCTACCTTTCATCTGGTTTTGTACCCTAAAGACCATTTAGAAATATTGGGCTCTTCTACAATCTATGGATGGTGTCTGGAGAGAGTGTGGATTGGACATGACTTTATAATAACCATGCCCATCTTCCTCTGTACAAGTTAATGATTTAAGTTTCCATAAAAATGCATCTTGCAACGTTGGTTGGAGGGCTGGGGCTTCAATTCTATCCTTTGAAAATACTGTATGTTAAGCTCTACCTCACAGCAAGCCAACAACTGGCTATTAGGAACATTTGTTGAGTATCTGTTTCTCTTGTATTTTGTGTAATGCATATTGATATAAAACATGAAGCACACACCGCTGTGTTTATTTTTTTTCTATATTTCTTATTTTTTAAATATGTATCATTCAGATTCCATTATTGTTTAAAGTACATACTACCACCCACCAATGCACTGGCAAGCAGTATTTTCTTGCAAAGGCATTATGTCCTGGCTGAAAGTTTCAAGTCATTTGTGGTGTATTCAAGGGCTATTTTGTATGTCCAGATGTTGATGATGAGGAAAAACAGCAGTGAGCCTCTTGTTGCTTCTGGTTATCAACATTGGTTTGGTGTACAGTAGCCCTTACTCACCAAGCTGATGTGCATGAAATGCATTTTTTCTGACTTTGTAACACCTCAGGCTCTCAAGACAAACATTGATCGAGACAAAGACAGTTGTGGGCCAAGACTGTCTTTATTCAGTGTCAACATCTTCTAAGACTCTAAGTTATTTCAAAGCCTATCACCATGATGTTCTGGATGTACATGCAATGGGAAATAGAACTAACCATATTATGCTCTGCCATGAAAACACTTCTAAGTTTCTTACAGTTGTTTTTAGAGTGGTGTCCATTGGGTACTTTTTCTCTGGCAGAAAAGTACGGACAGGGTTCTGGATAGCACTTCCTGCTGGCATTAACTTAAAAAAGCAGTAATTTCTGGGTGTAATTACTGTTACAAGGGGCAGGTTGTAAAGTATAACTTGTCATCAGCATTATAACGCACTGAACCTAGCATAACTAACGTTACCACCATGCTGCTGAAAAACCAGATAAGATCGTTCTGAAATATTGTCAGCTACTCAGCATGATCAAAACTTGAACAATGCCAAATCTGTACTATGATATAGCCACTTATAATTGAATGATTTCATAACTGAGTTAACAAGAATTTACAAATGAATGTTTATTCCAGAGACTCCAGTGACTGTCACTTTCACCCCCCACGACGTACATATCCAGAGGGGCTAGAAGGTGCATGATCCAGCCCGTTGGAGAGAGCGATGTAGTGAATCAAGATTTTGTACAAGAGCTATTATTATATTGAGCATGGTTCCAGGCCTGTTTTAAGTTAAACAAAGGAGAGTTTAAAGAATGACTGCTTTTAGAGGACTAACAGTTCATTTACAGATCAGAACATTCATGGAGAAGATTAATCTCACAGCCCATCCATGTGTCCTTTACTGTCACCTTGTCGAATGACCAGTGGAGATCACTAAGTAGTTATTTTACCAGTGGCTTTTGCTCCCACTCAGGTTTAATCAGTGGAAACCAGGACATGTATGGGGGTATTATCCTATCTTTAATCAAGAGCGTAATTGTTCGATTTGAGAGGAAGATTTCTGGTTTTCACACT
>JAOXYM010000001.1:9732750-9752726 GCA_028567055.1 Leptatherina wallacei
TTCGTGACTTAGAACATTGTAAGAGACTATTCCAAGGACTTATAAAAGTGATTTTTGCATAATATGTCTCCTTTAAGTACCAATCTGCACATCACGGCTAATTATTCTTCTCAGATAACCATGTTGGTCAGAGGTTTTTAGCGGAAAAATACCGAGGTCCAGACCTCGGTGTCTTCAATGGTAGTAGCTACGGCCTTGTTTAGCACCCTTACTCACTGACTAACATCATTTCATTTCAACCTTACTTCCCTCATACAAAAGCCTGAATTTCCTGCCTCACTGGCATGCTTTTTCTATTAGCCAAAGAAGGCATTGTTCCCCTTATTTGAGAAGATGAGTGGCTGAAAGAATGAAAACACTGAATAAACAGCCCTGGCCAAATGGAAGGATAGCATAAGTTTACAGATTAGTCCTTCCCACAGGGCGGAGGGGCCTGTTTCACAATGTGCTTTCACTCAGCCCATATCTTGAGTTGCGTGAGAGATTTCCATATCTCACACACTCTTGTAAATCACAATTGAACAGTAGTAACTCAGAGAATGAACTCCAAACACGTCTGTTTTCAATTTGGGCCCAGGGGTCCTGCCAAGGCTGGGGCAGCCTCATAGACCACCCCCACAGTGCAGATTTATGGGCCTCGTCACCTCTTAAGACTGCAGGAGTGCCTGCCCTGCACCCGTCACACACGGACACACGTCTCACACCTATAGCTTGGGGGGTGGTGTAGAAAGTTGTGTGGAGTTGGAGGAATATTATAACCCTACAAAACTACCTCTGGTGACATTGTGGTAGATTGGTTAACCATGTGATTTTTGCTATTTTTGTTCCTACTCTACCTTTTTCCTCAAAACTGTGTTCTTTATTTCAAAAGATTATAATAGACTACAAGTAATAATAGGTTGCTTAATCTTTGATTGAAATAGAAAAAAGAAAATTGGGTTTTTGTGCCTGCTGTTGCACAATTTGTGCATGCCCAGAGTTACATTCTGTCTCTTCAGCCCCTTACTCAGCAATTGGACACACTTGCTCACATCCTGGAAATGAAAAGCTCTCTGGTTTACAAACTTCACAATCATATAAGAGTGCACGCATGAATCACTTTCAGAGTTCATCAGTTTAGCTTCTATTGTGTGACTTCTCTGTGGTCACACCACTCATCGGTATCAGGGTAGTTTAGAGACCATAGCAGAGAAGTTTACAGTGATGTTGCAAAATCCAAAGAGGTTTAAGAAAACTGGCTGTTGGATCTAGCTCATCATTATGTTTTGTGTGTTGTTGCTTGTGGTTTTCCTTGTCTTTTAATGTGGTGTTGCCGTTGTAATCTGCATAAACAGTGGGCATTGTCCTCTGTCCAGCTCTGTCGTGTCCCCCCCTCAAAAAAAAAAAAAAAAAAAAGAACAGATTTAAGTTCCAAGGATTTCATGTGCTCTGGTAAGACAAAAATTGCAGGGAAAAGTGTTGATGGCGCATCTGTCTTTATTTTGAAGTAGACAACAACAACAATGACTGTAACTTTTTTGTTGGAGCTCTGGAAGCAATCATATCTGGTTGAAAAACATGACAACTTTAGTAAAGACAGTATCACATCACTTTATTAAGGTAAAGATGGAAGTTTTTTCAACTAATCCTCAGACAGAATTGAAAGTATTACAATTAGACTGACTGTATTAGTAGTATTGGAGCTCCCCACTCTGGTTATGAAAAGTGTGACCAGTACAGTCTTCACTGTATCAATCATATATAAAACTCATGTACATATGACCATAACAGGCCTGATTTTCATCTTAGTGGAATCTTTTCTTATATGTCACTCCCCAAGTCTCCATCACCCTTGTTTTTCTGTCTCAGCAGTAGTTTATTGATTTTTCACATACAATAGTGAAGCAAACAAACAAAATGATGTTGCAGCTCATTTGCAAAGAGGTGCAACTAATCGATTAGCCTTGCACACAGTGCTGATCTAGTTTTGAACTGACTAAAAGAGAACAAACAGTTTTTGCTTTAGCTGGCATAAGAAAATCTGAAATCCCATCAGAGGTTACAAGAGTAGTTAATAACTTAGCCATTTCTTCTTTACGCTCAGTGCATGCTCCCAAATGCTGCCTTTTATGATTTTTTTTTAGCATTTGTTGTTCACAATAAAATAAAATTCAAAGTAAGTGTAAGAATTTTTTTATTTTTATTTGCATTTTTCAGAAATTCACAACATTTTTCCTTGCCTGTATGGTAGGACTGGGACAATATCCCAGACTATCATTCTGCTGCTATAATGCCGGACAAGACAAGTAAAATATAAAGATTTTTTTTAAAAAAAATTGGAAAATTAAAAAAAAAGGGAATTTTTTTTGAGAAAATACAAAAATTGTGAAACCAAAAATCCTGATATTTAGATTTTTTCTCCCACCCCAACTGTGTGGTCACTTGGGCCTAACAGGAATGAGATATAATTTCTCTGATTGAGTCATTAGCAATTCATGAAGCAAATTCCAATGATAGATATGACCCTTCCATTATCATATTTAATTTCATATTTCAGAACTCCAGTAGTAAGTCCATGTAGGAATTGTGAAATGTTTGACAAGTTTTTGGCGGATCAAACTCACAATAATAGTGTAATTATGAAAAGGGGGGGGGTGGTTGAGTAAGCTTGTGTGGAACCACACACCAAGGTCCTGTGAGAAGTGAGGGAAACTTCTTAAAGCATCCAGAATTATGAACAAGGGATGATCAAACCCACTGTGTGTACAGCCTGTAACAGTATCATCAACAGAACACAAGTTTTACAAGGATGTATTATAACAAATTTCTTGGAAATCATCCTTCTTTCTTAAAGGAATTACTGATCCCAACATAGCTCACTGCATTACATAAAGGGGGTGAAAAAAGAAGAGAAAAAGAAAAAGAAAACTCATGCTCTGTGTGTGCAGTCATTGAGGGATAGGAGTCTTACATGAAAAAGCATGACAGAATTTTCTTAGAACCTGAATAATCAGCTTACATTGGAGCTAAGTAGGAACAGAAGGTGGTGGACTGGTGTTTTGCTTTCCATTTTCAGCTCTGGCACAAGTTCAGGCCACCTTGAAGAGTCTGAAAACCATTACCCAGTTGGTCAAAAGTTTAAACTGTATAGGATATCACAGTGCTGTGCCTCACAGAGAGACAGAGTGATGAGGATGAAGATGGAGGAGTTGGGGTAGGGGTGGGGGTGGGGGTGGGGTATCCCGGATAAGATATCGTGCAAGAAGAGGAGAAACTGAGACTAACAGAAGTTCAGCGTGCCTTCTTGCATAGACATCTCAGTTACAGCCAGTTCACCATGTCATTACTGTGGATGTGTTTGGTTTCACAGAAACAAAGGCATCCTCACCAAGTGATGTAATTCAGAGCAGCCGTACCTTCATGGTTGTCTGACACATCACCTTTTGCATGCAACAGTAGATTAGGTTAAGACAGGGCTGCAGACAGGCCTCCCCCCCCCATTGTCTCCTCCACACGCACCTACTCAACGTGCATAAAGAAGGGTCACGCTTAAAAAGACTTCATCCATTGCTCTCTCATATGACTGACTCTTTTTAAAAGGGGCTAGTAATAAAGATAGGTGTAGGATAGGATCTGATGTGGGCTTCTTTAACATACAATGTAGTTGGTTTGGCTCCACAATTTATAGTTGTTTTCAAGTATGTGACTTAAAGTAAATGGTGTTATCCCTATGCATACTAACTTCCAAGCAGGCCCGTTATGTGTTTGTTGCCGTCCTGTTTGTCAGGTGGGAGGTTGAATGGGCTAAAGTTCAGCCAACGCTGGAGGAAGTCACAGATCCAGATAAAAGTTTGTGTGTGTAAGGGAGAACTGGCAAGGCAGTCTGAACTGCACCAACACTGCTGTCAATCCTTTGACTCCTTGACACAGGCATCCTATTATGAAGCGCAGTGATCTTGTCAGTCAGCTGATCACCTTACAGAAGATATATAAATAAATTGAATCTAAATACAGTATATACAAGTGGCCTGGAAGTTTTTAGCAGTTTGTAGGACTGACCTTTAGAAATTTATTATAACTGCCATTTTCTGCTCTTGTCCATTACCATGATGTCAGGTTGGTTGGATGTCAGCAGCTGCTTGTCTGTCTGGAACTTGAAGACCCACAGGTTATTTGTTCTGGTGCTGTGAACTACTTTAAACCAGCTGAACTTCTAACCCATACCCGCAGATGCACATTATCTGAGCCACTTTTTTTAAATGTCTCTCCATGTCCACTATCCAACAGCAAGCATGTTACACTGTACTTTATGTGCTTATTGTCTTAGTGCCTTAGGATCCTCAGAACACAAGTCTATGTTCAACCTTATTTTGCCTGCTAAATTATGGTCATCCAGCTTATCTAGCTGATGGGTGCACATTGATACCAGCACAAATTCCACATTTCTTAGGATAAAGACATGTTTACCATTGTGTTAGATCATTCTTCCTTTGAATGACACTTTTTAATAGTTTGGGAACTGAGAATACTAATTGTTGCACTTTTGCAAAGCAAATCTGTGTCCATTCTTGCAGAACACAAAATTGCAGCTGTTCAACAATCTGTAGTTTTTGTCTGATTTTCTTCTTCATAATGTCAAAATATTTTCAAAAACAGATTTTCACTGGAGACAAATTGGAGACAGATTTTACAGCTGGTAGGTCAGTGTCTCTTCAAATTCCAATATACACTGCAAGTCATTCATCTCAGCTGCTGGGTTAGCTTTTGCAGCTTTAGTTGATAACAGGCTAGGTGACTCTTTACATTTTGTATCATGCACTGCATACGTCATTGGACTAAAGTTTTTTGGAAACTCACACTGAGATGTTTTTTTTTTTTAATTCATTGATGTTTTTTCTGATGAAGTTTGCCAAGTGATAAGCCTTGATGGATGCTCCTTTTATACCCAATCCTGACACCCTTACTTACATTTAATCTAGATTACGGAAATGTACAGAAAGGTGATTATTTTGTGTTCTACAACCCAATCAGGTTTGTTTGTTTGTTTGTTATGCTACAATTTATAAATACAGTGGAACTGGGGAGTAAAGACACTTGAAATATGTTTTCCCTTTGTATTCATGTATGTTAAATAAAGGTTCAAACATGGTAATCATTTACTGATTTGATTATTTGTTCATTTGTAGAAATTGCCATTTGGAAATGCAGTTTGTGTCTACCTTATGTTGAATATTTTGTATCTATGTTCCGTTTAATCTATATGTAAGCTTGAATATGAGGGAGTTTTATGTCCACATTTTGTGGTTCTGCTTGAACTCACATTTTCAGATATTCTAATATTTTGTATAGAATGTTTACTTGGTAGTTTTACACCCTTTAATTTTTTTATCATTTGCTTAAAAATGTGTTCTCACTGTTATCAGTGTTGTTTATTTTATGTACATGTTTTATGATATAAAGTTATAATACACTTTGATGTGAGTTTGATTCTATCACAAAGAAAGTAATTTCTGTACCAAAGATGATTTTGGGCTGGTCTTTCAGTCATTTTGTTTGAAATGTGCAGAAAGTGCTTTCATCTGTCAAAATGGAAAATGTTGAACATTGAAATGAAACTTACTGTTGTAGTGAGTAGCAATATAATACATATAAAACAATATAGCCCAGGTATTTATACAAAATATGTGAATAAATAGTTCAGACAGATGAAAAGTAAATCATACAGATGGAAAATTGTCACTGACAATTTAGAATTTCCCTTTGTTTGTTTTAGCTGTACCAAAAAAAGATAATTTCACAATCTTTTTCTAAAAATTTATTATATTGAAAATCCTCTGATATTATTTTATATTCTCAGAGGAAAAGAAACGGAGCCCAGGTTGATTATAAGAAGTATTTTACTGTTGGGTGATATTTTTCTTAAATATTAGATCATTAATTGAGATCATCTTAAAGTAATCATGCCTTGACAGCAATCAGGAGAGATCCTCAGCAGTCTACCTCTTACTCTCACGCTAACACACTGATGTCATTTAAAGTCAACTTCAAAAGGCACAGTTGTTATAGATGATATCCTTTCATCATTGTGTGCAATTATCAAACAGGTACAAAAACAATGTCACAGTTGAGTGATTCAGTGCAACAAATAATAATAAAAAAAACTTCATATCACATTTGACAGGTGATGATGCCCCCTCCCCTCCTGCAGAAAAGCAAGTGCAGAGAAGTCTCCAATATGTTTTCATTTTTCTCCTTCATAGTCTGACCACCTGCAACTTGCATGTGTCATGCTTGTGCCAGTTAAGACATAAAGTAAATGGAAGCCAGACTTGCGCTTTGGGTTCTAGATAGTTGTAATGGGAAAGCAGCACACTCCCTCTGCACTGTACACAACAGTCATTAGGCAACCCATCTGTTCAACGCTCGCATGCTAAGCTGTAATTTTCAGGCTCTGCTGTGTGTGTGTCCATGTTTCTTCTTTTTTTGTGCATGTGAGTGTGTGTGTTTGAGAGCCCAGTGGTGGTATACTTGAAGCAGAAAAGATGCTCGTGCATGTGTCTTTGTTTTTTGTGTGTTTTCTATTATCTGGATGTCATCACAACCACAAAAATCAGGGCCTGATAGTATCTTCCCTTCCCCCCCGCTCCTATCCCCAGCCGGAGTCACGAGAGCCAAGGGTCTCCTTTGACCACACACACAAGCACGCATACACACACGCACACACACACACACACACACACACACACACACACTGACACATAGACACTGCATCATGCTTCCACATTTTGTAGGTAAACATCTCCAGATTGGTGAGGTGGAATGGAATTCCCGCCTTTGTGGGAAACCTGCCCAGAACCATTTGTAAACCCTCCACTCCGCCGCCTCCTAACTCTTTACAGATTGTAACTCTGAATTTCTATATTATGTTACTCTGCTGAGGTTCTTGACCCTTCTCTCTATGGGTTATGATGGACCAAAAAAAAAAAAAAAAAGTTAAATCTGAAGATTCAGTGTCTCTTTCTGGCTGAAACCTCAGATTTGGTCACATATAGTCATTTCCATGATGCTTTATGTGCACCACATGCTATACTGTTCCTTGTTGCCTCTATGTAAATATGTGATAAGCAGACACGCAAACTTTGGCTGTTTCTCTTTGTAAGCACAAGAATCACGTGGAATTATTGGCTGGCAGCCACGCTTTACTGTGGTCATGGCTAAACCTGAGCCATATGCCTAATCTAAATCAATAATAAATCATGTTATGTGGAATAATATTTGTTTTATTATACTTAGCACGAATCCTGCGCTCATAAATATGAAATATTTGGCAGCTGAGTTTGAGGGCAGAAAAATGGTTGCACGCAAAGTGTCCTCTGATGATCTGATGCAACATTGGTTCTTGTATCTTAAACACCAACTTAAGCCCCGACCTTTGCCATGGTCCAGTGGTACAGCTCCGGTCTTGCTTTAGCTTCTGCAGTTTTCTGGGCTTTTCTCTGTTGTTCAGCCTTATCTCATGATCAGCAAACTCTGACTCTTATGTAAACACAGAAGATGAAAAAAGCTGATAGCTGACCTGTTGTTCATCCTTCTCATTCCTCTGCTTGTTGGGTTGCCTAAAAGCTGTCAACCACACCATCATGTGTTGTAGTTTACGCATTCTCTGCCTGCACAGGGGGAGAACAACTGTGGTTTGGGTGTGCGTTTGATCATGCATCCTGTTAAACGTCTGTGTTTATGATAATCTGCAATGACTGGGATAATTACGATGAGCTGATGTTTGCCTCATAGCAGTGGCTTGAATGTTGACAGCTAAGTGTGTCACCTTCACTGCAGCTCTTTATCTCATCTGAGCTGTGATTTCTTCATGTGTGGGAAATGGAAGTCCGTAGAGGATTATCTATCAGGGAGGTTGTATTCCTACCTAAATGCCTTTCCTCAAAATGTAATTTGCTTCCACTTAATTCACTGAGGGCAGAGATAATGTTATCTCTCAACAAGAACCCTGATTCCATGCAATGGAAACTTACTATTTGTGAGTGACTGTGGGAAATTTCACATGCCTTCCTGGTAACAGACCACCAGTCTCAGTTCACAATATTAGCAATCCAGAAGAGGAATGAGCAGAGTAGATCCTAATGGATGAGTGTGAGGGCTTTTATCTGATCCAGGAGAAGCTCATATAATTTAGCTGCAGGAATAAGAACCGCCTGGATACACAGGGGCTAACAAAGCCTCTGTGCTATATTGACCGTTTAGATTCACTAACTAACCATTTTACTGCATTGTTACGGCATTCAGCTGTGAATTATGGCTCTTTCTCAAAAAAGAAAATTCTAGCGAACGAAATGTTTGGGCTTTCTATTGCTTTGCTCTTTTAAGAACGGTTGTATTTTTTTTTAGCTTGTAGGAACATTTACAACATTGTTGTGGAAACAAATAGCGTACAGCAAACCTATTCTAATTGATTCCAGCTATGTTAAACTGTGTTACTCAAGCAGCGGATGACATACAAGCAGTTACTCACAGATCTTTAGTCATAAATTACTGACAATCAGTTTAGTGAGAGGCACTGATTGTATCCATATTTCTGCAAGCATGTTCCTTTTTTATTTTCCACATTTTCACTGCAGCAGTGAAGTTACTAACTGACTACAGCAGGTTGCATCATAAGAAGGGTAGATCAATCAGAACAGCTCACAGTTAGAGAAAATATAGCACAGAAAGGATATATTACAGTTTATTCACTGATAAGAATCTGTTCTGAAAACCTTTCTTCAGTGCAGACAGTGTGGTATAAACTGAAATGAAGTTTGCAAGATAATTATTATAGTTGGAGTTCTTCTAAGCTTACTGAACATTAATTACAACAAAGATCAGTTGTTCTTTCAGTCTTGCTAAGCCTGCTATCATTTTATTTCCTATGATAGTTGCAAAACAGGAAGAGATGAAAAACAATAGATGGTAAATCTGACTGAACGGTGAAATTTGTATGAAGAGAAAGAGGCCCAGAAGAAAGCAGTGAGCCAAAGATAGCAGACGTGCTGGGCACTTCCAGAAATAGGCATAGTAAGTGTATATTTACACTATGTGTGAGCTCAAAACACACGCAAGCCTCTCAACAGGAGAGAGGTTACTTGCGAGTTGATGTTTTATTACTCTAGTTCTGTGAAATACTTTAAAGCTGTACCTCATTTCTGCTTTGGCGTCAGCAAATGCACATAAAATACTCTGCTTATTCTGTCAGGTCAGCTTTGTAACAGCAGAAGGTGAGTCCATGGACTCACTCTGTATAAATCAGCATCTGACCTACCTGGAGATTTGACCTTGTCAACGAAAGCATCCAAAGGGGTTCAAACATCTTTGGTCCGACTTCAACTGAATGCACTCCTTTTGCTTTTCATGATGCAAAATTGGAAATCCCCTATCCCTTGTTCTTCGACCGGGGCATTTGAAATAAGGGTGTCTAAATATACTCAATCTGTTGGTTTGATTTTCTTAACCAATGATTAGATGAGATGAGAGATGGCAAAAGGATAAGAGATATCAAACAGGACGTACAAAGAGAAAGGAAAGGGAAAGAGAGATTTTTGGTGTTTCAGACTTCTATTTTGCTGTCTACATCCTGGATCTGACCTAAAAAGCTAGACTGGCTTTTGGGCCACATCTGTTTTAGTTTTTATCTGCAAAAGAAGATAATAAAAACAGGGAAGCTTACAGTTGTAAGCCCACCATCCCATTGTTGGGGAAGAAGTCACATCAGTTAGCGTAGCTAGGATGTCTTAGTGCTTTGTGGTAGAGGAAAAGTTTTAGATAGCTGGTCTTGTTTGCATGTTTGCAGTTATGAAACATTAAAAACCTGACAACTGCACTTGTACTTAGAGTTGTAGTAACAGTATTTAGGTTCATGTTGAACTTGTTTTAAACACTAAGACATTTTTCTTGTTAGATATGTGCCTGACATGATTATTCAACATGCTAAATATAATTCAATAATAATAATAATAATAATAATTAATGCAACAGTATCTACTGGCTCATATTTTTTTCAAACTCCATACATCCAGAACTCGCACGAATACCCCAAATACCCCAAATATCCCAACACCTTCAAATTCAAACACTCATACCCCACACAGAGCATAGTGTGCTTGCGTGTGATGGAGGAGGAGTGCGTGTGTACGGCTGCAGTGAAGTTGGATTTCATTAGGAATAACAGCCCCCACATCATGGAGGTTGTTGCATAAAATTAAGACATGCTTCAATGTACCTTGTAAAAACAAAAGCAGCAACAAAAAATAAAAAGAGAAAAACAAGCTGGCTAGTCACGCATCTTGCACAAGTTGAGAAGTGAAAGCAGCTATGATGGCCTAAGGGTAGGCTCAGCAAGGCTGCCAACTTTGTAGATTTTGAGAGTGTTCCTGTGTGCGCGTTTGTGTTAATGTATGAATAATGATCTAAAAGTGAGTTGGCAGGAGGACAACAAAAGTTAGCACCTTTGTGTGAGTACTTAAAAGCAAGGACTATTCGTGTAGAATATTGTGCACATTGATGCCCAGGGAATAATATCACGGTTCTCGGTTTATCAAACGAAACAACAACAATTATCTAATAGACGAAAGGCTGCTTTATAAAGTTTATTGCATCACATTTGGATCACTACACAATGAATACATTTACATGTCAGAGTTGTAAGCTTGGGTTAGGAGGCATCCCTCTTTGCCCTTCAAATGCTCCCCACACCAGCTGGGTTATGCATGCTTTTGGGGTTTTCATTGTGTTAAGATTTCAGTGACGGCAATGGTTTATATAAAATATTTGGATAAGTCCAATGCCATATATTTTCAGGAGGATGTGTGGGCGCTGTGATGACTAATTAGGATGTATTAGCATCTGTGTCTTCTGACTCAGACACCCAGCTTTTCCTCACACATTTTAATTGCTGACTGACACAACATTCACTATTGCTGATAGCATTATGCATCTCGTGCAAGCAACAAATGGCTGTGCAGACTGTGTAATGCCACTACACTAAACACACTCGCAAACACATCATCAGCCCATGGTTTTCACATTAGTCTGGCTTAAATGTGAAGCTGATCAACAGCCGTAGCCTGATTTCATGTAAAAAAGCAATAACTCTGTCAGTGCAAACATGAAAGATAAAATCACATGTGTCTGTGACACATTTATAAACACACACTTGCGAAAATAATATCATTTAGATAATTTTAATACTGAGAGTCATAGATCATTCTGTGAATAAATTCTGCCCCTTGGTATCGGTGTTAGTGATTTGTGCATGGAAACTGTAAATATTATGGTCACCCTGATGCATCAGATGATGGACTTGGGTTTATCACTAGCACTCATCCATTTTTTTGTAATAAACTTATGACTCATGTTGATTAAACTCAAGCCGATTGCGTAAAGTTTCAGAACAGGAACTTAAACTCTTTGATAATAAAATCTTCCACAGGGTCCAATGCTGACTGAACCCCGGAGTGAGGTGGAGAGGTTGTGGATGGGAGCTGCCAATGGTCATTCTCTGTGTGGCAGCCAGCACTGTTGAGAAGTCACGAAATCCATTTGACATGAACCTGATACACAGGGCGGACTAAACGCTGACACGCACAACTAGAGTTTATGGGATATTTACAGTGCTGGGAATGATCAAGGTACTTTTTTGTAATAAAATTAAAGTGTTATACCTTCATAATGTATGATTCATATGCAATTTATATATTTAACTACATAAGACTATGGTTCCACAAGCATTTATATAACTGAAAGTTGCCAATTATGTTATGATTCCATAACAGATTATCATGCAGAACTTTTTTAGTAATAAAAAGTACAAATTTATTGTCACTATAATGCATTTATTTAATGAACTGCTGTTTTCAACTCAGTTTATTAAATTTCATTTTTCAAGCAGAAATGTAACCCAAAGTGCTTTAGTGAAGAAAATCTCATTTAAGTATAAAAAAATAGCAGATAACTATACAGGATAATGGGTTGTGGAGCCATATATTCTATATTATAATCTGATATCATACTATTTGAATCTTGAAATTATATCCATATGGTTTAATGTAGACTGGAATAAGAACTAACAAACCTCCATTTGAAAAGTAGTAGAGCAGAGATATGTAGACACTTTAAATGTAAATGAAATGCCAGTAACGTATTAAATGCAGTTATTTTATTATTGTATTTGAACTTAATTAATTTAAGTTCAAATACTTAAATTTGTATTAATGCACGTGTACTCAGAGTTGTAGTACAACTATTTACTGCACACCTATATGTATAATTGTACAGTAAATAGATGGATAAGTAGAAAAATAAATAAATACGTTTTAGCCATATCTTGTGGGCAAAACCGCGGTTTGAAAAAAAAAAGAAGAAATTACGAAATGAATCAGACACGATCCATTAGCGCCATCTATGGGAGGAAATATGTCATTGCGTCCCACCGCACCGACTCACCAGTTTACCGCTGCAAAACACAGTGCAGGCCGGGCTACAGATTGTCTCTGAATTTGGATAAGGAATACCCTCAACATGTCTGACATGGAAGATGACTTCATGTGCGACGATGAAGAAGATTATGACCTGGTATTTACTAGCGATATGACCTAGCTTACGCGTACATTTTAGCCGTTTGTCCGCTTAACGTTTACAGTGAAGTGCCGACAGCACGGGCTAGCTAGCGTTAGCTGTTTAGTTAGCTTGCTGGCTAATATCAAGCTGTCAGCGGAAGAAAAATGTTAGCTTCTTAGCTGGCTAACGGTTCTTGCAAGTAGCCATTATGTAGCTGACTTATATTGAACTATAAAGTTATTGGGAAGCAAGCTGTGTGGGCATGTGTTGCACTGTCTCTGGGTTTTGATTGTTGTATGAAAATGTAGTCACTGAGTTAGTTTTGAATTCATGGTGTTGGCTAACAAGGTTAGCTCATGACTCATACCTGCAGAATAACATTCCATCTGCCATGCTTAGCTTTACGCTAGCTCACAGAGTTTCAAGCGTACGGATTTTCACTTTAATGCAATCATATTCTTAAACGTAGGAATACTCAGAGGACAGTAATTCAGAGCCCAATGTGGATCTGGAGAACCAATACTACAACTCCAAAGCCTTGAAGGAGGACGATCCCAAAGCAGCGCTCAGCAGTTTCCAGAAGGTGGGGTTGCACTCCTTATAAACGGTCCATGGTTGCTGTTTCACACATCTACTAACGTCTCTTCATTTATGTTTTGTTCAGGTATTGGAACTTGAGGGAGAAAAGGGGGAATGGGGATTTAAAGCACTTAAACAGATGATCAAAATCAACTTTAAACTGGTACGCTATTTAACATAAACTATACGTTTTTTTTTCGTGAATTACCCTGTTAGATTGAAGTTATTGATGGTTATCTTTTTTTTTTTTCAACTCCATAGACCAATTTCCCAGAGATGATGAACCGGTACAAGCAGCTCCTTACATACATCAGAAGTGCGGTCACCAGAAACTACTCAGAGAAGTCCATCAACTCCATTTTGGACTACATATCTACCTCCAAACAGGTATTCAGTGAGGCATAATGTGCCTATGATGTTTTTTTGTTGTTTAGATTGCTGTGTTTTTCTGAAGTCCATTAACTGTGTCAACAGATGGACTTGCTGCAGGAGTTCTACGAAACCACATTGGAGGCTTTGAAAGATGCAAAAAATGACAGATTGTGGTTTAAAACAAACACAAAGGTTATACAAAGATTCTTGTATTCAAGTAAGTTCTACATTATTATTTTCTTGTAATACATCCTCTGAAATGTTCTTTTGTTAAATTTTTTGCAGTTGGGGAAACTGTACTTGGAGAGGGAAGAGTATGGCAAACTACAAAAGATCCTTAGGCAACTCCACCAGTCATGTCAGGTAATCAATCCCATTAATCCCACTTGACCCTGAATTGGAATAATGGGTATAGAAAATGAATGAATGGATGGCCTGATGGAAGGCATTACATGTATGAAAACAGATTATGGCACAACAACAAGGAGTCAAGGAACCTGTGAAATGTATTATAGTTGCTTATCTGGTGAATTGATTAATTCAACTCTTAAGTAATCACTAAGGAGTACCTATCTGAGAATATGTAGTCTGAATAGAAGGTCGCTTTTTACCATGAGCAACTGTGATTGAAATGGTAAAGTGGTTGTCTATCACTAGTTCTTCCACATGTCTGTGGGCAAGACACGGCACCCCTCATAATGCCGGTTATGTTTATTATAGAGTTCAAATATATAATAAGAAGCACTGTATGAGTGCTTGGGTGATACTGTACCACACTTAGTGGAATGTAAATAACCTAATTTAACCCTACATAAAATGGAAAGAGTGCTATAAGTGTAGACCATTTAAAATGAACTATGTTGATGTATTTAATTTCTCTTCCATGCAACTATTTTTTTCTCATCATTTACAGACCGATGATGGAGAGGATGACTTGAAGAAAGGCACACAACTGTTGGAGATCTACGCTTTAGAAATCCAAATGTACACCGCACAGAAAAACAATAAGAAGCTGAAAGCCTTGTATGAACAGTCACTTCATATTAAATCTGCCATTCCCCACCCACTCATAATGGGAGTCATCAGAGGTGTGCTGGTGTTGCTCTTTTGTTAATAGAGCAGTATTTTGTCTGAGCTGTGCCAGTCACATGTATGCTGAATAATTTGTGTTTGTTTGGTCCTGGCCAGAGTGTGGAGGGAAGATGCATCTTAGAGAGGGTGAGTTTGAGAAAGCTCACACAGACTTCTTTGAGGCCTTTAAAAACTATGATGAGTCTGGAAGCCCAAGAAGAACAACATGCCTGAAGTACCTGGTCCTAGCAAACATGCTGATGAAGTCAGGAATAAATCCCTTTGACTCCCAAGAGGTATGGAAGCAGTTATAACCATGCTAAATGTTAGTTCTCAGTAAATGTACATACATACATTGTACGAATGCAACCAAGAGCAACCAGCTGACTGCAAGACAAATTCACTAGTATAGATTTTTGATAAAGCACAGCTCAAACATTTCTGATCAGAATGATTTGTTTAAAGTGTAATGAGTTAACATTTATTTAATGCAATTTAACTTTTTTTTTCCCTAAAGGCCAAACCTTACAAAAATGACCCTGAGATCCTTGCAATGACCAACTTAGTAAGGTAAGTGCTTATTTATGTATAAATGTAAAATGTATCAGAAGTTTTGCTGTAGTGATATTTTTTATTTCTTAGAACAGTGCGACAAACTATTTAAAACAAATAGAGGATATGATGACACTTTAAATGGTGTATAGTTCATTTAGATAGGGACATTATAGTTTTAAAGTTTTTGAATAATTCTCTGATCACGGTATGGTTGTCCCTTGTACTCATCAGTATGTTTAGCGTCAGGAGTAGGGGTGATGAGGCCGAGTTGCTTTTGCACAAGAGTTCAGTATACAAATGCCCCAGTTTTTAAAGTGTGCACCAAATATAGTTAAGGATTCAATTTGTGTACCACTTCTCTAATGTGTTTGCATCTCAGAATTACTTAAAAAAACAAAAAAAAAAAAAAAACATATCTTGCAGCCATATTTTTGGGCTTGTATTACTTCTGAAGCTGAGGCATGTTCTGGCACTGCAGGAGAAAAAAAAATACAACAGAGCAAATTTTCAAGGTATGCAAAGCAAATTTGTTCAGCACAACACAGCAG
This sequence comes from Leptatherina wallacei, assembly GCA_028567055.1. Taxonomy (NCBI): domain Eukaryota; kingdom Metazoa; phylum Chordata; class Actinopteri; order Atheriniformes; family Atherinidae; genus Leptatherina; species Leptatherina wallacei. The sequence goes on from JAOXYM010000001.1 coordinate 9,748,461, forward strand.
CCAGACCATCATTCTCCTTGTTATGATGCTGGACAGGACAAGTTTAAAGAAAGGGTAAAATTATTTGCAACTATTTCATAGAAATGGCAGTGAAAAACAAAAGATAAAATCAGACTATCTGGGCAGTAATAGTGGTGTTTGTTTGTTTTTTGGTTTTTTTACAATGCATTACATCATGTGCATTATATTATACATTTGTTGTGTTGCACTGAATGGCAGTATGAGTTCATTGTGTGTAGATGTATTAATTCACACATGTGTACAGTAACATTAATAACGGCCATGATCATTTATTGCAATTGCCTAAACGAATCCCCGTCCACACATTTTAAAGTACCCGTATTAATATAAATGACAAAATCTAACTTTAGTTTTGGCTCAGGTCTTTACTGGTCTTCTGCATCATTTTGTTCCCATGTTTACGTAAATACCAGGCAACGTCTGTAATTACTCAGGGTCCGTGCATATATTTTAAGATTTTTATTACATAAACAAGAAACCAAGAATGCACACCCAAAACTGCCAGAAGAATAGTGTTTAGAAGAAAGTGTAATATTTTGGAACATGGTGTTCATCAGGATGAGAGTTTTTGAGAGGATCATGGACACACAATGTAAATGGTAAAACAACCGCAAATGTTTTCCCTTTCAGCGCCTACCAGAACAATGACATCACCGAATTTGAGAAAATCCTGAAAACAAATCACAGTAACATAATGGACGACCCCTTCATCAGAGAGCACATAGAGGGTGAGTGGCGAACGTGACAACAGTCGATTTTGTTTTTCTTATCTTTTTTAGTTGACTGATTATGTTCTGTTGTTTCAGAGCTCCTGCGGAACATTAGAACTCAAGTGCTTATCAAACTCATCAAACCTTACACAAGAATACACATCCCTTTTATTTCTAAGGTGAGCCTACATTATATGAAAATGTCCCATACAGTGACTTCATTGTGATATTTTCTTTGATCACATTATCTTGAATAATTATGACATCCATAACCTTGTGAGTCATATGTGAATGCTTATAAGAATTATTTATACTTGAACTGATGGATGTTGACAGTAATTCAGTCAGAACAGGGGTTGTTTTTAATGAAAGCCATTTATACTTAATTCTCTGATCTTGTAGTACAATAATTGTTTTAATACACTTTTCTTTTTGTAAACTTTATAACACTATGAAAATAATGATAAATCTTTGGATACATGAAAACAACATTTATATAAACACTGCTGCATGTATAAAACAATTTTAGTCATTCTAATAATTTTATTCTTAACTGTCTTTATTCAGATTGGTCATTTTTATTGTAAGGAAATCATTTATTTTCACTGTCACAAAATGACTACAAAGGCCAAGCAAAACAGTATTTCTATGTTGAAAACACAATTGGATTACTTAAGTTATTAATGAAATTCATTATTAATATTTGATGATATCTAAACGGCTTTTCATTTATTGCTCTGCACTGCTTTTTTGCATTGTAATTTGTATTCGACAATACTTGGTCCACGGGTCTTTATAACATTAGTAATTTGCTGTAGATTCTCCAGTGTGTTTAATTCTGTGCTTCCTTAAATGATGTATCTTTGCAGTTGGCAAACTTGTTTACAGATGTGAGCACAAGTCTTGTCTTTTTCTGTTGTGTTTCAGGAGCTGAACATTGACGTATGTGATGTGGAGAGTTTGCTTGTGCAGTGCATCTTGGATAAGTATGTCTCCCTCGTGTTTGCTGAGAAGTTTAACAAAAGAACACTTCCCTTCCTGTAAATAGTTGTAGTTCCTCATAGTTTGCATCCTTTGGCCTGTAAGGGAGTTTACCAGTATGAGTTGAGTTTCATTTGTATCTTGTGCTTAATTGATCATGTCTGCTATGTTGTCTTTTTTGCACTCATGTAAATAACTGATGAAGAAGGAAATGGAAACAGTTCCTGTTACGCCTTCTATTTTATTGCCCTTTTTTTTTGCGTTTACAGTATCATGTGTATGTTTTCTTCCTCCAGTATAATGAAAATTAGATTGATTTATACTGTCCCTGCAATGAAAAAGTTACAAATTTCTCTTTCGCAGCACAATCCATGGACGAATCGACCAGGTCAACCAGCTACTAGAACTGGACTACCAGAAAAGAGGAGGAGCTCGCTACACAGCTTTAGACAAATGGACAAATCAGCTGAACTCCTTGAACCAAGCCATTGTTAGCAAGCTCACATGATGGCATGTCAAATCAAGAGACAAAGAAAATGGCATGTTTGAATACATCCATAAAGTATGCTACTGTGCTTCTTCAAGTATATCTGGCCAGACAAGATACACACCACAGCTTTTAAGAATGCATCAGTTTCAAGAAGACTCCGAGAACCCCAAGAACATGTTCAAAGTTTCTTTTTTTTTGTTGTTGTTGGATTTTCTTTTCCCTTTCTGTCCCGATGACAGGAAATCACTGACACCTGTTTTTGTTTTTCATGTTGATTGGCAAATTCTTCCATGTGCAGCAGACAAATGCTTCAGTTGTTTAAAAAAAAGTCCAAATGTGTATGAAAGTGTGTACACAGTATTTTAATGTATACTGTTGCCTGTTGGTAATAAACAGATTTCTCTCAGCACTAAAAGGACTGCCTTTGACTAGTCATAAGGTTTAAAATATGCCATAAGCCAAACATGGATGTTAAAGTGAGATAACACAGGGGGAAAAACATCATTATTGATAATGATTGTAGTATTTTCTCCCCAAGCGCTTATCAAGTTTGGGTGATCTAACCTCATGTCATTCCAGAATATATGCAGAAAACTTGAGGGATTTATTATTAACAGTTTTTCAGAAGGACATTGGCGCAAAGCAACATATTTGAATAAAAAAACGAGATTTTCATATTTTGTCATAATAACCGTGCTGAACACCTAATTATAAGAAATCCCTTTAACAATGTCACAAAAATGTTTTTAAATAGTCAGAATTGAGTAATCTCTTTGCATCCTTCGAATATTTTCCTGCATATGCATGACCGCTTTCCATTCAGTCCGCGTGTTATGGTCTTCCACGGCTTCCGTTCCAGGTGACTCCCATTTCCTCACTGACAGCAGTTTTCTCTCCGTAAAAAGCTACGAGCTAGTCAGAGGGGTGCGCAGCTAGCTGACGCATTAACAGTTAACGGTTGGGTTCAGCGAGTCGCTCAAAACCTTTACTTGTTATTATTGACAATGAAGAAATTAAAAGGGCCTACAACCTGACGTCCACATTATGGTCAATGACGATCTGTGGCAGCTTCAGTGACTGACATGGACGTTGGTGACATTAAGGTACAGTTATTTTCAATATGTTGTGTATTTATGCTAACGTTTTAGCATGTGAAAATAGGACAGCGTTAGTTTATAATGTCCAGGCCGAAAATTTGTTTATTTTACGTCATTCAGAAAGGAGAAACTCTTTTACTGTAAATACAAATAACAGCTATTTTTAATGTCTAAAATTACTCACTTCAGTATTTTTTCACACTAGCACCGCGACGGGGTTTGGCGTTTATTATAGGGGGGAAGCTAGATAAGCATTTATTCTCTTTTGCTAGTAAGCTAACTCTAAAACGGCAAAAATGGTCGCAAAAGCTTGTAACGAAAGGTTGCCCACAACACATTAAATGTATTTAGGTAGAGTGCATGTATGCTTGTTTATGTTAAAATAAATTAAAATATGCGTGACTACAGTCCTCTGCGTTTGTCCAGTATTGGTTAAATATTAGCTTGGATGCTATCTAAAGCTAACCTAAACTAACTCAGCTGTCGTTTGTCTGCACTTGTCAATTTTAGTCAGTGCCAGCTTTGCTTTAAAAAAAAACCAGACAGTGTTTCTTTAAAATTTTGTTTTCTGTCACTTTTTAAAGAAATACAGTAAGGCAAGACTTTTCAAAAAGGTTTTCAGTGAAGAAGGAATGCATTCGTAAATGTTGTTAGGAGAGGCGGAGTGGTTTTGTGGACTGTCTGTAGAGGAATGTCTGGTTTTTCTGCATACATGTCATTCCTCTGCTGCTGTCAGCTATGCAGAAAGATTGCTCCCCCCCCTATTTGTTTTTTCCTAAGTGACAGTGCCAGAAATTTGCCTGTTACCTGAAGTACTAAGCGATGCTCTTCTTAGGGGGGGCAAACTTTGTTGTTCAGTGTTGTGATATGTTTAAGTCAGTTTATTTATATATATATATATATATATATATATATATATATATATATATATAAATTAGCACACTTTGATACAGCATAGTTTGACCAA
>JAOXYM010000001.1:9752826-9767503 GCA_028567055.1 Leptatherina wallacei
TATATATATATATAAATTAGCACATTTTGATACAGTATAGTTTGACCAAGTACCACGATAAATCTAACCATTTAAAGCCAAAACAAATGAAGCCATCTGGATATGATTCATTGAAATTGGTCCATAGGTTATTTGATAACTAGTGGGGCATTGATACTGTACGCAATTTTAAAAAATGAAAATATTTGAATAACTAAATGTTGGAACTAGGTTGATGAAGGAAATGAAAATTGCCTAATTTCTATCTTGAATGCGGACAGTGAGGACAGCCTCCTCTGGAAGATTAGCCTATTCCAGAGTTTTGAACATGATACTGAGAAAACCTTGGTCAGCCTTGATGCCTCTCTGAATCTCAAAATGACTAATACTTGGTAGTCAAATAAGCTATTAAAGCAGCCTGGAGCATAAGGTAGCAACAGGCCTAACAGATAACTTGGGGCAAGACCATTTAAGTACTTAAGTAAGTAATCTACTTTATTTTATATTTAATCCTGCTCTGAAGAGGTAACCGATGTAACATTGCTGCTATGTGCATCAGTTAAAAGCTCCAATACATCTGCTTGGCTGTCGACACACAGCCCACCCTGCTTCAGCACAGAACCAGGTACTGTCCAGTAATGTGTATATAACCAAAAAAACAAAACAGCTGGTGTGAGAATAAATGCTTGAACAAACAGTAGCTTGTGAGATCAGTAGATCCCAGTCGATTCAGTAGAGTTCTGTCATCCCCAATAGATGCACATCTGGGTCTGACCTCATTGTCTCTCTCACAATCACGGCTATTCTCAGTCTCACACTCTCACTAACACAGAAACACAAATGATTAAATCGAGAGATGAATCGTCTTCCCACCTCCAGCTCTGTCTACATTTTTTAAACTATTGGATTTCTCTGCCATGGTCCAGAATTCAAGATTCACCTCAACAGAACACAAGACATCCATGTTATGGCCTGATGGATAATTAGCTTATCCTGTGGCACTGTCCCTACGTTATCCTCTCAAACTTAATCCTATAACAACACACTATCAGCTACACTGTAATATTGTACAAGCCAAGACCAGCTGCTGCAGAAATAAAGCTATATCACTCTGGGCTGGGAGTCTATCACTTTGTTGGGGTTTTTGAGTTTCAAAAATCTCATTTTACAGCTGTGGGTTGGTCCTCTTTACTAAACAGGCAGAGCAGGATCTGTTTATCAGGATTAGATGGGATGGGATCTTAAGATCACCTTAGGGAAAGTGAGAGAACCACTCACAAACAGGCAGTGGGAGACAATAGCTGTCTGTATAACATCCACTGGCTGTGCTGATTCTCTATTCATACATCCCAACCACAGTTTCAGAGTAAGAGGGCGCCTTTGTACACTGAACCCCATCACCTCTACTGATCCTTCGCAAAACAGCAAATTAGAATTAAACTAATGGCAACAAATGGCACAATGATGCAAGGCAAGGGACACTCAAAAGTGTGAGTCATACTTTCAGATAGTAATGGGAAATCGGTTAAATCAGGGGACAGGAGAGACTGTACAATTATTTGTGAATTTGAGGATTTGTTTAAAAAAATGTTTTTTCCAAATAAAAAAAAAAGCTGTCTTATTTTCAGCTGTTATTCTTGAGTTTACTCTGTCTGGCATTAGAGCAATGAGGATAGATATTGCATTTTATTTAATCAAGAAACATAACCTTATATTGTTATAACTTTAAAATAAGGGTTTTTGGGTTTCAAATAAAAAACTACAATGCTCGGAGAATACACGCTCCTAAAGTCCAGCGCTGCATTTTGATCACCAAATGCCCTTTTGTGGAGGCAATCATTTATCAGGTGTATAGGCCACATATTGATAGAACACCCTCATTTGACTCCATGTCACTGCAGTAAAACAGTTTAAAGTTGCCTGTAGTAATGGAACTTTTGAGTTTCTGTCTAAAGTTTGTCTTTTTGTGCAGTGTTATTTTGGACCTTTCCTTGGCCTTACTTCCAACAGCATGGCATCTCAGTCTGCCTAGTGTGTTTCCACCTTTTAATCTGGACACCCATAAAGCCAGGTTGATTAGATAAAGACAAGAAAATGGCGCATAAATTGTTGTTGTGCTTCATGTATTTCTTTCATACAGTTGCTTCATACATTGATTTTGTAGCTTTTGTTTGCAGTAACAGAAAAAAACAAATACAAAACAATTGTACACAGGAAGTGGATTTTTCATAACATGTTTTATAACAAGACTGAGTCTAGTGTTTGTCCTGTGGTGCTCTCACTGGCTTTGAGAGGGTTGATCAACACTGAATTTAAAACTTCCAGTGTATGGACTATATTTAAATTAGTTTTTGTTTATTTTATTTTCATTATAATTGTTAACCATAGTTAAATACATTGTAAAGCTGTTTGTAATACCAATAAAGACTTTCCAAGACACATTACCAAAAATCTAATAAGTTATTTTCTCAGTTCTTTACCTTTTTGTTTGCTAGGTTTCCTTTTACATGAGAAAAAAACTGACTTTCAGAAATGTTTGGACCTGTTTTGCTACGTTGTGTGCTTTAAGAGCCTCTGAGAGTTGCCTCTCATGGGAGATATAAGGTGCTTTACATTTGAATTACCAATGTTTCATGTTCCGGTGTTGAAGTCTTATCTATCTATCAGCCTGTGTTTTATTGATGGTTGTATATGCTCAATCCTGTAAACTAACTAGATCAGATGAGGAAGTGAGGAGTTGTGATTATAAAATCCAAGCAGTAAAGTAAAGCATAGGTTGGAAGCATCTGATTATGTTTTCATAATTCGTTGCTTCCATCCCATGACTATTTATGGAGTGTGGGATGTCAGTAGCAATAAAAAATAAGCCTTTGTACTTTTGAGGTACAGTTACAAAAAATGCTAACTTTAAACATCCTATAAAACAAGCTGAAAATGCGCAGACTGACTGCTATTTGACAAAGACATCTCTGTCCTTAAGAGCAAGGCTTGTTTCGTTTAATAGATGCATCATGTAGCCAATGATGCTCAGAGTTTGACAGCAATGTATGCATATTTCTCTCTGTGCAGGATGTGAAGCTTTCACCTGAAGTTGAACCATTCATCCCTCAGAGGAAAGGTCTTGAAGGATCCCTTGTCAGCATGAGTCTCTCTGGTGAGGCAGGTGGCGGAGGAGGGGGTGGAGGAATCGGAGGAGGCAGTGGAGGGATGGAAACCACACCCATACCCAGCTACCTCATCACTTGCTACCCTTTTGTTCAGGAAAACCAACCCAACAGGTACTCTTACTGTGAGGGGGGCATTTAGCAGTGGATTTAACTCTAAAGGCACCCGCTTTGAACCCTATTGAACACTGAGCTAATTGCACCAGTAATTCTTGTTCTTGACTAATTATAGATTGCCCCATTACTTTCGCCTTTAACCATTGTTGCTCCCTGGATTATTATGGGAAGTTTGGTGACTTTTTAACTTCCCAAGAACAATCAACTTTTTCATAGACTGTTGACAGCTTTTTCGATTTATATAAGAGAGCATTGTGTCCTTGATGTGCTTCACAAAAAAGATTGTGGTCAGATCATCTTAAGACTAAATTGAGTCTCAACTATTAGAAAACCTTCCCCGTTGTGGCGTTTACTTAGAACCACGACATACTGTATGTTTCCAGTGGCTCTTTCTTTGTCCTCAGTGATCTGTTGTATCCTGCACACATCCGCGTCTTTGTTTCCTTCTCTGCAATTTGAATGCAAGGAAATGCCCACTATAGTAGGCTGGCTGTGAAAATGTCAGGTGGATTCTTATCAGCATTTGTGCATGCTATGTATATACCCCTAACAAACCAAACATCATAAACATCACTGCTGCATCACAGATGTTAATCACTCTTGTTGAAAGAATTTTGATTTCATACTGGTGGATTACTGCTAATCTGTTTTACAATACGGTTTTTATTTTTTTAGAAAAAATACAAGCAGAGAAATGTTTTAAAAAGTGAAGAAGTAGTCCACTTATCTTAACACACTGTCTTCTTAATTATCTTTTTTCTTTCTCACTGAACATATGTGCACATCTTTTCTAAAGCTGGTCTACTGTTGGTTAACAGCTGATACTTTATACTAAAGTATATGTAATTAGCATCTCCATGATTAGTTTTCTTTATTGAAAGAATGAAACATCAGAATAATCCAACATGTTGCCTTTCTTCTTCTCTATAGGCAACATCCTATGTACAATGGAGGGGAGCTGCGCTGGCAGCAGCCTAACCCCACCCCTGGTGGTCCATACCTGGCCTACCCCATATTGTCTTCCCCCCAGCCTCCTGTCTCTAATGACTACGCCTACTACCAGATTATGCCTGCTCCATGCCCACCTGTGATGGGCTTTTACCAACCCTTCCCTGGCACCTATCCAGGACCAGTGCAAGCCGGAGTAGTCAATCCTGTCTCAACAGATGTTGGTGAAAGGCCTCTGCCACTAGGACCAGCATATGGAATGGCAAGTCAAAGGGGAAGAGGCATGGTCAGAACTAATGTTTACCCAAAGGTACAGAAGATCAACAGTGATGCTTTTTTAAAAAAAATAAAATTGCACAACCTCATTATTGATATGTTAAGTGAGGGTACCCTCTCCATTTTTATTTATTTTTTTCCTGTAGCAACATCTGGGCGTGTGTCAGCCTTCAAGAGGTCGTCGACCTCCAACCAGAAATGTAGCTGTGCAGAAGGAGGTGTGCACCTTAGGACCTGATGGTAGGACCAAGACTGTCATGTTGGTAGATGCAGCACAGCAGACTGGCAAGTATAAAGAATGAATAATTAGAATATATTTGAATCTAAATCTGAGCATACAGGTTGTGTACAACCTTAAAAAAGATCTCTTATCATCTAAAGAACTAAAGTTTGTTGCCCTTTAGCATTTTTGAAAACTTTGATCTGAAAATGGCAAACGTCAGTGTCGATCTCCATTTAACTTTGACTGAAAGGAAGCTTAAGCTCAACACATTCCAGACTTTGTAAGGAATCTCTGCTTTGCTTAATCACAAGACTCTTTCCTGTCAGTAAGGAAGAGGAACACAATGTCAGTAAGAGCAGCGTCTGATCCTGCAGGTTAATGTTAAGTATGCTTGTTCTTAACCTTTTGAAAGAACTGGAATGCCGAGGTTCCAGTTGGAGAGGTTAACGTGTGCAGATCATGATGTTGTCACTGATGTCTCTATCTTGGGAAACTTTGTAAGCGTGTACAAATAGTTTAGCTTTTTTTAAACATGTTGCATCACAAATGTCATACATGAAGCTGGTCCATGTTTGTTGTTGAGTTAGTCTCCATTGATCTATTAGATTAGATTTATTACCCATTTTAAATGATAATTCTGGCAGTTTTATTACAGTTTGAAATACTTCATGATTATTTTTTTTCTGGTCTAAGTTTCCATTACCTTGTTTTCAGATTTCCCAGGTGAGGCATCAGGACGATGTGCTGCTGAGCGAGTTAGTCCACTGCTGTGGAAAAACCGAACAAAGAGGAGACGGGCTTCCCATCCTGCTGAAAGCTACAATGAACAGGGTGCCAGTGAGGCAGACATCGACAGCGATAGTGGATACTGTAGTCCCAAACACAACCAGGCGGCTGGGGTGACACAACGAACAGCAGAAAACACAGCAGCACCCATGGTATGTTGGGCTCTTACCATCAGCTCTAGATTCATCAGACTTAACTGAAAAAAATGTTGTACTATATCTGAAGAACTTCAACATTCAGGCCCAATCATAATCCCCACACTTGAGAATTTAAAAGGCATATTCCAGATAAAAGCATGAGAAAATATGTCAGCCACGTAGTGACTTTCATTCTAAAACATTCCTGATGGTTTTGGTGCTGTTCTGGCTGCCCATCTGGCACTGTATTGTGACACAGAAGACCAATTTCCACCCTAGAACCCAGACTCTTTACTCACTAAGAAGACACAATTGATTGATTGAATGTGAGAGTTCTTTAAAAAGGTATAAAAAGAAGTCATGGATTTATTTTGCATCTAGCAAAATACAAAGGACAAAATTAGGTCAGAGGTATTAACACTTCCTTGTGTTATACACAGAGATGTTAACCTTTTTTTATTTACCATTTTCCATGTTTTCTGTGTTTATTACATAGGGAGTTGAGACTGGCGTAATGACAGGTAAGTCTGATGTAACATGGATCCTGAATAAAGCTTACTATATTATCTTCACGATGTTTCCATAGCTATATTTATCAACCGCTTATATTTAACATTACAGAATAATAAAAAATGTATTCTTTTCCTTCAGAATTTATTTTTGTTGTTTCTTATATAGGTAACTGGGTAAATGTAGCATCTCAGGCTACAGCAAAGCCCTGGGGGGACAGAAATGGACCGTTTCATAGAGCAGATCAGAGGAAAAATCCTGAACAGAGAAACTTCTCACAGGTATCAGTGCTGCTCTGGATAATGGAATCTCCTCTATTAATGAACAAATAGAAATTGTTTTATTATTTATATTGGCAAAAAATGTATTGGTATCCCTATGTACATCTGTGTACAAAATTATTCATACGCTTCCATTAAAGAAAAGGCCAATTTCTTGATAGTAATTCAGATAACTGGAGATTGAAAAAAGTAATAATAAAGATGAATTTGCTAGATTATACTTGAATGAAATACTACATTATTTTTTAATTTAATTGAGTTGACAAAATAATAAAAAACAAACCAATACAGTCCTGGACCAATGAGAGCACTTTGCTGATGAGCAGTGGGCCAAAATACCTATAAACAGGTGCAGAAGTCTGATTGAGTATTACAGAAAACACCTGATTGCAGTTGTCGCCTCAAAGGATTACTCAACAAAATATTAGTTTATGAGTGACGTAACGTATATTTGTTCTTCATATTTTTTGCTTTTTAAAAATATTTCTATTGAACCACAATTCAGAAACAATGTCATGATTTTCATTAAATTTTTATTTATTTTTCCTTTTGTCAATTCCAGCTTATTTCAGTGACAGCTGTATTTTTTTCCTTTTGTAATGGAAGGGTATGAATAATTTTGTGCAAACTGGTTGTTCTGAAAGATTTCTCTAATAAATCCACAATTACATCATTCATGAGCACAGGATTGTGCTATTTTCAGATACCTTAATTAGCTTGCAAGTTGCGGTGATTTCTCTGGTCTCTTTTCCTATTCACCACACAAGACAATTCAATTCATGAACTCACAGGGATTAAAGACTTTCTATGTTTACTGAATACATCTTTCTATTAGGATTTCCACAGTGGCTATCCAGGACGTATGCCACCCAACCAGTCTGAACAAAGGCTACAGCCAGCAGCTGTCACCAGCAGCGATCTCACTCCTGAGCCCCTCTATTTCGAGGTAAGAGGAGATGGGTTCTTGTGAATTTCACTGTGGTGTTCTCAATCCAGCACTGTTAAAATCACACTAATTATGAATCTGCATGTTTGCTAGGATGAAGATGAGTTCCCAGATCTTGCTACAGGAGGGTCTGTTCAACACAGCAACAAACCAGAAATGGTTCCCACTCAGACACACACACAACCAAAACTGCCTAAAAATCTGGTAAGGGAAGGCTTTGAGAGTGCCTGTTTTAATGTTATTTGCAAATTGTAAGGAGTATATTTATATATCTCCATATGAGATATAGATCCACAGACAATGCATATAGAAAGTAGAGGTCGACCGATAGTGGATTTTTAAAGGCCGATATAATAACAATAGTTTGGAGCAGGAAAAAAGCCAATAGCCGATTAATCGGCCAATATCACTCACTACCCCCCCACACACACAAGAAAAAATTCAACACTGTTGGATAGGGGCTGGTTTGTCTCAGCCAGCAGCTAAAGTTTCCAAGATTTTGTCAAATTTTCTGATTCATGAAAAACTGAGTTGAAGACACTCCACACAGAGCTTTAATTTTAGCGTGTCCTTAACGAGCTGTGGTCACGTAAAACATGACAGTGGAAATGTGGCTGTTTCTGCTGAAATGATGCAAGTTCCGCCGATACCAATAGTTTGTAAAACGTCCTATCTGCGCCGATATATCGGCCGTACCGATTAATCGGTCGACCTCTAATAGAAATGTATGAAATTCAATACAAATGTCTTAATTGAACTATGCTGACTTATATTATGTGTTCCCTCACCCTTATTTCAAATGCAAAATCGGAAGTTATACAAGTTAATCTTCCCATCCCTGCTAATGTTTGTGTCCATTTGTTTCCTCAAGAATCCATGCAATCAAGTGTGGGGTTTCCCAAGGATCCATTTTAGGCCCAATACTTTTGAATCTGTACATGTTGCCACTTGGGGATTTCATAACACAGCTATGCTGATCATACACAGCTTTACATCGTCTCCTGATGACCTAGAGCCAGTTAACGTTCTTTTAAATTGTATTTTAGATAAAAAGTCATGGATGATTTGGAGAATATGGAGAATTTTCTACGGCTTAACCAGGACAAAACTGAAGTTTTAATTATTGGCCCTGAAGACAAGAGAAACTTTCTCAGTGTGTGAGGAATCTGGGTGTCCTTTTCACCTATGAGCTGATTTTTTCCCACATAGTAGAGCTGTAACAAAGACGGGATTTTATCATCTTAAAAACATTACCAGAATCCACCCATTTTTTTCTTTCTTGCGAGCACAGAGATGCTGATGCATGCTTTTATTTCTAAAAGAATAGATTATTGTAATGCCCTGCTCTCTGGTCTTCCTAAAAAGCTTTTTCAAACCTACAACTACTTCAGAACTCAGCAGCTCATGTTCTGACGAGAACCAGAGGGTGGAAACAGATTTACACCAGTTTAAATTTAAAAAAAAATCAGCCCTGAAATGCATAGGGAGCCAATGCAGAAATATTATTTATTTCTATAAAGGTTCTATAAGTGGTTTATAAATGTCATGATGGTCTTGGGCCTTCTATTTATCTAACCTGTTCTTAAATTATGAGCCCTCAAGAACTCTGATGTCCTGGTCCTGCCAGAGAACCTCAGGGCTGCAGAGACTGTAGATGTTTTTAAGAAGAGGCTCAAGACCTACCCTTTCAGCTTAGCTTTTAATTAATAGCTGTGGTGTGGACCCTGGCCTGTCCAGATCTGGGCTGTGCCTGTTGAGGCGGACTCTGTTGTCATGGGTGGCTCCTGGTGTGGACGGATCCCCAAGATATCCTTTCCTCATGGTACTGTCAAGCCAGATTATTTTAAGGTTATGTAAAGAGACAGGGAGCCGGGAATTGCTTAGGGTGTGTCTGTGAGAGAGGAAGAAAGAGTAGGTGTGTGCATTTTTAATTTTTGCACATGCAAACGTTGTTTTTATGTGCATTTTATTACGTAAAGCACTTTATGCTGCTAATGTTTTTAAAGTGCTTTATAAATTAAATTTGTTTTAATGCATTTCAGCTGGATAACCTACCAGAAAACTCTCCAATCAACATTGTCCAGACACCCATTCCCATTACTACCTCTGTTCCTAAGAGGGCCAAGAGCCAGAGAAAGAAGGCTCTGGCTGCTGCTTTGGCCACTGCACAGGAGTACTCTGAAATCAGCATGGAACAGAAGAAACTGCAGGTATAGACACATCCCTCCCATCCTGATCCTCAAACCGATCCTCTGTTGTGTTTTGCAGATTTTGTTGAATAATCTTCCTCCCCCTTCTCTGTCCTCGCCTGGCAGGAAGCGTTCACCAAAGCAGCAGGAAAGAAGAGTAAAACCTCTGTCGAGCTGGATCTGGGAGACATGCTGGCAGCTTTGGAAAAACAACAGCAGGCTATGAAGGCCAGGCAACTCACCAATACCAAACCGCTGTCTTTTACAGGTATTCATGAACTCAATCATGCATTAACAGGTAGCTTTTAAAATTCAACACAAGTCAATGTTTGGTTTAGGCATTAACAATGTAATTTAACCCAATAATTTTGAAATGACTGCACGCAAAAACCCTGTGTTGAAACTATCTTTGTGTTTGTTTCCAGTTGGATCGACCACTCCGTTCCACAGCTTAGGCTCCACCAACCTGCCATCCATGTTGAGGGTTCATCAGCAGCCACAGTTCACCCCACATAATGCTCTGGATTCAACTGCACCCCGTATCAAGAGAGGGAAGGAGAGGGAAATCCCTAAAGTAAAACGCCCAACAGCCCTTAAAAAGGTCCATGATTTAAAGCTACTAATTTGCTAGTGTTTGAAAGGAAGATTTATAAAGCCATATGACAAAATTTGGTTTAAAAAAAAAAAAAAAGGAAAAGAATTGTGTTAAGTGCCCTTGTCTTGACATGATTTTATTCTGGATCTTTTAGATAATTTTGAAAGAACGTGAAGGGAAGAAAGGGAAGCCAAGTGTTGAACAAGGGTCTCTGGGCCATGAAGAGCAAGGAGATGAGTGTCTACATTTTAGTGACGATCTTGTTCGTGAGCCTGTCTCTCAGGAAGGTGAATGAAATTTCTTAAAAGTGAAAACATTCAATTCGGACCATTATTATTAAAGATATAATTTTGCACCAGTGACTTTCTCTGTTTGTCCCTCAGAAAACGGCCTGAGTGTGCCCAGTGATGCATCCCTTTCCCCAGCCAGTCAAAACTCTCCATACAGCATCACCCCAGTGTCCCAGGGTTCTCCTGCCAGCTCGGGTATTGGCAGTCCCATGGCTTCAAACGCCATCACTAAGATCCACAGCAGACGTTTCAGAGAGTAAGTATTCACTCTTGCTGCACATGGGCCTTTTTGAAGGAAGCCCTGGCATCAGAATATTTGAAAAATGCAATATGTGGTATCAAAATTTGTTAGTAAAGCAAATATTTGTCCCACTCAAACATTGCTGAGCCTTGGCTCTGAGAAGCATCCTCTGAGAGTTAACGGGTGGTTTTAAGAGCAGAACTGTACAATGAAGAATTGAGAGTATAGCACATTGTCCTTTCTCTGCAAAAATGTATGCCGGGTCTCACAAACACAGCTTTGTCCATCGGTGCCCTCTGCTGAAGGCCCATTGTCCCTGCCCACCCTTCTCTAACAGATTTTGCATTTAAAGCCTCCAAATGGCCTCTGTAGCCAAGCTCCTCCTCTTAGCTCGGACCGTGAGGACACTCATTCTTCAGATCACATCATGTTTGCTTTCTGACACTCATTTTTCCAGTAAATTTTTTATAAAATATAGCAAATTGGCCATATATAAAATCTAACATTCAGAAAAGCAACAATCGCAAGTAGAAAATGTTTCATAAAAACGTATTTTAACAGCTATCAAAATGACCAGATTTTTGTTTTAGCAACTAATTCTGCAAGTCTTAAACCTTTAAAGATTTTGCTGCATCACACATGCCTAATTAGCAGTAGTGTCACAAACGTATGTAACTTTTTTTTTTGTTGTTGTTTCTTTTGCAGGTACTGTAACCAAGTGCTGAGCAAGGAAATCGACGAGAGCGTTACTCTGTTGTTACAGGAGCTGGTTCGCTTCCAGGAGCGGGTCTACCAGAAGGATCCTACCAAGGCCAAATCCAAACGCCGCCTGGTGATGGGTCTCAGAGAAGTCACCAAGCACATGAAGTTACATAAGATTAAGTGTGTCATCATTTCTCCCAACTGTGAGAAGATTCAGGCCAAAGGTAAATTTTGCTGTATATTGTGTTTTCAATATTTAAATCAAGAGGCTACTTGTATTGGAGAATTATCACCCAAATCTGAATTTCGCCATATTTTATTGATGATTTTGTTGTCTGTTTTCTATGTTGCAGGTGGTTTAGATGAAGCTTTATATAATGTGATTGCCATGGCCAGGGAGCAGGAGATCCCATTTGTGTTTGCCTTGGGCAGAAAAGCTCTTGGACGTTGCGTCAACAAGCTGGTGCCTGTTAGTGTTGTGGGCATTTTCAACTATTCTGGAGCTGAGGTAAGGCAATTCCCACTTAAACCAGTTGCAGTAAATTGCTGTTTAAATATCTTAATAATAGATGACTAAATGGGGGGGAAATAAATTACAATTATTTAGAAAGTTAACCAGTAAAAACAACTCCTGTAAAGACCTTTAGAAACACTGGGCTAACTTTCTGTACCTCTTTCAGGGACTCTTCAACAGATTAGTGTCTCTGACAGAAGAAGCAAGGAAAGCCTACAAGGATATGGTGTCAGCTCTGGAGCAGGAGCAAGCAGAGGAAGCTCTGAAAAATGATAAGAAAGTCCCGCATCACATGGGCCATTCCCGCAACCACTCTGCTGCTTCAGCTATCTCTTTTTGCTCTATCTTCTCTGAGCCCATCTCAGAGGTCAATGAAAAGGAGTATGGTGAGTTAATTTCTGGTGTTCTGCGTTTTAAACGTTTAGGTTTTAGTTTAGTTTTAAACTAAAAACTAAATGAAGAAATTTTGGTATCCTGTAGAAAAAAGCAAGATGTCGTTAATACTGAAATGTCTGTGCTTTTTCTTCAGAGACCAATTGGAGGAGTATGATGGAGTCTTCAGATGCTCCAGAGCCTGTAGAGACCGAGCCCATTCGCCCTGCAATTTCCACAGCCCCCCAGAGAGACAGTGAGGGGCCGGCAGCCACCACCAACGGCGTCCCACCCAGCTCCACTGCTCCCCAGCCGAGGACAGTGCCTCTGACGCAGAGTTCCAGTGACAAAGACGAGGTTCGAGTTGACGACAGACTGGAGCTGGCTTCTCAACAGAGTACAGAGACAGGCTCATTGGACGGGAGCTGCAGAGGGCCGCTGACCTCTTCCATCACTTCCACCACTTCCACCTTGGTCCCAGGAATGTTAGAAGAAGCAGAGGAGGAAGATGAGGAGGAGGAAGACTACACTCCTGAACCTATTTCTGTGGAGGTGCCTACCCTGAGCAGTCGCATTGAGTCCTGGGTGTCTAAGACTTTGGAAAACTTGCACCTGGGAAAAAGCCAAGAGAGTACAGAGGAGGAGGAAGAGGAGGAGGAAGAAGAAGAAGAGGATGAAGAGGACAAGGGGCAGACTGAAGAAGACGAGGAGGAACTCGATTCAGCGGAAATCACAGAGATCAGAATGGAGGACCAAGATCAAGTGGAGTCTGGGAAGGTCACCGGTTAATTCCTCCACTCCTGCATCTGCTCTCACACGGATTCATTCCCTCTGTCCTCTCCTGTGTCTCTAACCCCTGACACCAGGCATTATCTCAGGTATACAACCAACTGACCAACTCTCACACTGCAGAGAAACTGACCAACTTACAAACACACAGGGTTGCCAACCAAACATCTAACACAGTTTGAGGGACGGTATCCATCACTTAAATATCACTACAAACAGAAGGATGCCCTCACTTCTTCGGCCCATAACCTGCAACACTTGAATCCAGAGGGAAGCCTTTGATCTTTCCTCCTCCTAAGTTGAACTCTTTTAGAGATGTATGTCGGAGCAAGTGAGCAAGTGGGATCTGCTGTCTGTAGCTCACTGAGGGAGTTTAAAACCTTTCTTCATTTGAAGCTCTGAAGGTTTGCAGCTCTGCTAGTATTTGTGTACTTTGCATTTATTTTGCTGTTCACTGGCTTTACCATTGTAAATAGGTTTTTCACCTTGCTACACAAGAGGAAGGGGAGACTGCTCTTCTCTATAACTGCTAGCTTTCATGATGTTAAAGTGTCAGGGGTTCTGTCTTTGTACCAAAACCACTCCCGCCCATCAATCTTCAGTCTAATTTGTTTTGTTTTTTAAAGTCCAAATAATGAGTGTCTCATTCTGTATTTAGATGACTCAAATGACTTTAACTTCTAAGAAGGAAAACAAACAAGCATTGTGAATATAACCTTGTCTAAGTGGTTCTACTACAATATGTAATGGTTTGTCATATTGATCTTGCCTAGTGTGAAACTGTTTGAGGTTGGTTTTCCCTAAATGGAATCATGAGTTTCAGATGCTGTCTGTGCTTCAAAAAGGAAGGAAAAAGTTCTCTTACTTTGTTCTCCAGTGAGATGGAGGAGGCTCTAAAACTGTGTATATTTTCAAGGTTCCAGACAGCTTTTCTATCATTAACATTTAGGTCTTCTTTCCATCTTACACCCTTTGTAAGCATTTTGGTAAATAAACACTCAGAACTAAAGCAGTTAAGTAATTTCTGATGTAAGAAATCTGTGTGTCGTTTACAGCATTAATAATTAGGTTACTAGAGAAAAAGCAGTTGTTTACTATTCTTCACAAAGTTTAACAATGCCCCAAAAAAATCATTTGTGGTTGTTTATAAGTGATATGAATCACTGTCAGTCTGTAATAGATTTTGTAAGTGAACTTTTTAAGGCACCAAGCTCCAACCGGCACTGCAACTGAGAAGCTCCCTCAATGCGCAGTTACCACTGTCACAGTTTTGTAAATACAAATGTATAAAAGAGAGATTTTGGTTTTGCATTGTATTAAAAATGCAATCATCCTGTTCTTGAAGCCATTTAATAGTTTTAACATTTTAAAAGGTAGAACCCAAGTTGACAGCAAATCATAGTGAGATTTCAGCCTGTAGGTGGTGATGCAGTGAGTAAATGCAGTATGCTGGGCCGTATGCAATGTGAAGCCCTAAGGTGGAAGATGTCTAGTGTACCGATACTTGGAAATGATCCAAAGTATTTCTAGTTTGATTAAAGGCTTTTTGTGTGTGTGTGTGTGTGTGTGTGTGTGTGTGTGTGTGTGTGTGTGTGTGTGTGTGTGTGTGTGTGTGTGT
>JAOXYM010000001.1:9767603-9780208 GCA_028567055.1 Leptatherina wallacei
TGTGTGTGTGTGTGTGTGTGTGTGTGTGTGTGTGTGTGTGTGTGTGTGTGTGTGTGTGTGTGTGTGTGTGTGTTGCTATGACTTCCATCAAAGTGTTTTGAAATATGTTATTTGACAAAGTGTGTTTTTGCACTATGTAAATACATTTCTGGTAAAGGTCTTGTAACTAATGTGAACAAAAAAAAAAAACGGTTTAATGAAGTACTTTTATTTTCAGTGTGTTCTTTGTCTTTATATGGATATTTAAGATCGTCTCCCTCTGACTGTACATCACTAGCAACATTGTTGGAGGCGGTTTCTCATAATCATGTTATCACTCTTAACCTGTATGGACTGATGATTAACATCATTAAAATGTTGTTTAAGTAAATCATCTGGACTGATGTTTTGTTTACTTTTCTGCAGCATGTACATAAACACATTACAGAGCAGTTTAAGCACATCAACGGGAAGTTTGTTTAAGCAACAAGATGGATAAATACTTTATTAATCAAATTCAAATCAATTAATTCAAATCAAACAATATTCAGAAGTTTTTCTGATTTTATTTGGGTTTTTTTTTAAAGCTAGTCTCTGCTTTGGTTGCATTAGATGCCCAAAAGTCACCAAACATTTTTCCTTTGGTTACACAATAACAGGTTTGTTACATTTCATAAAGCTTTTAATATAATATTAGTAATAGTGGAAATGGAGCTTTATTAAAATGAAGGTTAGGATCAAGCAATGAATCAACCATTTGATTATCAAGTAGAATTAATATTACAGACCTGGGTTGTCATTTCATTGAATTGCCACTGGTAGGAGACAAATTTCTTCATGCAATTAGACTTTAAGTCTTATCTCTTTATATACACTTAAGTTGTTTTTTCTTCTTTTTTTATTTTTATTTTTACAGTATACAGTTAACAATACATTGTAACGACTTTACGATGTTATTACAATGAAAAAATCTGAGGTCATAAAGTGGTCTTTACTTGATCACAAGTATAGAGGTACTGTTATCTGCATACTTCTTGATTTTGAAAGATATTCATCTTTTTGTACTGACTGAAGCTACTAATTTGTCAGCTGTTGCAAATATGAAGCCTATGATATAATATAGATTTTGATTTGCATTTTTCATGTATGTAAAATCTATACAATAAACAAGATAAAGAATAGCCAATAGAAATAATAATAGTGTTTTCATGTGCCATGAATGATTTATTTAATATAGTCTACAGTTTACATTATCCTCATGATATTTTGTGTTCCCTATTGAATCATTGTCCCATGTTCTTATTTTTTTTTTTTTTTACAAAAGTCTGTTTAAACTATGTTACTACATTTGTATAAGAAAAAGCAATAAATATAGGTGTTTTAAAAAAAAAAAAAAGATAATCTTTTAATCAGGAATGAATACCTATGTAAAATATTCTTTCACTGGCGCCTGGGATATTGCTCTGATCAGAATCACACGGAAATGCAAATGTTTAGCTTAATCTCCTTCCTCGTGTGTTCATGCTGGTCATATGAATAATACATTCATTAGGTACACTGTGGAATGTTTGTTTTTCTCATAGTTCAAGTGAGTTTGAGCAGTTTCAGCAATGCAAACGACACATTTACATTTTTTTTGTCTTAAATCAAGTGAAAACATTTCAGGGGAGAAAGTCAATTTAATAATGTATTCATAACACATTTTAAAAGCATCTCTGAGGTGCAAGTGATGTTATAGGAGAGGGATAAAGCACTCTGGCACGCCATTGGCTCTGCTTCAGTGTATAACTGTAGTGCGTATGTGTGTGTAGAGAATGAGTCACCCTGCCTGCTTGTGATTGGATGTTAGTTTATGGGTGAGGGAGGGGTGATGGTGCCTTAGGGGGCGTCTGTCAATCTCTCCTCTGCTCCATTCACACATTCATCTGCATGCACCGTCATAGAGAGACAGGGGGAAGTGAGCCAGAGCCTGTCATTCATAAAAAAAGAGAAAGTTCATTCATAAAAGCTGCACATTTCTGCTGCGCTTCAGAGAGAAAAAGACAGAGGGGAGAAAAGTTGATGTGGAGGTGAAGCAGAGCTGGAAGCCGGGAAACTGACTAAGTAAGTGAATGGTTTAGTGTGATAAGATGCTACTCAGCATGACTAGAGTGGAGCAGACTGGATATTAGGCTACACAGGAAAACCCCAGTCCCATGCAGGTGAGTTGAATCTGGTGAAATGTCCAGTAGGATTCCCTTTAAATGATCTAAAGATACTTCGTGCCAAACGCTTAGATAATTTCCTAAAGATCAACTGATTCACCAGACAACTAAAGCTCAGGTCTTCTTCTTTTTTTGTGCCTCTCATTTCTTGGTGTATCACAACTGTGAATCTAATTCTTTTCTTTTTCACTTTGTTCCAGTGTTCAAGTCCCATGATTATGAGAGAACGAACTGTACCCAGATTTAAATCAAAGTCAGGACTCTTACCAGGCAAGTCCTTTGTAATCATTACAGACCTACTGATATCAGTGTTCTGAATATGTGATTGGAACCTGCTCTTATTCATCCTCTGCAGGTATGCTGAAGCGCACTAAATACAGTCGTCTGCGCAACGATTCTTTGACATCTTTAGAGGATCATCCCCAAAGACTCCTGCCTCTGAAGAGGGATCTGTGTTTGGACTCTGATTTTGCTCAGCTGGAGCCTGGGAGGCCCTCTCACCCCGGGCCATCCACCTTGAGAGACTTCATCCCCCGAGTGGCCAGCATTCGACTACAAAGCCCTATTTCTCTGAGAGGCCAGGGGGGAAAGGCTAATACAACTGGAGACAGAAACATAGATGGACACACTGACAAACCGCTGTCCACAACAGATTGGGTCTCAGGGTCTGATGAGAGATTTTGCAGCCACCCTTCTATCAATGCGCCCTTCTCCACTGGCCAAAGCCTAATTCACCCGGCTCTGCTCTGCACAAAACGCCCCATCACACTTCATCGGATGGCCAGCCTCCCTTGTCCTCAACGCGGAGGTGATCTGTGCTGTTTGAAGACTTTATCTGCTGTAGATGACTGCGCAGTGACGAGGACAGCAAACAGAGCAGTTCACCATCACATTAAGGTACCTCTAACAACATATGTCAACGGCGCATGAATACACACTGTTGTGCACAAATGAAAGTCTTTTAGTTGTGTTGCAGACTGTAACAAATGTGTGAGGCACTCTCTGAGCCTGTCTGATGTTCTTCACATTGACAATTTCCCTAAAACAATTAGCGTGTACGAGCATCACCACGATGTGGCCTCTGCATCAGTGTGAAGCTTCATTGTCTACTTTAAACTCTGCAAGAAAGTGTAGTTAAACTTCCTGAAAGCCAGCGTCCCAGCACAGAGCTGAAATACGCAGTTTAATTCCTGCCAGTGCCAAAACAAACAGACACATGTGAACGTTAGAAACACACAGTCACACTGACTGTGTTTCTCTCAGCTCTTTCCACACCATCACACGCACTTTAGTACGTTCACCCCCCTCCCTCTCAGATAGAGCTTCCTGTGTAGGCAGTAGTGACTCATCCTGGCTCTCTGCTCCTCACTAGATCAGCACTGCTCGTATGTGTTTATGTGTGTGTGCGTGTGTGTGTGTTTCCGGTATCGGCAGGGCTCATGCTGTCCTAGAACCGGAGGTGTGTCCGCATGGGTGATTAGGTATGGGGCCCCTGAGCTGACCACCGATGGAAATGAGAACGGACTGTCTGATTGTCCACCATAAACAAGCACACACACACACATATGGCACTTCCGCCCACTCACCCCACCCACATGTACACTTATTGATTTAAGTCTGGTTCCATCAATGGACTTACTCATCCTGCCTCCAGCCTATAGGGTCTGCTTTATTTAAACTCATAGCCAATGGAAGTGAGACTGGTAAAAGCGTATCTGAGCACATGCTGCTTGGTTGCTTTAATGGTCTCCTTCCTCTTCATATCTTTACAATTAAACGGTTAGCATCAGCTGTAGATTGTGTGCTGTTGTTATTTGGAAATGTTAGTATGTTGATCAGCTAAATAAAGACTTTGAATATTATACCTGCTACTAAATACCATTCCTACCTTTTAACACATGTGAAAGGTTCATACAGCAGAGATGGGACAGAAACACTGCCTGAATCAGAACTCTGTCTGAGGCCGCTTAGACTTTTACTTTGTTAATCTTTATTTTACTCTGCAATCAGTGAGTTAATTGTGTTTTGTGTGTGTGTTTTTTTCAAGTACATGGGTAGCGTTGAGGTGACCCAGTCCATGAGAACCCTCGACTTTGATACAAGAATGCAAGTCACTCGGTAGGAACCCCTCACCTCCACTACACACACATGCACATATTTAAAAAAAAAAAGAAAATACTTGGTTTTTTCATGGTTTGCAAAATGTAAACATGAATCAACTGTGTAGCAAATGAACTCATTTTCAGAAGGTGTAAAGTCAAGGATGAAATATTGAAAATTATTTTTATGCCAAAAAATGTGTATTCATTTTGGTTTGTTCAGTTTCCAAGAGGAGAAAAAAGTACAGGAAAATGCAAAAGTCTGGTTTCACATATCATTTAACTTTTTATAGCTGTGGCCTGTTCATATTTAGGAAAGGCCACCTATTGGAAATGTCAAAGTTTTAGAAGTACTTCAAAACCTTTGTCCATCAATTAGCAGCCATGAATTTTATTCCATTCTAGCACTCAGCCAAAATAATTCACGGAGCTGGAGAACTTTATCAGAGCATAGCTGTTTCTTCGGTTTGTTATTTGATTAAGAAATGTCAGTAAACAAGAGTGGTGGAGGTCAAATTTCTCTCTGGAAGCTCAAGAAAAGTTTCTGAGACTGCACATAGCGTTCCTAGAAAGGCAAATGGACTGCCCCCAAAGGACTGCAACAGACTGGTTCTGTGCCTACTGTACATTGAGACCCACACAAATCAGAAAAATATTTCCACACCACAACTAAACAATGCTGTTACACATTACAAACAAAACCTGTGGATTGATGATGAAGTTTAAATAACATTTTTTTCTCTTTCCATAATGAACATATATGTGCTTGGAGCAACTATGGTGTAGGTTTTGATGAGGACTCCAACAAAAGAAACAATGCCACAGAAAGCATTTCACTCATAAGAATGTTTTTTATTAAAATACCAGAGAGTAAGGTGCCTACACAAGGGTGACTATTGCCTCTAAACTGAGCAATCTGCAGCTTTTGCAATAGCCTTTACAGCCCAGTAAACCCTTAAACTTCAGTTGAATATGGTTAATAGACATGAAAGGGATGAGATTGTATAAGACAACCCAGAAAATTCACACAACTACAAGTGTTTTGCTGTAAAAAAAAAAAAGAAAAAGAAAAGAAAAAGTATAAAAAAAGACAGAAAGAAAGAAAGAAAAGAAAGAAAAAGCCAAAATCTTCCAAACAAGAAGTGAAAGACTCAGCTGACTGTAAAATGTGTTTTCTTACCAGCTGATATTTGCCAGAGGGGGTATAACTTATGAGCTGACTGTGCCAAGTTCATTTAAAATGGAAAATGATACAAATAAAAGCCTTGCCTTTAATATCAAATAAACGTGCCTTTTTTAACTTTATTATTTTAATCAGGTCATCTTTAAGTTGTTTATGGTCCGAAATTTCAATCAGGGGAGGTCAAACTTTTGCATTGTCTACAGTCATAAATGACATTTGAACCGTGCAACCACCAACCTGTTGTGTATAAGCTGATACATGCATATAGAATAAAAACTACAGGACAACATAGCTTTACCCTAAATCTATTCAACATATATTTGCCAAGCCAGACATGTGTAGCTTATTTAAAAACCGTTTCAAAGAGAGGAAATCAAATTAAATGTATAATGTTTCATAAACCGGGGCTTTCTCGTCATCATTTGATATTGACATCCTAGTGCGGGATGCCAACACACAGCAACCTCTGTTCACAACAGCGCTGTTGAATGATAGAGCAGAAAATCCAATTAGAGGAATTTCCTCCTAATGATCTCTCATAGTCTTATTAAAAAAAAAAAAGTCGAAGAGAGACTGCAATCCATTACATACAATTTGTTTTCAAGGAGAAGAAAAGCTCTTCCAGGAAAACAGCCTTGCTACCTACAGAGCTGGATGTTACTTCTGCATATTTGTATGCTTTGACCTCTTCAACTCAAATGTCTGCTCTGTGAAGACAGTGACTGCAGTGTTTCAAAAAAAGGCTCAATATGGAGACACATTCCACATTATCATTGTTGAAGTATTTATTATATAAGCACCATAAATTAAGAGGATCTCATTTTTAAAGCAACATCACATAACTTTATTCCCTTAAAACTCTTTGCTTCTGACTCTTTTAATGGTACACTGACATTCATTTTAAACATTCCTGGAGCCATCGTTGCTCTGCAGCGTCCCAAGAGAGAAACCACACTTCACAATTTTTTCCCATCACATTACAGTTGCTTTTTGCTTCAATGACATATCACACCAGCATCTAGATAGTAACAAACTGAGCTTTCTGAATGTGAACTGTGGCTGACAAATGCAAGACGACATTATGGGGAGGAACCAAGGAAAAGAAAGAGAGACATTGACAAAGTAAGAGATAGGACAAGTGTCAACATCTGACTGTCTTTTACTGACTAGAGAGAGTTCAGGGAAGAGACAGGATGCAAGACAGATGTTGAATTAGCCATCGTTTAGGGGGTAGCAAAGAACAAGAATCTGCCAAAATCAGTAGTGGGGCTTAAACTACTCCAGGGAAGGGAAAGTATGTTAATTTACATTAAAAATAATTCAGGTTATTGTTACCTCATACCTGTAACCAGACCTAAACCATATTTATGAATGTATTACCTAAATTTTACATAGAAAAAGTACAACACATATATAAATCTAGTTTTTGTGTGTTGTTGGTTGTATAACAGAACTTTGTCTTTTAATAATTCTTTCTTAATTTTAATTATTATGAATATAGAATGGTAGTCCATTGAATGATTTCTTCTGCAAAATCTACTTTAGCTCGTGCATACCAAGATTATTTGCAAGTTTTATGCCCTGAAATGTTACAAACTTGTTACCAATGAACCCAAGTGTGGGCTGTTTAACCAGATGCTCGTTTAAAGAATACAACATTTTCAAATCTTTGACCTGTTTCCAACCTTTTTTAAAATGTACTGTTGGTTTAAGTAAAAAAAAAAAAAAAAAGTTGTTAGACAAGAACAGGATGTTTAAAATGTATTAAAAGATGACTGTCTGATTGAAATCGTAGTAGGCTAAAATTCTGAGTCGGACTAACACATCCATTTAATGTCAAATTTCTTCTGCATCTAAACATTTGAGACTCAAACTGGCCAAGGTCTAGTCTGTGTATTAAAGAAAAGAAGCCCATAAGTACAGAACTTAATTACAAGGGATAGCATGCATCATATTCATAAATGAAAATAAAGCTCACAGCTGCTTGTATGAAACGTACCAAGCTGTAAAGCTGTCCAATTCACAGCTCAACATGGAACCAATTTGCACCCAGCTAGATTTTTTAATTGTTTTGGTCCATGATGCAATTGCTCAATACTAACAAGCAGAAAGGGGGACATGTTGCCACCTGATGTAGAGAAGTCTAACATACTTTGGTCAATAAATAGATACCCCTCCTGAATCTGTGCAAGTAATTCTCCCCAATGAGCTATATAGCCATAGCTTGACTTAACAGTGCATGTAAACATACTACCAGTCTTTTTCTGAAATGAGTCTGTTATAAAACAGCTATTACAGAGACTGAGTTTATGCAGAACAATGCTGCTGTCTGTACTTTAAGATTTTGACTACATGCTTTTAACTTGTCTAACATTTAAGGATATGTTTATTCAACCTTGTTGTTGTTCTACGTGCAGTCTTAATCTCTAAAGTAGTAAAAGCTAGTCAGAGTGTTGATATTCTGAATAATTTATGCCCCTGAAATATTATAGATGCATTATACTTCAATAATGTATCTACATTAATTTAATTATCTAGCTATATAACAAGTTGCTTGCATTAATAACTATCACAATATGTTGTGTCTCCTTTAGAGTTGATGAGCAGCTTGTAATGTTGTTTCCTCGCTCTTGTATTCTCACATGCAAGTCACAGGGTGCACCGGATCACATATTTACAAAGGTATCTCTGTGCTTGTGTGCTTGAGTGTGTACATGCTTGTAATCTGTGTGTACGTGTGTATATGTGCAGAGAGGCAATCAGCAGACTGTGTGAGAGGACATCAGTGAAAACAGCGGTGAAAAATAAAAGGGTAAGGTACACACAGACACACAAGTGCAATCAACGAAGGCATTGCTAGAGTAACAGTGATTCTTGTCATCACAGCCTGCGTGCAAGGGGCTGTCTGCTGTTCTGGGTCAAATCAATTTGCAGTTTTCTGGGAGCAGGGTCATCCTCACTGTCTCCACAGACAGCATGACTCTCATCACAGCCTCCTCCTTACAGGTAACAGCCTTAAAACACATATCTGCGTAATACCTGCCACACACCTGGATTACTGACTAAAAATCCCCCCCCCTCCTGTCTTTGTTTTTTTTCCCCATTCTCTTCCACAGAGGATTGCCGACCACCCCATGCAGGCCATTTCATTTGCTTCTGGAGGTGACCCTGTATGTCCATGTTTTTGAATGTTTCACATGCAAAAACACGTTCATGGTCAGATAGGGACACGACCAGGGTAGCATGTGCGTAAACACACGCACAGTGAGTAATTTGATTTAGCTCGATTACCGCCTGGTTTGCTGCCATGTGCGGAGGATTATATTATTTCCTACCTCAACGCTTGATCATCCTAAACTTTTAAGAGGTAGGGAGAGATCAGAGTCTTGGATTGTCAAACTAGAAAAAGATTATCTCTCAAATTAAATGTAAGATTTGAGAAAAAGACAACTGAAAAACAAATCAGATCCTTGAATCAAAGCTAGTTGTGAACATCTCTTGCTTATTAAAGATACTCTTAAAGAGCCACAAAGGTGAGTTAAGAAGACACTACAGAATTTTATCTGTAAAGGTCAGCAACAAGTACGTTATGTAGCTAAAGCCTTGCATTGGAGTTAGATTTGAGCATTTAATGGATGATTACACAAATTGTTTTTTCTGTTTCTTAGTGCCATTTATGAGGAATGCAAAGAAACCTCTTCCAACGTCCTTGTCCTAGGACAATGAAATAGCATTAAAAGACATCCTGTCGCTATTTTAAAAAAGTTTTTAAGCATGACAGGCTGCCTGATGACCATGATTAAAATAGGCTACATGTACTTGTGATGTCCTTGTTCCAAGCATACCTTTTCCAAAGAAGTAAACAATTCAGTCACATTATTGCAATACAGAGCTCAGTTGTCCATAGTACCACCCCTGTAGTAGAGAAAATTAATTTATATACATTACGTAGGATAAGTTCTTGCCTCTGATTGGCTGTTACAAATGTGTTCATGTGTTCAGTATGAAAAGTGTCAGCCAGAAACAGCTGCTTTTAGACCCAAACCCCTCACTTCACATCTTTTTTATTTCATCTCAACTTGTTTACACAGCAGGTGACTCAAAAAAACATCAGGGGAAGTCTTATTTTTTAAAGTCATACCACCACATATATACAGAGAGAGAGAAAAAACATCCACACGAGTAATTTTCCTTATGATCTTCCATGCAATACATTTAATATTAGTGTGTGTCAATCAGCTGAAAATGATTTTACTCATAATCATGCTCTTGAATGTAATAGTTTTTTTATTCCGAGGAACAGATCTTTAAGTTTTCTCTTATCTCTTTTCCCTCTTTTTCTCTCTGTGACCATATTACTTTCATTTGACAGAATTTAGGTTATTCATGCTGAGTGAAAATGTCCTGCTGCCCTAAATGCAAATCAATCCATCCTTGCTAATTACTGATATGCCAGTCTGGGTCAAACATTGCCATCAATTTGGATGTAAATTTTTTTTCCTCCATGAACTCACTCAAACAATGTATGGATGTTATGGACACTGTATTATTTAATTGCTGTTAAAATACTGTGTAGCTGCAATGACAGCAGATTAGAGAGAGCAAGATGGTATTTGAGAAACACAACGCCAGCAAAGCTATGGATGGGATTATAGCTCACTGTTTAATTAATTAGCTAAAATGATATTGTGGTTTGCTCTAAGCCTCTGCTCAGTTGGCTTGGGAGCATGAGCTAAGGGAATTAAAATCAATCTGCCACAGAGGCTTTGTGGCGAAACGCTTTCAGCTGACTCTGCTCTTGTGTCAGTGCCAGTCTGATAGGGAGTGAATTAATCAAATAGAAGATACACGTGGATGACCATTTACTAAAAATATCTTGTCTTGCTTAGATTTTTAGTCAAGCAAATCAAAGTCTTAGTGGGTAACAATAGATGTGAACAACCACAATCTTTTCTGAATGCTAGCCAAGTAGTTTTGGTACCCTCCATTAATCCCAAAATGGGAAATTTGGCTTTACATTTGACCCATCTCTACATGTACTACAGAGCAGTGGGCTGCCATGTTTCGGCACCTGGGGAGCAGTTGGGAGGGGTGACCAACTCATCAGCACTTATTCAAGAAATAGTTAAAAGAAAATAGAAAATAGAAAGAAAAAAAAAACTAAGTGCAAATTGCCATAAAAAAATCTCAAACTTCAGTCAAATTAAAGTCTTCTGATCCCATTCCTAGATGGCAAACATGTTCCACACCTGCAGTTTTCTGTTACCAACACTTAGACATACGACAATGTAAAGCTGCCATTTATCCACCAGACATGGCCCAAAACTACATTTTCCTTTAACAATACTTGCCATGATATAGCCAGCTTATGACAGTTGGATCCATATAATATGTCCTAACCCGAGTTAGAATCAACTCATGACCTACAGGCCACATCTGGCCCACAGAATATTGCTAGTGTCATAACCAAATGATAAATGCTAGAAATAGTGAAGATTAACATTAAATGTGTCATTTGGGCCTCATGTGGTTTCCATATATAGACTTTACCATAAGGAAACCTAGTAGTGAACCAACTAGTGAATATGTTATGATGCCATCATTTTGATATATTGGTAATGACTGAATGAGAATGAGATTTTGTGATGCCTTTACTTTTTAATACTGATCCAAAATAAGTCGACACAGTTGGACCTTGAACAAGCTGTGAAAACGGGACTTTTTGAATGAGTTCAGTGTGTTGTTGTTACCATTTGTTGCTACTGTGGCTGCTGTTGAGCAGAAGTGACTTTGTCTTGCTTTTAGCCATGACTTTAATGATGGTTCTCTCAATTCACTTACAGGACATGGCAGATTACATTGCTTATGTTGCAAAGGACACCATCAATCAGAGAGGTAAGTTTCAGTTTGGGTTACACACTGAATGAAGTTTCTTGATCATTGTAAAAATCCACAGACTTTATGAAATGAAAAAAAATGAAATGAAAAATACTTTATTTATCCCTTTTGAGGGAAATTATTGTTGTAGCAGTTTTTTTTTTTTTTTTTAGTTTTTTTTTTTATGGTGGTTATCATGGAAACAGCATGTCTCTTTTTCACTTTCTGGTAGCCTGTCACATCTTGGAGTGTCCCGAGGGTCGAGCTACTGAGGTTATCAACAGCATTGGTCAGGCCTTTGAGACTCGTTTTCGACAGCTTCTCAGCCAAACATCAACGCTCCTCTCCCCAAGGTTTTCCAGTAGTTGGGTTGACGCAACATAGTAGATTCACACATGCAAACAACATCTAAACTTGATGAAAATGTCTACATTCAGGTCGGCGGTGAGAATCTCTCCCAGTTGGTGCCCAGAAGAAACAATAAGAGACCTAAAAGTCCAACAGGAAAGTGGAGTCACCGAGCATCGAGACTATTACAATGTTGCCCCCGGAAAGACACCATCACCTGGTGGAAAAGAGGATCTGCATGTCCAAAAGGAGGAGAAAATATATGATGCTGACATACAGGAGGCAAGTGTTTAAATTAAAATGTTTCAAAAGATTTTGACCACATCTTCTTCGCATTTAAATTTGGTCACAGTTATGGAGATGATGTTATCATAATAATCTATTATCCTCATATTATGTATATATTTAGCCATTTAATAAAGCAACTGAGTAGCTTAAATATAACATAGTGAATTGCTTGAAAACGTTGAGGAGTGCAAGTTTAGGCAGACTGTGTGTTGATCATTTGGTTGCTTACTCAACTGTAGAGTAGATACAGTCATACCAGTAAAACTAATTACATATTTTTCGCAAACTTTTCATGCTGTCTTTGACAAAGATTGTTTCATTGAGCACAATTTTAATTACACCTTAGAGTCACCCACGACAACCTAGTTTCATCTGTTTGTCACCTGGGAGAAGCAATTGAACAGGAAGTGCCTTGCTCAGTGGCTGGTAATAAAGGATGCTCTATAGCGTTGCTCATTCACTACCGAGAATTACTGTGTTGGTCTGGGAATTGAATCTGAGACTTTCCTGTCACAACCTCACATCTCTAACCTTTAGGCGATCCCTGGATGAGTGCACACACACACACACACACACACACACACACACACACACACACACACACACACACACACACACACACACACA
>JAOXYM010000001.1:9780308-9799792 GCA_028567055.1 Leptatherina wallacei
CACACACACACACACACACACACACACACACACACACACACACACACACACACACACACACACACACACACTAACAATGATGTCTATCATGTTTTGGATGAATGACTCATCAAGTGCTTTTGCAGGTCTGTTTGTCTCGGCCTGTTTCGCTGTATGAGAACTGCTCCATCACAGAGGACGCTCCGGCTCCACCTGCAGGTGAAAATCACAAATAGTCTCCCAGCCCAGATTAATGGGTCTATACACTGTTTGACTGTGAGTCTGTGTGTTTGTGTGCGTGTTACTGTTTGCATAAATGTAGATTGATTGTTGTGCTACATAGATTTACTCAAGTGTTGCTCTTAAGTTTACTTTTAAGGCACTTCAGTATTTCATTACCTGATACTTCTACTCTACAACAGTTTAGAAACAACAATTTTTCGTTGCACATAGTAATAGTACAGCATATGAAAGAGATTTCCCGACCGAGATTAAAGCTAGGTCTTAATTTAAACAATGATCTGTTTTCTCAGTGAGGGTGTAAAATAGTACTAAACTTAGCTTAGTTCGGAGTAAACTAAGTTGATTTCCTGAAGGACGCTGTGGAGGAAATGATTCATTATTGCCAAAATAAAGCCTTAGTTAATGAGTCTCAAACCAATCAAATTGTCTTTCTGAGATTTATTAAGTTGATTGATCAGGGAGTGTATATGGCAGAAAAAAGTTCAGCATCTCCGGTATACAGGCTCAAACAATTTCTTTCTGTCATGTCATATATACCACAAAGAAACAGTTATCAGTAATTACATCATCAGCTGTCTGCACATTATTCCTCTTCCATCTGGCAAACACCAACCTGGTTCTTTATCGTCCTGAGTATGACTGAGACATCTATGTAAATTACAACTGGCCCTGGATCCAGGTTTAATTTCAGGTAAATATTATTTAAAGAAAATACATGAATTACTTATGTCAACAAAGATCAACAAATGCCACTCGCTATAAAAGTCCATGTTGACAGAAGTGGCACGTTGCCATGTTTTTAAATTTTTCCAAAATTGCTTTCAAATGCATGAAGTAAATAATGTTGAGATTATTTTAGTATAGGAGCCCATTATTTCATCTCTTACCAAATGAGGAAGGCCAGTACAAGGTCTGCAGGTGTTCATAAGTTTGTGGTTTTTGCTGTGTGTCACTGTTCACCAAACTGTGGATTTGTGTGGTCAGAGATCAAAACCTATGGCTCGCCTAGTAAACTTTCCATCAGTGTCCATGGCGCATGCACTTCCTAGTTACAGTTCTTAAACATTGTTGAATGTTGGAAAGGTGCAACTCATGATTCCCCGATTTTCTATCATTTGCTTACACCATTCTTGCACCGAAAGATGATTGAACAAAGAACCAGGTTCATATGCAAACTAGGTGTCTAGTGGTTTGGAAGTCATCTGCAAGAGTCGTTTTTGGAGCTTTCAGAAAACACTTTGATTTTAACCAAGATGATGCTGAATTGCCGTCATTGAAACAACTGTTCTGCACAACTACCTGATACAGCATAGGTGTCCAGATCCTCCGCTACAAGAGGACGACTGTTCAGATGTACCAGCATTCACAGACTACTAAGATGCTTTCTCATTGTGCCACTGTTAGTTCAATATTTACCTTTTCATACTTTCTAGTGGGCAGGATATATTTTCTGCATGCAATTAACAAATAGATGCATTAGAGTATTTTTCTGGCAAATATCCCCATGACATCCAAGAATGATTTGATGGTACATTATTTATTTCAGATTGTGTGATATGTGAAACAGTTGCACATTTTTCTCTCTTTAAACTTAATTTACACTTTTACTTGGATCAGTATAGCAATCACTGCCAGCCTAATAGCAGAGGATTTGGAGTTTAAACTGTTTGCAACTCCTCAGTTTGTTTGCCTTTCTCCTTGAAACAAAAACTGTTTATATTATCAAATACATTTGCAAAAAATGTGAAATACTTCACATCAGATGACAGAGATGATAATAATAGCTAGGCCAAATGAAAAGCACTGGAATGATAGATTTTGGTGTGTGTGTGTGAGATTCCTCATCTGAATAATAAATATGAATAAACAGGGAACAAATCTAACCATTCCTACCCGAAGTTGTTGTATTGTCCTTGTAGATGTTGTTCACTTGTACTGGATTTATTTCAAACATATTCCCATGCAGGTTTTAAACTAGTCTTCTTTACTTAAGTTCAAGACTCTGCAGTCCAGGTGTGAGTAATCTTGTGTTTCAGAAAAACATTAAATGAGATGGGATTAACTGTTCTAGATTAAGGCTTATCGTTGGTCAAATTCAAATCTTATCTGGGAAGCCATCTAAAATCATCAGATAAGTTGTAATTGTTGGAAAGATATTAATCTTTGCAGGTACATTGATGTGAAGTGAGCCCAGAGGAGTAGGTGTGACTTGAAATACCTTAATCCTAAATGAAGTTACCAATAAAAGTCTCAAAATCAAATTATCACTGCGATACATAGTATTACAGCAGAACTTGTCAATTTCTGCACAAGCACATTAATCTGAGTCAGGTTGTTGAAGCAAGGAAATATCTAATACATGCAGGACAGTGGCCCTTTGATAGCTATAGCTCCATTTACCTTAAAGTAGAAGATTTTACATAATTGTCATAATTACAAGCTTGTAAAATAAGCACATTTTACAGGTTTAATTTATAAATTCAAACCTGTTTTCTTTCTGGCATCTGACAAAAAGCAGTTAGTCCTCAGGGTCACATTTTAGCAAAACCGCTTCCCCAAATGCTTATTTCTCCCTCTAATAAAAATAAACAGTAAAGCAAAACTAGATAAATGAAAAGTGAAAATAGTTTTGTTTATGAGGACTTCACATAACTCAGTCGATACAACTTCTGGGTATATAGCGCTCATGGGTTTTACAGCTGGAAGGCCAGATTCTTTTGATTAGACCAAAACTAATCTTTTTAAGATGCTGTAAACACAGGAAATACAGTCAATGACGGCAGCCAATAAATACTAATGACAGCTTAATATAAAATTAAACAAAACAAAACAGTTCAATCACCAAATTTATCTTATCAGGTGCATATGTGTGTGTGTCTCTGCATACAGATATCCTTTACTCAGTCCAAATTAAACTCACTCTTTGTAACTGTTTGTGAACAGCTCTCAGTTAAATTTGCATTACACAGATGTTTCCATGAGGTAAACCCTGTTAAACTCTTATCTCAAATTCTTTTAACATTCAGAATTATCATTAAACAAAGGAGATGGTTGAATGGTATTTTTCCTTAGGAGAATATCTACTTTGTTTGCTATATTAAAATGCAACCATTAAAACATCAGTTATCAATTAAAGTGATCGACAATTAAAGCAAAAAGTAATAATTAAAGTAGAATGAATCAATATAACCCAGGAGTAAACTGACTACTTCTTCAAGCAACTTTCCCTTTTTTTCATTTCATTTCATTTTTTCATTGTTACATTCCTCAGTGAGGTCTGAGGGCAGTGCTGAGCAATGTAGTCCTGTCTCTGAGACCCAGGTCAACATGATCCAGAAAGAAGGCTGGTTTCATGGCAGGTGGGTCATCTGGATCTCTGGACTTCTTTCTATCAGTGACAACCTTTAATGTGTCTGCCTGCAAATAAATGTGTCCCTCTCCCTTTCTTCTGTAACCTTTTGCACTTTTCCCCAGGTTGGGCAGAGAGCAGGCAGAGTCACTTCTTACATGTAGCGGGGACTTCCTGGTCAGAGAGAGCAGCTCTGCCTGTGGTCAGTATGTACTCAGTGGTATGGAGGGAGAAACCGTGCGACACCTACTGTTGGTTGACCCATATGGACAGGTAGAGTTGTGCTGCAGGGTTTTTGTGCATGCAAGCATAAAGAAAGAGGAAAGGGTTCAGTCTTTAAAACGTATTTTCTGTTTTGTGTGTGTGTGTGTGTGTGTGTGTGTATGACC
This sequence comes from Leptatherina wallacei, assembly GCA_028567055.1. Classification (NCBI taxonomy): domain Eukaryota; kingdom Metazoa; phylum Chordata; class Actinopteri; order Atheriniformes; family Atherinidae; genus Leptatherina; species Leptatherina wallacei. The sequence continues at coordinate 9,784,269 of JAOXYM010000001.1, forward strand.
AGGTGCGGACACGTGACCAGGTGTTTCGCAGCGTCAGTCACCTGGTGCGGTTCCACATGGCAAAGCAACTGCCCATCATTTCTGGAAGCAGTGAGCTGTGTCTGAAGCAGCCAATCCTGCAAACACACTAGCACACAGATCCACTGACTGTGGACATTATATGAAATTTGACCACCAGTTTTTGAAGTGAGACACATCTAACCCAAGAAATAACCAATTTTAAACTCTTGAACGCTTTTAGTGGCCCAATCACATTAAAAAGGCGCGTTGGACACATGTTGGACATGAGTTCTGGTGGTCATATGTGTACAAACTACATTAACTTGTGGAGACAATGTTGTATCATTTGTTCACTGCTGTCTGTTTGCTGTTTACATGATAATTTGGTGTCCATTTGTTTCTTCTGACGTGAGTAAATTCCCAACTCATTCCCAAGAAAAACCGTCGGCTTGCAGAACATCCGGTCCCTCTCAGGCTGAATTTACTTGTGTTTACTCAAAGTTGAAGCATAATCTGTGGTGCTGGAGGGAAATGACCAGAATGTTGGCTGACTTGCCAAATCATTTTTTATATGCTAAATTTGTCTTGCGTTCATTGTTTAGATTTTTTTTTCTGGTTATTGTTCCATGTCCCTGTTTCCCATGCTTCCTTGTCTTAGCCTGGATTTCAAATCCCTTTTTAAATGAAAACATGCAAAAAACAACGACAAAAAAAGATAGGTTGTTTGTCTCAGATAAGCTAGAAAATATTTAGATATAATGTTTTCCCATGAAATAAAATACATCTTCAGCTCTTTGGCAGAATGAGTTTGTAATTTCTCTCTTTAATGGCAAAACCACAAATGTATTACAAATCATTTGCACGGATCCAAAATCTCACTCTGTTTATCACATCATGACTAAAAGATTGTACTAACATTGTGTTCATTAGTTCATGAAATAAATATGTAGAATGCTAAATAGAAAAGATCATCACATCAAATTACAACTAGTCCCACGTTATAACTGATCCTAAAAAAACCAACAACATTGGTATAAAAGTATTATTTCAACTACCAATCAAAGAAATTGTGTAAACGTTTAGTTAGTTCTCTGTCAGTTAAATTTCTTTCTTATTTTTGTTCTTTCTTTGTGAAAACAAAACAAAAAAAGTTCAGATATCTTATGGTTATGTGTGGATAAATATCTAGAATTCATTTCTACTGGTGAAACTCATGTAATAATGCCAATAAACTGCATATACTGTATGTAACTCCACCATGTGCTGTTTGGGTACTTCATCTGTCAGCACGTTTAAATATAAACCAGTTCAATTAGTTGATGGTCCAAATTTCAAGATTATTTTAGCAAACATCAGCTATACAGTGGAAAACATTTCAAATCACATATTCTGCTGTGGTTCTGTCCGCTGGCTGAACTAACATCATGCAGGTTGAATGTAGATGAATTTCTGCACAAACTGTGGTGACAGCCAACTAATAAAAACTGCTTCTTTTTGATGAACATCCATTGAAAGTCAATTCAATTCAGTTTATTATATTGCACAAATCAACAACAAAAATCATCTCAAGGCACTTTGAAAAGAAAGTAAATTAAGTGAATACAAGCTTAATGAAATACAGTCTAGTCCAATTATAATCCAATTCAATCCAGTTCAATGTAATCCAATTCAGTCCATTTCATTATAATTGTATTCATACGGTATAATAATCATGTAAGGTTCCCCAGCTAAGGAACAGCTTTACCAGGTGACAGCTGAGAGGAAGACATCCCTTTCAAAAGGAATAGACTTCCAGCAGAACCAGATTCATGGTTGATGATGTTCTGGCCTAATATACTGGGGATGTGCAAAGACATGCGTAGATATTAATAAGCATTATAACACGGTTGGTAAATTATTAAAGGTAATCACACTTCACCCTGCTTTGAAGCAACTAGTTAGCTGAACATGATCGTGGTCAGGGTTTTGGTTTAGTTACTAGGTTTTTGTTTAATGTGTTCTTTGGTCCGCATGTTTTTTTTCCATATTTTTCATCTTGCTTCCTGTTTTGTAGAGGTTACCTCCTGTGTATTCAGTTAGTTTACTTCATGTTTTTAATCTGTTGTCCTTTCTTAATCTTGATTTTAGATTATTATTATTTATTTAAAAAAAAAATTCTTCTGTTTTCTGCAATGTAAAGCACCTTGAATTGTCCTGTACATGAAATGTGCTCTATGAATAAATTTGCCTTGCCTTGTTCATGTCACACCAGGGCTCAATCCCAAACCGGCCCTACACACCAAACCCAGACTTCTTGGTGGCTAGACAGGGAAGTCTGGGCTTAAATTAAATCTTGTGCACAAGGAGAGTCATACATAGTTAAGATTGGCAAACAATGGCTAATCTGCTTCGTATAGTGAAGATTGATCTGCTCAAAATAGAGAAGATTGTCATACAAAGGACAAATCTGATCTGCTCATGACACAAGCACTTCTCTAAACAAGTTTAGTCAAAACACATATTCTGAAGAATGAAATAATAATTGAATAAAAGAATAATAAATTAAATTTTCTTCACATTACAGGGTCTATATATGTGTATGTCATCCCATCCCTCCTCTTCCTATTGCATGGTGTAGAACAGGTTCCAGGTCAGATCTATCAAATAATTATAGAATTTGTGGTTTTTCAGGGCTCACAATGGCGCCCCCTCCAGCATGTGGCACCCTAAGGGGTCATCAATGTCCTATACCAAGGATTCTGTGCTATGAATCTTCTGGGTCACTGATCTGCTGATTAAATCACATGTCACTGTTTTTATGGGAAAAAAATTATTATTCTCCATAGAATGAGTGGAATTTTATTTTCTTTTTTAATCTATCAGTCTTAAATGTACTAGAATTAGTAACACCATGTAACCCCACCTCCCTAACATGCATTGAATGGAAAATAACTAGTTTTCTCTTCTTCTTTTGTCTACACTAAATCAAACTTTTTTTATTATTATTTACATGTTTATTTATTGATGGATGGATAGAAAACGGATGGATAAAACATTGATTCATGAAATTGTACAACATAAATGCCATCCAAACAGGTTTCTAGCCAAGGCTAGTTTGCAACCCTAGTTAGACTATTAGAATAAAAACAGACAACTGAAACAGTACTGAGTTTAAAATACTTAAACTATTAAAATGCATACAATAAGTTCAGTGTCTATAATAAAATGTAAGATTTCAAACAGAGGAAGACAATATGGAGAGAAAATCTACTCAATATTATTGTGTGCGTAATACATGGTTAGTAAACAGTCTAAATTATTTTGTGTGTAACTTTGGGTACTTGTATGTGTAACACGTGATTTGTAAACCATATTAAACGTTATGTGCGTCACTTGTGGTAGCCATACTTGCAAATGTATGTATGTTCAAATGCACACACAAATACCGTATCTAGAAATTACTCACATAAGATAAATTTGCACATGCACAAATTACAGAAATGCACAAACTTTAAAATTCTACTTACATTTCTTACCTTCAACCTCACTATTCTCATACTTTCATGTTCAAAAAGGCTCCTATGCAGACAAATAGTTAAATAGGTAAAAAGAAAAGTAGGCTAATCTGAAAGGTAATAAGGGTGTCTTCCTCCTGAACTCATACTGGAAGATGGTTCCATAGGACAGGAGCCTCATAACTGAATGGTCTACCTTCCCATTTTAGTTTTACAACGAAGAACCAAAGGTAAGTCTTAGAGTGAAGGGCTGTTGGGGTTATTTTTAGGATTTGATGGAGCTTGGTTATCAAAAGCTTGATGTGTAAAGAGAAAAATTATAAATACAGTTCAAATGATTGTTTTGTCTCTTTAGCCACAAGGTGGTGCTATGAGTCTTTGAAGAAGGTCTTATTACTACATCTTGCACCAAAATACTGCTGATCTAAAACCATTTGACTACATTTCTAAATCTACAGTTTTTTTTAGTAATCATATTTTTTTTTATAATAGCTAATGATCAAATATGGCAAACTCTTGTCTGCTGAAACGATGAATAACAAAAACTTCCTGCATTTCCATGGTGATTTTGGTGTTGTTTCAACAGATGTGTTTCTGATGGAGCGGTGAAAACGGCTTGTAATAAACAGCCTATTACAACTTCAGCAACAGCTTTCAGCGCCCTGTCACTTGTAGATTTTAGTGCAGTAAAAAAAATGACTGTGTGCTGAAAGTATGCTCTTGACAATTTGGGGAATGTGTCCCTTGTCCTCTGAGAAAGGCTTTTAGGGTCTCACCCACATTTATCACCCTTGACACAGCTTATTAGCCAGAGATTTGGGAATGACTGGCTGCTGATGGGGAAAGAAGCCGCTCTGCTTAAGACTGATATAAAAAACGATAAACTCTGAAAGGGTATCTGTAGAAAAACAACACTTGAAGCCTTTCTGTTCAGATAATCCTGACAGATGTTATCATTGAATTCACATGCTTCTTAACTTCCCACAATTCCTAGCTTATGGGATGTCTAAAAGAATGGGAACTGGGCATGCCTCGAATGTTATCTCTGCTCTTTCCTACACAGTTTATGCACAAGTTTAATGTGATAATGAGCATCATTTGATTCAGTCAATAAACAGCGGGAGGCTCAAGAAATCCCTCCTCAAAATGAAAACTAAACATCTAAAATACCTTCTATTAAAATAGAAACTATCACAAGAGTAAAAAAACATAGATTTTTCAACTGAGTGAAGCAGTTTTCCTACTTCTATTCCTTCCCTGTGGACTTTCTCTGAGTCACACGGACCTCACCCATAACAACTCACCAAGAACAACAATGACCTCCTCTGTGATGCCATTTTGTCAACCCTGTGAGGCCTGCTGATTGTCACATGTTGTCAAAGCTGTGAGGTCATGGTTTGACCTCTGACTCCTTATTAATGTCAAAACAGCAGCAGCAACCTGTGTGATGTTGGTGGAGCAGTTTTAGGCCACTTGTTATGCTACTTTGACAAAACAATCATTTGATTGTTGGACAGCCTGGTTTCCAGAAAGTTGGATACTGTGTGAGGTATCAAGGAAATCATTATAAAAATTTGTGAAAATCAGTTAAATCATACATGTGATGTTGAAAATAGGACAAAGGGAAAATACCAGAAATGATACTAAGGTTAAGTGCACATGAAGGCGGGTATTTTTAACAACGGGATCCTTAAAGTTGTCCCAACAACTCCAGGTCGACCACCTGCAAAGTTGATGTAGGGTTCTGTGTTGTTGGAAGACATTTTCAAAGTGTTTGGTTGCAATGTCCATTACCAGTGTTTGCATGTGAAAAAAGGAGCAATGTCTATGATCATCTTTCTTTGATAAATATATACTCATTAGTAGAATTAGGACATTGTAATATGTATTTCCATCAACTGTTGTTTTAACAACACTGAGCGTTTGGGAGTTGAGGAGACCATTTGGTTTAACTTTTAAAGCTAAATGTATCTCAAGTCTCACTCTGAGTCACTGACATGTCTGCACTGCATGTTGGCCAGTTTAGCAATCATCCCAATCTTTTTCAAATGAGCTCAGGGGCAGAGAAGGTGAAATTAATTTGTGAACGTAATAGTGAACTGTGTTCACTGATGATAGTTTTCAGAAGTGTTCCTGAGCTCATGCAGAATTTCAGCTGTAGTATTTGGCCTATTTATTACTGTTTTAATGGTTCTGAGAATCAAAAGATTACAGCAGTTTAGTACTGCAGTTCATTCCTTAATCCCCCCGTGTGCAGAAATTTATTTGGATCCTTAGAAACTTTTAGCCAGGGCACATGATCAATCGGAGGCATAGTGACAGGACCGCACTGTCACAATAACATACCATCTTTATTTAAGGAGCACTCTACAAAAACAATGGAGCTGACCAAATTTTTACATTTTGATTTCAATCTTTTATATTAAAATAAAAAAAAATACAGTATAACATTTAGTGAGTTGTCTTTGTACTATCTTTGATTAAAAGTAGGGTTTGCATGATAAGCTTATTTAATTTTTTTCTTTGTTTACATTTCAGTCACAAAAGTAAACCAAAAAAAATATATTTTTTTACAATTAGAGTAGAATGGATTTGTTACAGTGTTGGTGGTATTGGAAATTTACAAACAGCTCTTTGATGAATAACCAACTGTTTTAAAAGCAAACATTTAGAAAGGAAAACTGTTGGATCCTGGTTCTTATACTTTTTTCTGTTTTGTTTTGTACTTGCTTCTGAAGTGTTAGGGTAATACAAATCAAGCAAAACAATAATAATTTAAATCTAGCACTTGTTATCTACAACTATTGTAATTATTCAAACTAATTATTTAGCCTACAGAATAATGTTTCAAATTTGCCTCAAAATGTTCCCTCAAAATCACCACCATATTCAACTCTACGAGACACAGATAGGTCATATGTTTCCTTTTGTTAGAAGCTTAATTAAAGGCTCTGAGGAATTAAAAGTAAGCTACTGAAACTTCAGTAGGGACCTAAAATTAAGCAACTATGTGTCAAGTGTGCATTTGTTAGTGTGTGCAGTCTAGTATCACAACAGACCGAGAAACAGGAAATGATAAACATTCAGTATAATCTTCAAATTTTGTGGCTTTGGTTCAGATCCAAAGTGTAAAAAAGCCTGAACTCTTTGAATTCCTTTGTAGAATAAACTAAAGTGCTGATGAACCTGAGGGCATTCATTTACAACGCACACACTCACATGCACATATGACAAAGCATTCCCAGACCCTGAAGCGCCTTAATGGAACAATTATAGCCATAAAAAGCACCCAGTGTACGAGAGCATGAAATTGTTCCTCGATTCAATGTTATCAGAGTCACACAGAGTTCAGATCTGGAAGGATATAAAGCAAGGGCTTGGCTACTGACAGAGCCATGTTACAGCAGTTTCTTCCATGCACAACATGCAGCCTATGCTCCACTAGAAACAGCTCAGAGGAGGAGACATGATGTGAGTCATATGAGGTTTGCAAACAAATGCACGTAAACAAAAAGACCAGCAAATTCTGTGCCTGGCTCTGTTTCCTGTTTCCACAAGTCAGGAACCCATGAGGGCATGCAGTGGAGCAGTGAGCCAAAAGTCTCTGTTAGATGAGTATACAGTGCGTTGCTACTGGCTGGAGTGCGATGTGTGTGTTTGTGTGTTATGATCCTCTCACTCCTTTGCAGACCTCAACATGAGTCGTTACCCCACTCTGTTCTCCGGCCTCAGCCCTTTATGCTGGCTTAACATGACAGCTTGTAGCTGAAGATATAATGGGTGTGTGAACTGTTGGCAGGCCTCTCCAAGGAGAGGCACACACACAAACACACACGATAACATGCAACACACTTTATCCCAAAGCACAATATGCCCTGGAGTTTCTTTACCTCTCCCAAATCTGTGTCTTTCCACTCTTTCTTTATCACTGCCTCCTTGGAAAATAGGTCAGTGTCAGTTTAATGTCATTAGCTTCTGCTCCAGCTGTGCATGTGTGTATGTGTATGCACAATCATGTTCAGTTAGCAGCAGCCATGCTTATCTGCCATTTGGCTTAAGAACTTCCTTGAAAATGTTTGTTTTCATGCTCTGTGCAGGAGGATTGAAATCGAGTTTGCATTTCAGTGTGTGTGTGACACGGGGACGATGAGGGGGTGGGGGATTCCAGGATTTTTGCATGAGGCAGCAGACAGATGTGGGAGACTTGAATATAAACTGTTCTGTTGGCCAACTTCAAAAGGCGACTTTTCTTCCAGTGTTGCTTTCCATTCCTCGGCCGTTCCCTCATGCTTTGGCCAGCAGCTCACGTTTCTCCCTCTGACTTCAAGCAAAGGCTTAGATCCCTCCAAAAAGCAGGAGGGATGTTTCTATGACTCTTTCTCATGCAGAATTTTTCTGCTTGCGGTTGTGGAGACAATGTGGTAGCTCAAAAAGCATGCATAATGTTGTTTTAACACCTTGATTTTATGACTTATTTTTCAAAATGATCATTTAGAAGAGTTTCTAATCATGATTTTGAAGTCACCACTTACTTCAGAGCCTGCAAATATAAAGTATTACTCCTGCTTAGAGCCTCCAAAAACTGTGCTGTTAAACATCATAACATATCTTTATTCGCTCTCATATGTTACACATAATTATGAGCACCTCGGAAGAGCTGAATTAGATTTCTGTTATTCAAGTTTTCATTACTAGTGATTACAAGTGAAACTGTACACATGTTCATACAACGCTGTGCCAATAGAGAGAAAAAATATAAAAGATCTCACTGGATGTGATATTTATTTCTGTGTTTTATTGTCTCCACTGAATGAAAAGGTCATGTGAATAATCACAGGGGGGAAAAGTCTACATTTTGAGAAGAAAAGTACCTGGTCATGGCAATAATGGACAGTCAGCTAGTTGATCAATTCAGTCCAGACCTAAAAATCTCAACTTCTGCTCACAATATCAGATTTTCATGACACTATTATTGTGGCTAAAATCCTTTGCAATAATAATGTTATTCCAGTATCAATAGAAACAAATCAGCCTTTGTTCATTTGGGTTTTGTCGCCCTCTTTTGTACATTGATAAATAGTCAAGACAGGAAATAAGAAATGTAAAAATTATACCAATATCACAAGCTCTTTATTCTATATATATTCTATATAAATATTCTTAATAAACTAAAGAACATGTGACCTCAAGTGGTCATAAGAGCAAGTACATGTGAGTTATCATGGACAATTAACATTGTGAAAAGTAGTGGTGGGCAGATCGATCCAAATATCCATGATATCGATACCAACATTGGTCTCAATACCATCAATACTAATGTGATAACATCGATACTTTAATGTAAGGCCTTACATTAAAATATGTGATGCCTTTCAAGCCTTACATTAAAGTAACATACTTGAAAACTATCAGAATCTTCATAAATAAGGAGGATAAGGCACCTAGTTGTCCAAAATCAGATTCTCTCACCGAGATAAAGCCAAATTTGATTTTTATGGTGTGAATAATAACTTTATTGTTTATGCGTTAAACAATGAATGCATTAATTCCACAGATTAATCTCTTTGCATTAACACATTAATTTTGACAGCCCTATTAAAAACTATTAGCATAGGTATTGACAATACTAGCCCTTTATTTACTTGGTTTCAGATAAATACCAAATCTTGCAGCATCCCACACTCCTAGTAAAATAAACATATTTAAGTGGTAGTCATGATCTTTTTCTAACCTTAGATGAGTTATATTGATGCATTAATCCAACCAGAAAGTGACAAACGTGCTTTGTTATTTACTGAATGTAACTCAGAAATGCAAAATACATTGATATGTTGGTCTCAAACTTGCATCAAGACTGCTCGGCTGCAGGTAGGGACAGTAAGTTGTGAGATTATTTTGTCACAGTTTCCAGTCTGGATTCCTGGCCCATGCCTTATTTGGTCGCTATTCCTGTCACTTCTCTGTCACTAATTACCAAATCAGTTTCACCTGTCCCTCTCTCTCCATAAGCAGGTGTGTCAACCCCAATCCCATGCCAGACTGTCTACAAACCTGTCTATAGATAGTGACTCCTCAGTCTTCTGTATCCTGCACCTGAATGTTGGCCTGTTCTAGACCTGGACCTGATCTCTGCCTCTGGCCCCACTGTATCCTGTATCATATACTTGGTTCTTCACAACTCATCTATACACACTCTCCTGATCATCAGCCCTGTGCACCATTCCATCTGTTCATAAACCAATTAAAACCTTATCCGTTTTATTCTGTTGCCACCGGCCCTTTAAAAAAAAAAAAAGTCCATCAGATACTCAGTTGTTACAGATTTTGGTGATATTTAACAACTTACATAATTATTTCTGTTGGAGGGCCTGTCGGAACTATCACCACACCCTTAACTACTTCTATCTGAAATATATATATATATATCCCAGAGCATATAAGGACTTTCGTCATGCCTTAACTTTTTATTCTGAGGACATCTCTTTGCTAAATTTATACCAGCTCTGTTCAAGACAGAGAGATCTCTTTTAGGAATCACTTTTTGTCTTTGTGCACCTTCACCAGGGCAAATTTCAGCATGCAAAATGCTCAGGGCAAAAACCTGCACAAACAGAGAAATGTTTGTCCATTAATACTCTCAGCTATACTTTTTGTTCAAGGGGGGAAAAAATCACACCGATCATGCAACGCACATGCTTGCATAAAGTCTGTATTTTAAAATGTGCACTTTTGAACATATCACTCACGTTGTATTCTTGTTCGTATGATGATGTAGCACAGAGTACTGATGAACTCAAATGAGAAGCAGTCTTATAGAGCGGGTAACATGACCAAGTCATACTCTTGTTTTTACACAGTCGTGTGGTCTAGTCTATGCTTTGGAAACTTAAGCCAGTATCAACAATACTAAGAGCTCAGGCCCTGCATTCTTTTTTTCTACTCTCATCTTTTCATCTTTGTTGAAACTCTCATGCATGTCATCCTCCTAAACTCTGCTCTCCCTTTCGCAAAGAGTATGTATATTCATACTTATATTGATGCACTATCATAGAAGAATCTGATTAATACTGGAGTGATGTGAACAGAGGTGTAATTCTCTTTGTAGAAGTGTGTTTATGGATCTCTCCATCTGTGAGCGTCTTCTACAGATGGTAGCGGTGAGCCATCAGCGGGGAAACAGCAGGGAATGTTTTCCATCCCTAAGATGGTCACATTTGTGTGTGTGTGTGTGTGGGGGGAGACACAGACTGCATTAATCACATGTGGAGGGGAGATAAGTAGGCTGCTAGACCAGCCTGGATACTATCCAGTATGCCCCACAGGGGAGAACCTGAATAAATCTGTGTGTATTCATACACAGGGTGTGGACAGCATAACATTAACACCTGATATCATGTTACAATTCAATATAACAAACTACAGTGTTCCCTAAAAAGATGCAGTAGAGTTGAATTAACACCATATAGGGGGAAATTTATCATTAACTTGCATTATTCACTGATTAACATTTATATTTCAACATGGCAAAACCTCTTGGGTTCACTTCATAAAAGACTACCTCACTGAACATGTGTTACTATCTCCACAGCAGACCTTCAGCTCACCAAAGCTACAGCCCTGAAGTGAATGTAGGAACAAAAACAGTGTCTGGATGATAGCAGTATTAGTCAATACAGCTAAATTCATGAAAATAGGCAAACATTAGGAACATATTTGAAGTGACATCTAGCATCTTAAGGGATATTCAGTTTATTCCTTTTTTATTACTTCTTGTTCATGTCACAACTTGCTGATTGTTACAACTACTCCTTATTTTCTATTAGATCCCTCTGTATGAATAGTCCTTGGTTTGTTTATTTCATTGCCAGATTTTTGTCTTTCCTGCTCTGCCATCTTTGATTTCCTGTGTCAGTCAGTCAGTCCGTCATGTGCTTTGTTAGTTTGGATTTCATGGATCATATCAGCAAGAATCTGATTGTTTCCCAATTGGTGAGCTAAGCTAAAAGGTAGTGCCAAAAGGGGGATGCCAGAAAAGTGACATTATAGAAAACCATTCACACCTTAAAAAATGTCAAGACTATACTGTGGATATTTCCACGCTGTCACAGCGTTCTGCCTGACTGCTGCGCAGACTAAGCTTCTGTAACACGGTCCATATTGCAACAAATTTAGCTGCTTTGAATGCACCGCATATTGAGCTGCTATATGATGCTCTGCAGCTGAGCAAGGGTGGACAACTGTTTGATAAAGGTTTTTGATGATTATGTAATTGGGTAGATAATCACAATATCACAAAATCTGAATTTTATATTATATTTGACCTGTTAAAAGATGATCAGTTCACTCCTCTGGTTCCCCTGTTCTACATCACTTTTTGCTTTAGCTTGTTCACCAGGAGCTTGATTCTTCCAATAAAGAGCCAGTCAACATTATTAACAGACTCCAACATCAAAGTTGGCTTCAACTTTATTAATATAGTACGTTTCAGTCCCATGGTGCTGAACAAAGGTGACGCAAAAGTAAAAAAACAAAACAAAAAAACACACACACATTTGTAGATAGACACTTATAGAAAGCAATATAGAAGAAGCAACGGCATATTAATAAATCTGATATAAAGGTAAGAAAGCTAATTGAAACATAAGAAACAAAAATAGAGGTTCACCATAAAATAAAGTTCATTGAGCTTCAAAGATTTGATTTTTTTAAGCCTATAGTCTTAAAAACAGACAGGCTTTCAGCATTTCACTTCCAACCTGGTTTGATTACACCCTGTTACATTGTACATGTGTGTTCCATATGAGCATCATGTTTCAACAAACCAGGATGACCAGCCATAGATGTTACAGTCTGTATTCCTGCAACATGTTGTCATACAGGAAGGTGTATATCAGGCTATCAGAAAGCCAGCTACTCTTTTGGTTCAGCGTTGGTCTGATGTCAAGGTATGAAGTAATGTTTTACATTTACATTTTCTGCTCCTCTATATACCCACTCCCTTAGATGACCACAGGGAATTTGATAAACTCACAGAAATACATTCCACAACCCAGAGACAGGCTCAGCCTCAGCTTTTTGAATACAAGTGACTCTAATATGGGACATTCTGCATAAATTCATTTGTCCCTTTTAATTAGCTAAAATCAAGATTTCACAATACATAATTATCTCTTTCAAACATGTTATTTAGGACTAAACCAATGGTGTCCAATCATTTTGGCTTCCAATATTGTAAAAAAAAAAACCACTGTGAATTTGGGGGTCACATTTAAAGCGCCTACAATTTTTAACAGCTCAACCATTTATTTTTCTATCTATGTTTTTCTATCTATTTATTCCCTCTAGACTATTGGCTGGTTAAAGTATCTGATCATAACATCGTCCTGCAGATTTATTTGGAGTCCCTGTAGATAAAAATGTGCTCAAAGGAATTCAGCATAGCTCCACTTCCAGCAACAGTAACATACTGCTCACATATGCCTCTGTAGAAATGATTGACACCATATATCAGTCTTACTCTCACTTTAGAAAATGTTCTTTTCTCGTTACTATTTTTAACTTTATCTTTCATTTCTTTCACATTAGTGGGGGATTTGAAGACAACACTGTTGTTTTCCTAAGGAGTTGAACATTGGGCGCACATGTGTAAAAAGGAAAAACTACACATCACTTTATGTGTATACAAGCAGATTCAAGAGTGATTCAGTCTAGTAACCAGCTCTTAAAAGGGGTTAGTCTGAGGTGGAGTCACCTACATACTACTTTCTTCCATCATAGGGGAAATATTTGGGGGCTAATATTAAATATCCTCTCTGAGTGTGTGAATAAGTACAAAAAACATCCAGGTTGAAAGCATCAGCACTTAAAGCATGCTCCCAGGACACTCGGGGATGACTCATACTTGTGTCTCCCCCCAAATGTTTATTTTATGGAAGAAGCATCCTCATCACAAAAAGGACCATTTACAACTCTTTACAACCACGAAGAATTCAATTTCACTCCTATGGGGAAACAATTTTTAGGGGACATGAGTTCATGCAGTGCCTAGGTACACACAAGGAAAGTGATCCATTTGGAGACATAAAGGATTCCTCCAAGATATTTTGTAGTTATGTTTGTACTGCAGCTGAGGCCTCTACATATATTTAGTATGTGTATGAGCAAAAGAGACCATATGTGATATTAAACAGCCAAAACAGTTGATATAATTCTAGCATTACATACGCTGAAATCATTATAAAAAGAAACCAAACAACGGAAGCCAAGCTGCTAAATCACACGAGACCCCATTACACACATGTATACACATAAAGAGTGTGTGAGAAAGAAGAGGGGGGAGATGGGGAGAGTCGTTTCTGCTGCAGCTCATTTTCTTGAAATATTTCACATGAATATTGGCAGCAGTTGTGCTGCAGAAGACAAAAGGAAATGAACTGTGGCTGCTGGAGCCAAAGACAACACACAGTGTGAGAAAGTCTCGCTACAGTTACTGCTGAGAGGCAATCTCAATCTAAGCCTTTGAAAAGTACCTTGGGATGTATTAAACACAAGAAGATTAGATGATGAAAGAGAAATTGTGATGCAGCAAGTGAAAATTGGTCTTCTGCCACAAAAAAGCAAGAAACAAGGGAAATTATAGAGAATGAGGTGTGTTATTAGCAAACTGCAGTAACCTGGCTGTCTGTGAAACTTTCAGCACAAACAAGCTACTTGTTAGATGTTTATCTAACCTCTGCTTTAGTTTAGCTATTTCAGGCTTTTTAGTACAGCCATTTTAAGCTGGAGGTGTAAACATTCCCTGAAATGAAACCCACGCTTAGCTCCAAACAGTAAGAGGAATAACCGAGTAAAAGATGGGGTGAGACACAGAGGTGGGTGGATGAGTGGGTGGGGTGGGGCCAAGGGGTGTATCTTACTGTAAGTGACACCCATTCTGTGTGGAGAAAGAGCAGAAAGCAACCCGACTCTGCTTGCCATCAGCTTTCTCCCACACTTTGTCTTTTTGAAGAGAACCATGACTTTAAACTTCCCAAAAAAACAGACTCAGCTCAGACATCACTGATATCACTCTGGCAGCGTTGGCTGTGTTAGGCTTTTCTTTGCATGTGCATGCTGCTGGTAGAATCACACAAAAAACTACTAAATCAATTTGCTTGTAAAAATGCAGCATGATAAAAACAACTAGCTCACAGCCTTCTTCATGGTGACACCTGCTTGTACGTTCTTTTCAGAGAGACACCCTGGTCTCAGTGGGTGGGTCACAGCGTGGCAGAGAATCAGTCAGTCTTGAGAGAAGTTAGCCGAGGGTTTGCTGCCCTGGCTGGCGAAGCGGAATTGTACGACGAAGGCGGGATGGAGAGAAAACACAAAAGAAAAATAAACTTGATGTTAAGAGACAAGCAGTGTCTCCCAGATATCTTTTTTTAAGATAAATTGCTTGCCAGATCTCCATCATCAAAATGAAGACTACAGATCCAATTCCTCCCTTTAGTATTTTGATAAGACCCTTCAATGTCTCCAATCATTTCTGTCATACTCCAATAACTATGGGTGAGACATGAAAGCTTAGAGAATCGTATTTCTTGCCATCACAACAGAACATGTCAGGTCTGTCAACAACTTTAAAAACTAGATGTTTTTATTGGAAAGCTTTTAAATTTTGTTTCCAAGTTGTAGAGCCACTGATTGAGAGCAAAGTTGGAGGTAATTTTACAAATGTAACTTTTGTTAATGTGACCTGTATTTTCTGCTGTTTGAAGCCCCATATCTGCAGACGAGGAAAGAAAGAGGCACTTTGCTGCCCCAAGGCAAGAGTTTACTGGTGTCAAAGACGGGTCTGTACCTTCCTCCAATACACCCCAAACCACTTTTCGCTCTAGCACTCAATGTTTCTCCCGGATTTTAGCTCCCACCCAGGTCATGCTTATGTTGCAGAGGTTGATCTCAGCTATGCCTCAAGAGAGAGAGAGAGAGAGAGAGAGAGAGAGAGAGAGAGAGAGAGAGAGAGAGAGAGAGAGAGAGAGAGAGAGA
>JAOXYM010000001.1:9805087-9846961 GCA_028567055.1 Leptatherina wallacei
TGTGTGTGTGTGTGTGTGTGTGTGTGTGTGTGTGTGTGTGTGTGTGTGTGTGTGTGTGAGAGAGAGAGAGAGAGAGATTGTATGTAAACGAGAGAAAAGAAATACAGTCAAAAGGAAAACTATGAAGAAAAGAATGGATGTCTGTGTCCAGTGATGACAGCAAACAGCTGATGAAGGTCATAGACAGCTCAATGAGCATTCTCCACAGGCATTTTATTTGACATGCTTTATGTTAATCTATTGCAACATCTGGGTTCAGAGGCAGGAAGTGCATACAGGCTGCATACTGTGTCACGCTGACTTACCACTGTTTCAAATACTCAAGTGGCGTCATTATTCACCTCATGGATCTGTTCTGAATTATACTGTACAGTGTTTACACTGACCTCAGGATCAGCATATGCTCAGTGGGTGATCACAGGTTCACATATGTAGACATGTGTCAAACCTGTAGGTGGCAGGGTGACCCAAGTGTCCACTTTCAGGTGAAATATTTCTTACAGTTGTATCAGATTTATGAGAAGATGCTGGAAAGTGTCATGCCTGTTAGGAAGCATATTGTATAGCAGTCTGTGACTGACAGCAAGAGATCCTGGGATAGTCACAGAGTCCAAACAAGGTTCCAGTGGGTCACAAGAAGACTTTAGAGAGGATTCATTTGAACCTTGTAGTGCTAAAGTTTTTACAGTGCTCCCTATTCAGAAGTAAAAAAGAATGGAAAATCACTCTAGTTGAACTGCTCATGTGGTCATAGGCTAAAAAAAGCCTGGGAACCTCTGGCAAAGCAAATGACAAATGTTGTACTGTAATGTTCTGCTTTTGCAAAAGATCTATTCAGGAAACCGATTTCCTATCTTTTGGGGATCAGAGAAAACATGATTTTAGCATTTCGAGAGTGTCCTTGTATTTTTGTAATGTGAGAAAATGGCACTGGAATTGGACTGGGATGGAGATGAGCTGGAATTTGACTGAGGCCATGACTAATGTGTCATTATTCCTGCTGCCTCAAATTAGTTTTTTGCAGAGGGGGTCAAGAAACATTTGTCATCCAATCAAATGCAATCTAGTATAGCAACTGAGGGTCCAGTGCTCTAGAATGTTGTTAGCTGTCCTCTACAATCATGTAGAGAGTTATTGTGGTCATTTTAAAGTTTAAAATTTATCATGGGAAATTTTCTGTATAGTGTTTGTTCAAGCTGCTATGAAATTTTTGAGGCTTGAGTTGTTTTAAAAGGTTGAAAATGAGTTTTTCTGTTTGCTGTTAGCTTTCCTGTCAGAATGCTCTGCTCTAAGCATTGAAGACTTGATTTCTACAAGGAGACATGGAGACAGCTTTTTGAATTGCATTTGACCTGGCAAATATCAAAATGATGTCAGACCTGGCAGAGATTAAACTAACACTACTGACTGCGGTCTTTCTAGATATTCAGAAAGATAAATGTAATTCCTTAAGATGTGTTCTTTCCATGTTTGTGGCTGTAGCATTTGTTTTACTTTCTTCCTCTGGGTTTGTTTTTGGTTTTTGGACAACTACTTCTGATGTGCTGCTTGTGGAAGTATACACTATGCAGTTTAGTTTATTCACTTCAAACCAGACATGGAAATTTGTGTGATTCACATCTCTTTCTTTTTTCTTTTTTTTCTTTGCAGTTTTTAAAAAGATTGCTTCATATTTGCCTCAATAGTAAATGGAAACTTATTGACTGCTTATAAGTGTTAAAAAAAAAGAAAGTCCCTTCAATGCAAATCAATTGTGAATATATATAATGCAATGTTATGACGTGGATTATGACCTCTTGATGCTAAATGTTCTGCAGACCGAATGTGTGCGGCACAAGGAACAATGCATACTGCTGCCCAGGCTGGAAGACTCTTACTGGAGGAAATCAGTGCATTGTTCGTGAGTATAACCTCCATTATTCTCCTGTCTGGTCATATTTAAAGTTATGTTTCAGGACTGGAACATTTTTGAGTCCAATGCTTGCTCTTTAATTGGAGCCATTTACTCACATAACTATTGAAATGCCGGACTTGGCAAAGAAATCAACATGAATGCATCTCTTATACGCCATGCATTTGATTAGAAGCTCACCAACAGTCTGTGAATACCCCTGTGAAATTGGTAAGAGACAGTACATACAGTATAAAGAGTACTGGTGATGGTAAACTGGTATCATGACTAAAAATAAGACTGGGAATTTATCAAGAATTTGGCTCATTTACTATGTTATTCTCAAAGGGGCTTTTCTGTCAAGTAGAGTTTCTCATTCTTAGTATTACTCTCATCTTTTACTCCTTTCTTCATCAGACAGGAAAGCTTTAAAGTTGTGCGATTGTACTCTGGCTGGTTGGCTGGCTGGATGCCGGTCTCAGCTCTAATGACATTGTTTAGCAGTGGGGTTCAGCAAGAAGAGGTCAGTGGCTGGACTTTACCTGACGGGAACTGGGGGCAGTGGACCATGCCAACAACTGTCTGTGGGAAGGAGAACAAATGAGCAAGAAAAACAGCGCCAACTCAAACTCATTGGCACACATTTATGGCAACTAAACTAAAAAAGAAAATAGCTTAGCCCCTGTGCTAAAAGGGCATCTATAATATGAATATGATGAAGGTTAAAAAGAAAATGTTGCCCTTTTTGGAGTTTTTCTTTGAGTATTTTTTCAGGTATGACAAAGTAGCGGTTCAGTGGGAGGTTGAGCTCGTGGTCTGAGTTATACCAAATGAAATTCTGAGTAGAAATATTAGACCTGGAGCAGACAGGCTGACACGCAGCAGATGCATAACATGAATATTTTCACAAGCAAAAAAGTTGAAGTCATTTTGTCTTACACTTCACAGAGGACATTTTTATGTTTCCTGATTGAGTGTCATGTTCCCATTTGCAGCGATCTGCCGGAGTTCATGTGGAGATGGTTTCTGCTCCAGACCCAACATGTGCACCTGCCCTAATGGTCAAATTTCCTCATCCTGTGGATCCAAGTCAGGTCGTTCAGCACCTCCTCTTTCTCAACACATGTCTTTCCTACTCCTTTAAAGTCTGACATGTTTTTTGTTATATATTGTGCACAGGTTAGAGGTGAACTGGCACTAAGCCAATAGATTAATATGATTTATGCAAATATGAGTGTATGTTGAAACTGAATGTTTTTTGGGAAAGCTTGGTCCAAAGCCAACTCTTGTCTTCACATTTATGATAAAACGGCTGGAATCTTTGGAAAAACATTACACCACATGACAAGCAGTGACAGATGGTATATGACAGGAAATATGCAATCTTGTCATCCATTTTCCCCTGCAGAATAAAAATGAAAGAGAATGCAATTTAATCCTTTATTTCAGATTTAAAAAGGCATCGTGCTTTCATTTATTTTCTAGGAAGTTTTCGTCTCCCCTTCATGAGTAATGAATTCTAACTAGCATGGTACAAAAAGATACCAGGCCAATGAACCTTCTCAAAACATCCCTAGAAACTTCCCTAACCAAGATTGTAGCAACTGATATATGTTGCAATCACTTTTTTTTGCAAATAGCATCCAATCTTGAGGGTTGTGTGTATGTGTGTGCTTTTTGGAAGATGTCCACTGTCAACACCTCCTCCATATTCCTCTCTTGCAGCACTTCAGTGCGCACACCTTTTTGCACACTATAAAATGCAAGGAAATGACATCTGAGCTTGAATGTTGAGAAATGCTTCACAGTGAATTGTTTATGTTGTAAATATGATTCACGGTATATGTTTGACCACTCTGAAAACAACTAAAATATTGCTTTTGTTTGTATGTTATTGTGTGTGTGTGTTTGCATTGTTCTGCCCACAGTCCAGCACTGTAACATTCGGTGTATGAACGGGGGAACGTGTGCAGAGGACCACTGCTTGTGTCAGAAAGGCTTTGTGGGAAACCACTGTGGACAACGTAAGGATAACCGCCACTGAGCTTAACAAAGACACAAAGGCCCTGATTTACTAAAGGTTTGCGCGTGTTAAAGCATGCTTGACACTTGACTGCATGTGCAAAAAACATGCTGCAGTTGATTTACTAACGAGGCGCACAGAGGATTGCGCCTGTTAATCGGGCAATATAGCGACAGCAATACATTTTGCGCATTCGCCTTGAATGAACATGCAACGTGGCCGTTTCTGACAGAACGCGCAAAACACTTGGAGGAGTAGATGCAAATAAATCTGCTTTGTACGCGCAATGTGATTTATCAAACGTGGAACTGATTGCAGTAGCTGTTTTTGCGCCTATATTTTAGCGCTTCTGAAAGGCTGGTGTGAACTAGCTTAGCTTCAGGCACAAATGGCTGCGAATGCTGCAGGATTGTGGACGCGCATCAGTCTGATTCACAATATTTCCTCATGAACGGTGGAGGCAAAACATTTAGTTTTCATTCTTTAATTCAATAACAATCAACACAGCAAACACCATGATTCCACATGAGTTTATACAAGACAAACAGAACATTCACAGCCACTGTAGCTTGATGGTAACCCCCTGAGACCACATATGAGGTCATCACATTTTTGTCTCTCTGCACCAAGATACTTAATTATTTAAAAGTTTAAACAATTTTTTATTTTGTTTTTTTTCCGCAAATACCCTCCCATATTGCAGTCCTTCTGGTGACATTAAGATGTCTTTGCTGGAGCTCGACTATATTTCTATTTGTCTCTTCCACTAATATTTCGATGTCCATTGGTTAAAATATTGTTTTACGTTTGCGACTTTCTTGCTCTCTTTCTACACTCTCTATAGCGAATCATTTGCGCACGCTAAATCCTCATTTAAATAAGGCTGTTTGCGCCCGTCATCAATTGCGCAATCAATTGTATTTGATCACCCGCAAATCAAGGAATCACAACATGTGCAATCTATTTACCTCACGAGAAATTTTGCGCTCTCCATTGGGGATATTAGTTAATCGGGGCCAAAGAGTGCAAGATTCATGAAATCCACACTTTTCAAATGCTTTTGGCCCAACACAACCACTCTCATGCTGTATAATTGTTGCAGCGTCAGACTGACACCAGCACTGTTGGCATCGTGACAATTTGTTGTCAGATACCTTCCGGACTTCCTCAGCAACTCTTTTAAAACAGCGACTAACAAGAAATCTAGAAATCACTTTAGAGAAAAATACCCCTGGTACATCCTCCCCGAGAGCGAATTTTCTCTGCACCATTGTGGGAAAACTTTCTTCATGCCTTTACTCCACTCCAGCAGGCCGTTCCTGTAAAATGCTTGTGCATGTGAAAACGTTAGATCCTTCTAACTTTCTCTCTGAGCAATCATTGTACATGTAAATACAGCTGTAACCACTGTACAGATGTTAATTTTAGCTTATTTGGATTGGGATGTGTCAGATGATACTAGGGTCATAAAATCAAGATTTTATTAGAGCAGAGCAGCAGTCTCAGAATGCTTTGATAGTGACCAAGGTTTGACACAGTTTTAATGTCAGAAAGGGCTGACAAAAAGAGAAAGCAACATGAACGTCACATGATGATCTGGCATAGGAAATTGACATTAAACTGTTAAGCTCCACTCTTGAATGTTACAGTCCTGGATGCCGTTATACGTGACCTGTTTATAATATTTACTGAATGACGTTGACTGTGTGGTCATGAGGTTTACTTGGTCAGATCAACGAAAATTCAATTTAACAAAAACAGCTTGATTTGCTAATTTACTTAATTTATTCCTTTGCAACCACAGCAGCCACTTGAATGCCATAGCCCATTTAACGTGAAATCTAGTGAGATAAAAGTTGGTGTTTTTGGTTTTAATTTCTTACAAATAGACAGCAAAAGTAGAAGAAAACTGCTCACTTGCCAGGGGGGCTTGCATTACAACATGAACGTATTGCCGGGAGAAGTTACAGAAGAATTGGTTTGCTTTCCATTTGTGAACAAAGTTCTGAACATTTTTATTTATTTCTGTTTCTGAAATTAACTCAAAACAAATCTGCAAGAACAGGCAAGGGTGAGTGAGAAAACTAAGTATCAAATACTTTTTAACTTCTTTTTAACTATTTAAACTTTTAACTTCACACTACAAAACAGCCTCCTGATTCATATATAACCTTGTAAACTTGCTATATTTAGCAACTAGGGGATCATTGCCAGTACTCTGGCTGTTTTCATTTTTAATTTAACCTACAAGTAAAGTGGTCAAGATAATGAATATAATGTTTGTGCTCATTTCCTGCCCCATCAGTGTTCTTAAATTCCTGTAATTAGCACCTTCGTTCTAATGAAAAACTATTAGAATGACATCAGAAACAGATTTAAACATCTCACAGTGGTTGTGTAGCTCAGAGCGCAGCAGTCCTTGTGCTCTCTCATGGTTTGGTGGTCTCTTTTTTTCTCCTCCAGCGGTTTGTGAAAATGGCTGTCTCAACGGAGGAAGGTGTGTGGCTCCAAACAGATGTGTGTGCACATATGGCTTCACCGGGGCCCAGTGTGAGAGAGGTAACAAACCCCACATGATACAACTCAGCATTTCTCACTCATCTGACATCACACTCTCTCGGTGCTCTATATTGACTTCTCGCCGCCATTGGGGTAGTTTTTCGAATCCACATGCGCTGTTTTTGTGAAAACGTGACTGTGTGTTGAATGGTGGTTGTTTTTATGTGACTGCTTAGTCATGCCACCGGCTGTAAGAATGTGGTTTGTTGTGGAACATTTGCATGTCAAGCTTGAGCTCAGAAATGACCATTATTTTCCACATCTGCTCTGAAACGACGCTCTGGGGAATGTAATGTCTTTCTGAGTGTGTGCTGTTTGTTAACTGAAGACCTCCCATCCTCCTGTGGTTGCTCTCTGGCACATGTAAGCAAAGCTTCCAACGTATACAAGCACATGCAAACTGAGGGCAGCCTGCACAGTGTTTGAGTGAAAATCGTGCGTATGCAGACGCGTCACTGTATTTTGTGTGTTTTCTGAGTGTCTATGGCAGCGATGACCTGTGAGAGTCAAAGTGTTGCCCTTGTAGCACTAATATTTAGATTGGGACCAGAGCTCTTAATTAGTAACATCCCTTTTAACAAGGCCATGCTTCAGAGATCTGTCAGTGGGGTTTGGCTGTGGATTTGTCCCTTGGTTTACTTTAGTATGTTTTAACCCTGCAGCTAATAAGTACTATCTGGTCGCCTGATGGTTTAGTACCAGGCCTTATCTGCTGGAACACATTGTGGTATCTTGCTCCTTCCTGTGGAAGTTCGGCCAGATGGTGTATAACTGTTAAGGAATTCAAATTTAAAATTTTTTCAGCACATTATCTTCAGGATGTTCTTACTTTACAGAGAGCATAATGAATCTCAGAAACCCTGTGCTATGGTAAAGTTTGTAATGCAAATACCACATCTGGTTTTAAAACTCAGATTTGCCATGCAAGGTGAGGAGAATGCAAACAAGCCGCTCACTGTCAGCTGACTTTTTCTGCTCTATTGATATGTGTCTTTGAGTGTAAGTGGAGTACTAATTGCTGTGTTTGGGGGGCTGGTTTCCATCTCCACGCATCAATCACAACATGGTGCTGAATTGAGGTCAAGTGTCTGCGCGTGTCATTGCACATGATGCTGTAGTGAATTCTGTGATATTCATATGAAACTGGCTGGTCCTGTGTGTTTGATTTTCCTTTTTCATACTGCTGAATAATGTTATTATTTTGGCTTTTTGATGATGAGATTTTATTTTTCTATTCTGCATTCTTTTTTGTTTTTTTATTGTGTATCTTTAGTTTCAACGTGTTGGTTGGTGAATATCAGCAATCTGAAAGAGTCATGTAAGGCTCTGGGCACCCAAAAAAACAAAAAAAAACAAAAATCAACAAAACAGGCAAAAGATCTGAAATAATATTTTTTTTAATTCACTGAATGAAAATAGGGAAGATGCATACTGTTACGCTTGGCGCAGACTACAGGAGCTTAGCCTTATTTAACCCTACAACCCCCCCCTCCAGATGTTTGGTAGAAAAATCCGGTCCAAGACCTCACTATGTACAGAGGTCCTCTAGCCCTTAAGCTAAGGTAATGAGCTGCGTTTACAGTTACAATTTTCACCTCATTTTCTCAGTGAAGAACAGAAAATCTATGTAAATTGACATGTCTTCATCTCTCTATCTAATGCAAAATATTAATATTACAGCAAGTCTTGATGTTGTTTACATCTGCCGTCTCATTAAATCACATGACATTAAAGGTGCTGACAGCAGAGAGATCATAAATGGAATTTCTTCTTATGCATACTATAACCATGTTTTAAAATCAGTTAGGACTTTACTAATGCTGTCATCTAGCACCTAGTTGGCTGATGAAGTGGCAGCATCACATCTTTAATGCATGTTTGGTTCTGAAGTATTTACGTTTACAACTTTGTTGAATTTTATTTCTAGATTTTCTTTACTTTTTCAGTCAAAAAAGTTATAAATAGATTGAAGTAATATGCATTTGTAAACCCGTTCTTTTTTATTGATCATTTGACTTGCATTTGGTTATATTGAGAAAGATAAAGAATGTAGGTTTATGGATACTGTGGCATTTTGGGCTAAGCTACTTTCACTGGAATTTCCTTGGCTTGGATCCATCACCTCTCAGGGGAAAGTCATTGTGCGCTCACATAAACACTAGCACACGCATAAAGCGCATGTGTTTGCACACCCCATTCGGTTTTTAATGTAATTTACAGAACCGTGCCCCATTATGGCTTGATCTTATCGCATTAGGAAGAACACGAGCTTTCTACAAACATGTGATCCAACCAGGGGAGAAGTAGTTGCACTCAGGACTCTGAGATTTTCTTGGATGTAGAAGTGTTCCTCTGCTCTCAGGGCATGAACACATCAGTGCTGGAGTTGTGTGCTGCCAAAGTGACTGGTGATCTGCTGACCGGTGGTCCCACCACCAGGCACTGCTGACTGGTACATCAACGTTTTCTTTGTTTGTTCCAAATGTGATTTAGGTTGGAATGTGGAATTTGTGAGAATGCAGCAGGAATACTGCTCCTGCTTTCTGGGCTCTTTCCTCCTGCTGCAGAGTCATTTAGCTACAGAGCAATAAAATCAAGCTTTTGCTATGACGCCACTGAGTTCACTTGGGATGGTGGTGAAAGACTGGCCTGAAACGTGGCAACACGTGAGCTACACAGTCCAAAAAGAAAAGAAAAAAAAGAGCAACCAGAGCACCGGAGGGATGTCTGTCTGTCAGCTGAGGGATTCTCTTGTCTCTTAATGGCTCACTGACTTTCCCCTATCAGCCCCTGCTCTATCCCAATCCAAATCTCAGTAGATAGATAAACAAGCGTGTGTTTGTGAGTCTCTGTGTGTGTTTGAGTGCATGCTCAACTTGTTAGTTCTGGGAGAATGAAGAAATCTTTTGACCTGCCAATAGGGAAGACCCCACCCAGATATATAACCCCATAATGCATGCATGGAAACACAAATCACACAAGCACATTCAGACACCAACACATGGGCACAATAGTTTTTATGAAAAGGCATGTGAGATGTTTGTAAAATGCACCATTGGCAATGATATGGAAAATGGGAGCAATGTTTTTGTTTTTGTGTAAATATATTCTGGAGTCAATCAAGGAAACTCTTTTGACCCACTTCCCATTGGGCTCTCCTCCAGTAACTGCAGCTCCGCACAAACATTAAGGCAAGCTCTCCGCCCCAATATGAGGATTCATGTTTGCCCAAGAAGATACTCCAACAAGTTTCCCACATTTTCCAAAAGTAGAGCAGTAAACCAAAAACGACGGAGGAACAGTTTTGCTGTGTTTTGAGTTTATAGCTGGCCAGATTTAGGCTGAAATGAGCTCGGATTCTGTGTGTGTGCGTGTGTATTTAAGTGTGTTTGCGTGTGAACACGTGCGATCACTCCCAGATGTACAGGACATGGGTGGATCCCCCAGCTGTATGCAGTGCATACAGAGAAAGATGACGGATGAAATGACACAATTTTCATCCAGCAGCTGTCTGCCGCTCCCCGTTTACTTCAGCTGACTGTTAAAGTGCTGTGCTTGTATTTACTTCATTCCATACTCAGTTTTAGTACTTACTCTCCTGCACAAAGAGCAGATGTATGCTTGTGGTATCCTGACAGGAATAAAACTTCAATAATAAAACCCTGAATCTGATGAGAAACAGGCTACTGTGGTGAGCCAATATGGGCATCATATGAAAACTTTCCAATATTTCTATAATTACTTTTCTACATACATTGTATTGTTTTTTGATTCTAGACTTTATTTAGATAAAATATACTTGGTAAATGGTTCATTATCTTAAAGCTGAACCTTGTTAAAATAACTATTAATGAGTTACTCAAATCCTTTATTTGTTTTTAAAAAAAACTTTTAAAAGAAGTACCCAAACTTGGATGTAGCTGCTAAAACTTGCTCTAAAAGAAATATAGTCAGTAGCTTTCTTAAAACGGAATTTGCCAGAATAGCACGCTTGCCAGCACTAACATCTTTTATTTCACTTCCAAACCCAAAACCATTCCAGCTTGTTAAAAAATCTTGGGACAGTAATTCTTGCTTCTTCTCCTCTCTTCTATTGATAAGAATAAATCTTTCTGTGTGGGAATCAGTCAGTAACCCTTAACTCTCCTCCAGCTACTTCAAAATGCATAAAACTTCAAGGGAGGCCAAATCGTGCCTTTAAGGGTTTTGGGTTGTGTGACAAATACTGGATGTTTTGAGCTAATTCAGATACTGATTATGTCAGGTAGGAAAAACCTCTAACATTAATTTATTGACTTATATTATTTATAGGAAGTCATATATATACACGGTATATATTAGAGTTACAATGATAAGGAAAAGCTTTAGCCTACTTGGTCTTCTCCCTCGCCCCATCTGCAGCATCCTTGTTTTGCACTGAACTCCACTGAAGCTGGTGGTGCTAGATCATGCAACAAGCAGCCTGATCTATGAAAACAAACCCAAAACAAATGATGGCATTTGATAAAAGAAAACAAACAAAAAAAGACAGAAGTCGCCCATGATTAGTGGATGTAACAACTCTGAAGCCTACAGCATATGTTGTGTCTTTCATGTTGCTGTGAAAACTACAGTTGGATGTAATAATGCAGTTAAGGTTGATATGCATCTAGATAAAAGGGCAACAATCAGCATACTCCCCATAGCTTTAGTTAGATATTGCTTATTTGAAATAAGAAGCATAATATTATACTTTATGATTATAATGCAGTATAAGGTAATGCTATAAGTATATGATTACTATCTGAATACTACTGTAAATGTAAACATAGCCATTGTTTGATTTTTCCCTCAAGCAGAATCATGACTCTGGAGCATTTTATCAATACACTAAGCAGCATCATGACCATGATCTTGGGGCCTCCATAATTAAGCAGGATTAGTGGCTTCTTGAGGTAATTTCAGATTTAGTTTTGGATTTTCAGTATCACAAAGTTGGTTCTTCACTTATTACTAGGTTGTATCACCTTGGCAACTGAAGCTGGCAACAACAACCTGTCTGAATCTGTCTGACTCTCCTAAAGTTAAAGACCGACTAACCAGTTTGACTTTAACCAGCCTTTATCTTTAAGAGAGACATGTCATTAAAAGAAGACGCTAAGGCAGCCCAAAACATGTATTACTTAAAGTTTTCTTACTTTTAAAGATTTCAAACTAACTTTTTGAAAACTTTTTTTCCTTTTTGCAGCGATCACTGAACCATAAAATATTTCTTGTCTTTTCATGTGTTGTATGTGTCTTCAACTTCTCAAACTCACCAAACTGCATCAATTTAGTCATTTTTATTTTTGTTCTCTATTAGTCGCAAAGATCATTTAAAGCAGCCTGTATTGCATCTGATAGAATTAAGACTTAATTGTCTTTATCATGTACCTCAAGAAAACCCTGATACCACACTCATTTGATCAAATACACAATTATAGATTGTTAAACCTAGTCATTCTTCGATGATGTGACAGTGATATTGAAATTTGATATGGTCTCTTTTCAGCCTTTCAGAAGTATGTGAATAGGTTTGATCATCTGTTGTTAACTGTGTCTATTTTACATAAACATGCATAAATCCAAAAGTCATGAAACATTAGTCGGCTGGTTGAGTTGCTGTTCAGCTTGGTGGTACCGCTTAGAGCGATCTATATTGTTAGGATTAGTTGACCCTATTTACTTAAAGAAAAACTTGATACCTTGAACCTGCTTTATAATATAGGTCTTGGTGTCTGGTGATAGTAATAGATCTGTTAAATAGAGCGACACAGAGCTCAGCAGTTAAGCACACATATATATTGGAGTAAAAGAGAGCAGAAAAACAGCTGTAGAGACTCTCACATTGAGCTTAATTTAAAGGAAAGGCAATATGAGCCTTCTACTGGAGTGTGTTTGCACACAGAAAATAAGACAATGTAACTTAGAGACATTTCAAAACAATGATCACTGACCAAAATACATTACGATAAAAAACAAGGCAGAAACAGTCAAATTAACACAATTTAAAACATTTTAATTCCAAAGAATAAAAACATGTTTTCAAATGGATTTTGTTCTATGTTAAAGGGACGTTTTCCAAAGTTAAGATGTGGCTGCAGCAAAATCCCAATCTCCTCCACTGTTTCAGGGTGCTCCTCAGTACAGCCAGGAGCATCTGCTTAGCTGGCCTAGGAAGTCTTTTGGGATTGGGAGTATGCAAAGTCATAAGATCAGAGAAGTGAGGAGGTGCTGATCTAATTAATAACTTGAATCAAACAGCGAGATCCTAAAATCAGTCCTAAAATGAACTTGGAACTAGTTGAAAGAAGCCATGGCAGGTGAAATGTGGTCTCGCTTGTTTGTGCCTGTTAAGAGACGAGCCCAAGCATTTTCGCAAAATTGGAGGCAAAGAAGCAGGGACTAGGTGATAATAAGCCCGTTTGCCAAAATTTGACAAATCGTTTTCAAAATCACTTGAAAAATCTGTCAAAGCTCTAAAGTAAAATGTTTCACAGTTTCCTAGTGACTGATTGTGCCACTCGTCATTTGTCTCCTATATAAAAGAAAGAAAAGAAACTATGTTAGGTTAGAAACTTGATTTTTCACTGAAATCATTAAAGCTTCAGGAGCTTTCTTTATTAGCCTTTTTTTATAATCACTTTGTAAATGCAGCTAGCATTTCCTTTTTGATTTGATCCTTGGATTCTATGATTTTGTTAATCACTTATTCATGTCTGTGTTATTCTGTGGTTGTTCCATTTGATCTCAGTGTGTTAGGAAATACACATTTTGGTGTTTTCTTTGGTTTGGAAATGAGTTCCATCCATAACTTGATGACTTGGCTAAATAGTAGACTTGAACAATGACACTGTTGAGTTTTGTTATGAAGATTTAGACAGAGACTAGCTGGCTGTTTAAGTTGGTTTCATGTATTATGTTGTGGACAGAAAATATAAAAATGCTTCTCACACATTGTCAAATCTTTCATTTTGTCACATTTTTGTTTTTGCATTGTTAGAACTGGTATAGCAGATATTGTGTATGGTTTTTGAACTGCTATAATACCTCAATATGTTGGTATAGTTATCTGGTAATGTGTGTTGTAACCAGAATTAATTTACAATTTTTTTCTGGAAGCTATCAAGAAATGTGGGGAATTTACAAGTGGAATTTTTCTCACTTAAATGTTGATGTGTAGAAGCTGCCCAAATTGGAAAATTCCTCGAAACTGTATTGAATATATGCACTTAGTTCATTTTCACCTCTTACTGGAAAGAAAAGTCGACAAAGAATCAAAAGCATTTGGTCTCCAGTCGAGTCTGAGCAGGAGGGAGTGAGAAAAAGAAAGAGAGATGACCCAGTTCTGTTTCACACAGCGCTGGTGCCAAAGGCAGAGAGACCGTGGAGGCTGTGGTGCACGTGACGGCTCTGGGCTGGGCCCAGGTCCACACGGGAAACGCACAATGTCTCGTTTGTTTTAAACAACTGCACTGTTGGAACTGGTCTCCCTCTTTCCTCTCACTGTCTGTTGTCTGCTGTGAAATGTGGAAATGATTTTTGCCTTTGGATCACATCCAGATTCTTTTGGGAGTGATGTGTTTTTCCTTCTCTTTCCCTTTCTTTGCATTTCTATCTGTGTTTCACCATCTTTTAATCCTTCACCTGATAAGATTTGGTGATTTTATTGAATCAGTTGGGAGTTTGTAACTAAGGCGTGGTGTTTGGAGAGAAAATGAGGAGAGGGGCTAGATGAATGCAAGCAGTCACCTCAGGGGAACGAGGTTTAGAGGCGTTTAAGAGGGAGGAGAGGAGAACTGTCTTGATGGAGGGACTTTCTTTGCAGGATAAAATTAGTTAAAAGCTATTTAGTTTTAATTCTAGGCTGCTGCAGCCTGTGTGGAAATCACCATCTGTGTTCCATTGGCACACCCTGCCAGCCAGCCTCTGCTGGGCTCAGAGATGACGATCTATCCCCTCGATAATATACCACTAAAAAAATAATAAAGTGCAGCAATCTACATGGTACATTTGCCATTTCTCCACATAGACACAACACAGGTACCTTGTGCAGCAGATTGATTTTTCATTGTCTGGGTGTACTTTACTCTCCATGGCCGCCCACACAACTTTGAAAGATTTTCCAGACCTCCTCTTTATCTCTGTTTTTTCTGCTGCGAGCACCCCACCATCATCAACACTACACACTACACACACACACACACACACATACACACACACACACACAATGCACCTGAGAGTCATGCTGATTGAAATGTTAAGAACAGACAATGCATTCTTTATTGTCAGCTTTGTAGCACTTTCATCACATGTAATGTGAGTGTTTTAAAGATGTCATGCAAAATTCAATTTGAGACTTTCTGCTTGTGTATGAATGAAATTCAGGATTCAGTCTTTCTAACCACAGCTTAAGGTTTCTTTTTCACACTTTTGGTTCAATTATTTCACAATTCATTTTTTTATTTATTCGATTAGCTGCCAAATGTTAGAATCTTGTGCTTTTTTGTGAAGCACTTTGAGTTGCAGTTGTGCTTGCAAGGTGCTATATAAATCAAGACTTACTTACTTTACTTAGTTATCTATTGCATTGTGTTTTTGCTTTATGTAAAGGGACACATTTAAGTTTGGAAAGCAGAAAACATCCTTCTGGTTTGCCTCTGCAGACTACCGCACTGGACCGTGCTTCGCCTCAGTGAATAACCAGATGTGTCAAGGCCAGCTCACGGGAATTGTGTGCACAAAAACTTTGTGCTGCGCCACAGTGGGACGGGCATGGGGTCACCCCTGTGAGATGTGCCCAGCTCAACCTCACCCCTGCCGAAGAGGGTTCATACCAAACCACCGCACCGGGGCGTGCCAAGGTAAAGTCTGCCCCGCAGAGTCTCTATCTCTTTTTCTGTTTTCATATCTCTTTTTTTTGTCTGTGTCACTCTCTCCCACTTCTCTTTCTCTGAGTAAAATGCTGCTGCTTCTATGCTTTCCTCCCACTTTAACTCCTTCTTTCTTCTTCCCTACCTTCACCTCTTTGTCCCCACATCTCTGCCCACTTTCCACGCTGCAGAGGATTAGTTCTAATTGGGTTAAATTGGGGTGGGTGGCAGTGCCTCCCACGTGTGTGTGGAATGCCCTCAGACACCCGCTGTGGCGGGACTGTCAGAGTCAGTAACACGGGTCAGTGGCAGTGCCACGTGGGAGAGCTCATTTCTGGTAAAGTGGCCCAGCTCCAGACCCAACAACATCAGAACCGCTGCAGGGGAGGCAGACCTGAGCCAGAACTCAGAGGAACATGGAGTACCCTGAGACTACAGTATATCAGGTCACAGCTCCCTGCGGGTTTTTAACCTGAGACCTTTGTTTTAGTCAAATTCATTAAATTAATTTCATTTAGTCATCAATGTAACTCAAAAGTAGCGGATTTGAAACCAGCTGCTCCGAATCAATGACGTCATAGCGTCCGTTTTTATCTTCATAAACATCAGTCATTTCATGTGATTAATGCCATACCCGTCTATTTGACTGTACGCTCCCCTTTGCCATACCTTCAATCATTTCTGTGGTCAATTTGGCTTCAGTTGGAGCTCCTCTTGCAAGATACATTCCTTTCCCCTCTTCTCTCTTGTTCAATTCAAAGAAAAATATGAGCCAGAGTGTTAAAACAGACCCAGTGTATGTCCAAGCACACACAGATGTGTGCACATCTGTGCATTTATGCCACAGGCTTGCAAAAGATGTCACCCCCTTCTACAAAAAAATGTCCAAGTTGGTAAAGTGGATCTTTTTTAATGCTAAGACATAGAAAACTGAATATTTAGCTATATGTGCATATGTATTCACCCCTGTGCTACAAATTACCTGTAGAGGTCACATAATTAGTTATATAATGCAAGTCTAATCAGGGTTTTATTACATAAGAAAAATCCCTGAAACATTGAAAATCACACAGAAAGTTATTAAATCCATCCTCACAAAAAGGAAATAATATTGTATCACATTAAACCTGCCAATAGAAGCCACCAAAACTCACAGACTTTGTAAGGAAGGTATTAATTAAAGGCAACAAAGGGACCCGAGGTAACACTGAATGAATTGGAAAGCTCCACGCCAGTGTATCTGTTCATAGGACCACTATAACCTGTACACCCACAGAGCTGAACTTTATAGAAGAGTGGGCAGAAAAATAGCTGTTGCTTACAGAAAAGTTAATCAAAAGGCAGATAGGAGGCAGAAGGGAAGGCTTTGTGGTTAGATGAGACTACCCAAGAACACCATCCCCACAGTGAAGCATGGTGGTGGCAGCATCATGCTGTGGGGATGTTTTTCCAAATTTTTCACTGGGAAACTGGTTAAAATTGCAGGAATGATAGATGGCAATAAATACAGGGAAATTCTTGAGGAAAACTTTTGAGAGATTTAAGAATGGGGCAAAGGTTCACCTCGCAGCAGGACAATGACCCTAAATATGCAGCTAAAACAACACTCGAGTAGTTAAAGAGGAGAGGTTGGCATGGTCGAGTCCAGCTGAGAATCTGTGGCAAGACAGCTGTACACCAGCAGATCCCCATCCAACTTGAAGGAGATGATAAAAATGCCACTGGAGATTTACCAAGCTCATAGAGACATGCAGCTGTAACTGCTCCAAAAGGTGGCTCTAAAAACGACACGGTTGTACACGATTTCCTCCTGTTTGTATTAATTATTCACTTCCATACTCTGTATGTTTAGATGTGGATGAGTGCCAAGCCATCCCTGGCCTCTGTCAAGGGGGAAACTGCATCAACACAGTCGGATCCTTTGAATGTAAATGCCCCGCTGGGCACAAGTTCAACGAGGTCTCGCAGAAATGTGAAGGTAAGAATTAAGCTAGCAGCCATCACAGTGAAGCTGTGCCATCAGCGTCGGTTTGAATGAAAGAGTAGACTGAAAAGTATTTTAAAAGTCCCTAAAAGTTAAGAGAGTTGAAACCACATCCGTCTCTTTGTGGTTAACTTCACCTCAGTCGTGGCATTCTGATTATTAGTTTGTGGGAAGAAGACCACACATAAGCCACTTTTTGCCCTTCCCTTGAAATATGTTTAATTAAACCGAAGCAGCACTCAGTTTTCTCTCAGCCGTGGAGCTCTCACATGAAAGGTTAGTGATGTGAAACCTCTATACATTATAGTTTTGAGCCAGATTTGCCACACAGCACATAAATCAAAAGAAAGTGAAATGAGGAAAGATTTTGATGTCTTGTATGTTTTGAAAAGACACTTTTTATCAGCTTCATTACCCAGTATTTTTTTTCACTTCTTCTTTAAATGCAGCCACACACAGACTTGCAGTGTTTTTGATATCTCTGCCCCAAAATAACCATGATAAAAGCTTTTTTTTATCATCATCACTAGCAAGTAAAGGCCCACAGTAAGCCTGTGAAAAATATTGTCTCATTGAGACGTACCCAACTTAAACTTTGGTTGTCTGGAACTCATTTTCGGAGTAAAATATGCACTAGTTTTTGCCCAGAAATAATTGCCGGAAAACTTCTGGAGTGTGTAAAAGACATTTCAAACGGTTCTGCGTTACACTGTATTTCTTTACAGACATAGTGTCTGATAATGAGCACGTTGTGGAAAACGGTGCTAACTGATGAACAGCTGGAGTGGACCCTGGCTTTAATATCCTGTGACCATGTCTCGTTTCCATGTTCATAGCCAACATCCGCTCTACTGTTGAAGACATTCACATTTCAAGTTAGTTTTTAGTTTATTTGCTTGTATTAAAAGTTTGATTACAGTGCAGACCTCTCCTCTCCTCAGATCTGGATGAATGCTCAAACATCCCAGGTCTGTGCGGTTTGGGTGAATGCTCTAATACGGCTGGGAGCTACTTCTGCAAGTGTCCACAGGGATATTACAGCTCTGTTGATGGGTCCAGATGTATTGGTGAGTTACTTTGTTTCTTTTTTTGTTTGGTTTTTTTTTGCTGCTAGAAAAGATAAAATATGAAATGAAGCAGTTAAACCAAGGAGGTGCTGCTTGATCCTCTTTCTTTTTTCCACATTGCTTCACTTCCTTCCATCTATGTCTGGCACTGAGTAGAAAGATCTGAAATCTATCCAACGTTCCAGCTGGTAGAATTTAGGTCAGTAGTCGCTTACTTGTTTGTAGTTCCACAACAGTGAGCTATACTCTCCTCAAACTAAGAAGAGCACGTGATGAGAGGGGTAATGCGAACTCCATGAACGTTTTAGAATAAGTGAAAGGAAAAAGCTGAAAAGAAAAGCTGCAATGATCTGTAGTTCAGCTCAGTTTCACTCAAAACAGATCAGGGAAGTATGTGGGTCAGAATAATCCATTAGAAATTCATGCACATTCTTACACTTGCATGCATGCACTTACAAACACACCCTCACGTAACCCCCCCCCAGGAGAGCATGCTTGAGTGGAAGAATTGTCTTTGAGTCTTTTGTGCCAGAAAACTATTGTGCCAAACATTTTAGTCTGCTTCCCATGCAGTAACTCAGCTAATCTTCACAAGGACTGCACTTTTTTTTCTTTTTCTTTTTTACGTCCATTCATCTCTATCCATCCCAAAGATTTGATCAAACTAAGCCAACCAATCAGTGGTGTGGTCTGTCAGTTTCTCCATCTGTATATACTGGATGTGCTGGGTGTGAAACAAGACATGAAGTATTTATGTTAATAAGCAGCTTGAGCGTGAGTCATGCTGGTGCACGGTGCCAGAAACTGCAGGATGAAGGAAATGTTCTCATAAATATGAAATGATGGCTATTGGAGGTGATCTCCATCCTCCAAATGATGGAAACTCTGAAACAACAATAACTACTTTTTTGATTATAGTCTTGCCAATTTGCTTAAAACACAGACAGTACAGGCCATATTCCATACACCATGGGTTGTTGAAGTGACTCATGCTGCGTTGTTTCCCACAGATGCTCGTGGAGGGTACTGCTACGCTAGCCTGCTCAACGGGCGATGTGCCAACCAAAACTCGCAGCTGTTGACTAAAATGCAGTGCTGCTGTGATAGTGGACGCTGCTGGTCTGACGGCTCCACTCCTGAGATGTGTCCCATTCGTGGAACAGGTGGAGTCACTCACCATCAGCTTCAAATTTTCTGTTCTCACAAGTCTCCATGTCTCATCCCAGAGCTAACCTTCCTTTGCTTTACATTGTGCTCGTTTTAGAGGAATACCAGAGATTGTGCATCCAGACTCCCGAAAGTGGAGTGGTGATACCTGGTCGCGTCCCAGGGATTCCAGACCTACCAGGCATCTACCCAGTTCATCCTGGTCAAACAGTTAATGGCCATATACCTATAGTGATTCCTGGTCAAATTCCCATCCAAGTTCCAGGCCAAATCCCAATTCAAAGACCAGGTCAACTACCCATACAGCCTCCACCAGGTATACCCCTGCTTTTCGCTTATTTTGGGTTCACATATTCATATATTGTGAATAAACTGTGTGAAAAAAGTTTTTTAATGCTTGAATGTGTAGCTGATCTTTTGTTGCCATCCAAATACTAGTTCTGGGCAGCAACAACCCATGCTTGCATTTGAATTGGTTAGCTGATGATGTAGAATTTTGACAGGTGCTGCAAGAATATTTGTTGAATATTTTGTCACTATGTTGATTTAAAAAGAAACTATCCACAGCTCAGTGCTTAACTAAATGAATCTTTTTTTTTCTAAACTTATGATAACATTTTATAATTTCAACTCTTAATAGACTGCAAATGCAGCATGCAAACACATTTGGGAAGGCCACATTCTTACGAAATGCTGTACTTTTACGGTTGATTGAGATTTCACTTTTCCCTTACTACTTAGCTTGTTAAATGAATATTATCAGTATGTGGAACCTCAGTTTTCCATTTGCCAAATTTATTTTATTGGCCACTTTTCAAATTGAATTTCATGATTTATCTGTAACATATTTGTTGGGCATTTTCTGTCAGGTCCTGCTATAATCCAAACACAGAACATCACCAACATGTGCCAGGCCGTCCGCAACCTCTGCCTGAATGGCCGGTGTATTCCCATGGCAGGCACAGAATATCGCTGTGAGTGCAACATGGGGTTCAGGTTGGATGGAAGGGGCGAGTGCATCGGTAAGTTTTGAGGGAGTGAGGCAAAAGTTTCTTTGATATCAAGTTTAAGCTTCAAGAGGAAGTTTTTTAACTTCGTGTCTGCTCTCCAGACGATGATGAGTGCGAGAGAAGCCCATGTGCACATGGCGAATGTGTGAACACTCCCGGGTCCTACATCTGTCAGTGTCCTGCTGGATTCCAGTCAACTGCAACCAGGACCGAGTGCCGAGGTGACACACACACACCAACGCATACACGCACATGCTCTTAAGAGGATGTGCATGTTTATTGAGCTTTCTGTTTTCGTTTTCTGCCAGATCTGGATGAATGCGTGGCTAACGGACGTATCTGCAACAATGGGCGCTGTGTGAACACTGAAGGCAGCTTCCACTGTGTCTGCAATGCTGGATTTGAAATTTCAGCCGATGGCAAAAATTGTCAAGGTCTGTTAAGTTCTGACATTTATGGAGTAGAACGATATTTAAAGGATGGTTTTCGTTAAGAACCACAGCAAGCGTACTGTTTACGTTTAATGGACTGTGGATCTGTCGGAGGTGGTGATTTAATATGAACGCTTGTCGGAGGCCTGTAATTTTGAAGGTGGTATTTTCAGTGATCATGCTCGTGGTTTTGTGTGTTTCAGCTTATTAATACAAAATATGTGAATTTTGTATTACTAACCCCCTCGAAGGAGTCAATATTGTTTGTATTTGCTTCACCCCTTGCAGACATATATTTATTTCCAATTATATTAGAGAAGTAGCAAGTCTTGCAGACTTGTGTTAGATCACTTGTCTATGACTGAAAACCTGTTACTGCCTTCACAATACCAGAATATTAAATCACAATTCCATTAGACCTCAGTCACATTGAATATGTGTTGACATTTATCTTAAATGGACCAACATGTAGGTGCGAGGTCTGCACAAAGCTACCTACTACTTTTCAAGCCAAGTGAATGCAACACAAAAAATACCTTCCACGAGAGACTTGTATAGCAGTTATTCTCATATTCCCTATACTGATGCCCTATGTGCTGTGACTGATTGGATGAGTTTTTAGATAATCTAATTGTAAAGAAACTCTAATGCAAAGTAAATCAGAATAGTTGTTATGAGACTTAACCATGCAAGACCATCTGAAAACATTACCACCAACCTATAATGTGGTTTGTCTTCCTCCACAGATCAGGATGAATGTCTGATCAGGAACATGTGCCTCAATGGTCTGTGTATCAATGAAGATGGCAGCTTCAAATGCATCTGTAAACCTGGATTCCTGCTTGACACCAGTGGACGCATGTGTATAGGTGTGTTGGTGAGACTCATTCAGAATAGACTCTGAGTCGCTTATTCTCCTGTCATTACTTGTCCTGCAGCTCGGAGGGTTGCTCTCTCTCTGGTATGTTAGTAGTTCTGTTAAGTGATTCTTAACACACCGGGTAAAAATCCCCCTAAAAGCCTTGGAAAAATCCCTTAGCATCCTGGCAGGCCAGCTGGACGTGTTGATAGTATAGTTGGGGCCCGCCTAGCAGACAGCCTTCACGAAACTTGTCTGGTGCAAAGAGAAAAGACATTCGTTTCCCTGAAGTGATAGAACAACATGCCACAAAAAGCCAACAACTGATTATTTGTTTTGTCATATATGACACTATATGATACTGTAAATAACTTTACATTTATTCAGAGTTTGAATGAATATAATGTGTTTTTTTTGTGCTTCAGCTTACAGACATTTGATCTCAGAGACACTGACCTGGTTAAGTCATAATAGAATAAATAAACAAAAGAGGAGAGTGTGGGTGAAGTGTGCTTATGTATTCGGTTGCTAATGAAATGTGTAGTCTAAAGGAGCCTTGGGGCCTCATTGTCTCTCTTTACAGTCTGGCTGTTTCCCAACACACCCAAACGGAGTACTTAAACACACACATACATAAACACAAAGTAGTGCATGCTTACCATATCATTGTTTACAATCATTATTGTAATTGTTGTAAAACGTTGAGTCGGTGAAGTTTAGTGTGAGGAATGTTTTCTTAGTTGAGTTCATAGAATTGTAACTGAGCTGCAGTTTAGCTACATCTTGATAACCAGCGTTTAATTGTTTTAATTCACTGACTTTTTGCTGTGGCTGATTGTAGACATCGATGAGTGTGAGACTCAAGGCATGTGTATGAACGGCCACTGCGTCAACACGGAGGGATCCTTCCGCTGTGAGTGCATGGCTGGGATGGCGGTGGGCCTGGATGGACGCGTCTGTGTCGGTGAGTAAATGTAGAGGTGGTTTGTTTCCAATGTTGGTTCTTTTATTCCTTTAGGAAAAATAGGCAAGCGGTAATCCACTTTTCTTTTTTTCTTGTACTCGGCCTTGATTGCAGCATCTCTGTTTTTTGTTGCCCCGCATAGAATTCATGTTTCTTGGCAAAAAAAGGGAAAATTGATACTTAGTACCTCTTTCAGCTGTAGAATAATGATTTTTTTTAATCATTTAATCTTAAATCGATTCTCCCTTTGATGAGTAATGACTGCTTCCTAACGTCAATTTATAGTCATACTAGTTGCTCTGGGACCTAAATCCATTCTTCAAACAAATCCCCTTTCCACTTCATTTAAAGAAGAAATCAGGGAGTAAACACATCAGAGGTATTTTGATTATGGTAATATCTTATGATTGTGGTGTTGGGGGGGGGTCTCAGTGTTCTATATTAGTGGTGTAATATAGATACTGTTGTATTAGTCTTCTATATTACTATTGTGCCTTGACGTGATGAAGTATTTTAGTA
Source organism: Leptatherina wallacei (assembly GCA_028567055.1). Taxonomy (NCBI): domain Eukaryota; kingdom Metazoa; phylum Chordata; class Actinopteri; order Atheriniformes; family Atherinidae; genus Leptatherina; species Leptatherina wallacei. Next base: position 9,828,453 of record JAOXYM010000001.1, read on the forward strand.
GCGCATATCAATGTATTATTGTCCTGAAGGACCTTTAGAAAGCAACTGGTCACCCGAAATGGGCAAATAATACTTATAGATAAAGCAACAGGATTACAGGATAAAGAGAATTTCATGATGTAGCTTCCCAAACCACCTTGGAGCTTCTTCTGAGATTTCACATCTTGGATTAGTCATCAAAGGTTTCTTACATAAATAAATTAGTCCTGAATAGTGAAAAAACCTGAAGGCAGATCAATCAAAGATAGCATCTTCTGCTGTTCATTGTCCAATATTTGGACACTGTAGTCTTTGCTCCATTTTTTTATGTGTCATTCAACACTGATGCATTGACCTCTTGATTAGTTGCTTTGATCGATACTAAGATGGCAAGTACTTGGTTTAGCTCCACAGCCACCTTGGTGACTTTAGTTATATAATTTCTATACATGATAAATGTGAGTGCTTTGTTGTCACTACCTTGATCCTTCCATCCTGAGTGGTGCGCTCCCCCCACCGAGTGCATATTCATTATATTTAAGTGCCAGTTCTCCTATTCATGCCTAAATATATCACATTTTTCTTTTTCTGTCCAACCTCTGCAGATATATACTTTCAATAAGTTTATTTTTCATGAGACATTAGCAATTGTAAATCCCACAATGGTCCACATATGTCAACCAGAATACCACAACTAGCAGACTTTTACAGTTGTGTGATTAAAAAGCTAATATGGAGAAGGCAAAGCCAGATCCAGTTAACCTGCTGCAACAATGTGCATGTTTCTTTGCCTCCTTGTGCTCTGCTCTCATGAAGTTGTAATTGGGAAGCAGATCTGTTTATGTCTTTATTTTCAGCATTCCAGCATCTCCCTAAATGACGCTTCTTTGTGTATTGTGTTAGACGTGTTGAAATGTCGTTCTTCTCTCTGGGTGAGAATTTGTTGGGATGATATCAGTGCAGGAGAATTCCCTGATTCCCTGGGTATTGCGCAAAGTGAACTATTTGTTTTTGCCAGTGTTGTTGTTTATGGGAGGTGCTGACTCTTTCTATGCTTTGGTCTGTCTCCAGCCTCTTTTGGGATCTCTTTCCTCACGTCAGTTTCACACACATTCTGTCTTGTTTTGTCCAAAACAGACACGCATATGCGCAGTTCGTGTTACGGTGGCTACAAGCGAGGCCAGTGCGTTAGGCCTTTATTTGGAGCTGTTACCAAGTCGGAGTGCTGCTGTGCTAGCACAGAGTACGCCTACGGAGAGCCCTGCCAGCCATGCCCGCCAGAAAACTCTGGTACGGATATTCAAATCACTCTACCCTTTACACATATAGAGCCATCCCTTGCTGCTTGATACACACACACACACACACACAAAGTCAGACAAACACAGTTTGTGTTTAATTCAAAACACACCTATTGAAGCCAGAATCACCAGATGAAACACCGCATTCTCTCTGGATACCAGATTGGATTTCATAAATGAGAGAACAGTAGTCATGAACTCAAGTTGTTTGACAAAGATGCCCACAGTGAGGAGTTATAGACGGCCTACACACACACACAACATGCACAAGGACATGCACGCTATCCAGTCACTTCTCATTAGTCTTGCCAATTAAATTTTCTGTATCAAAAGACGTCAGAGCTGCACCACATTAAGAGATGGTTTTATATACATCCAGGCTAAATGAGAAAGCATGTAAACGGATAATGACATGGTATTAAATGTCCTGCTTTGACTTTTCCTGAATTTTGGTAAATGTGATATTTTTCTCAGACGCTGCTATTTTTTTCTTTTATCAACCCAAATGTGCTGTTTGTCTGTTTTGTCGCAGCCGAGTTCTTGGTTCTTTGTCCCAGTGGCACCGGTACAACTGGCGATGGAAGAGGTAGTACACACAAACAAGGCCACAAATGTGTGGCAGTCAAACAGTGAAGGCAGTTTCTACATAGAATCTTTTCCTTGTATCTTTATCAAGTTATTCTTTGCCCTTTCAGATATTAACGAATGCGCTCTCGACCCTGACATCTGCCAGAATGGAGTGTGTGAGAACATGCTGAGGACTTACAAATGCACCTGCAATGAGGGCTTTGAGGTAGACCTGACAGGCAAAAACTGCGTTGGTAGGTGAACCGCTCCATTGTGTACTTTTTTTAAAAGTCCTAATGCAGGAAAACCATAATGCCTCTTTGTCTGTGTTTTTTCTCAGATATTGATGAGTGTCTGATGAACAGGCTGCTATGTGACAACGGCCTGTGCAGGAACACACCAGGGAGTTTCACCTGCCAGTGTCCCAAAGGATTTCGCTTTGATCCTGAAACGGATGTCTGTGAAGGTCAGGGAAAGTCATCCTGTCGTGCAGTGCAGTTTTACTTATTCAGTTTCTATCTAAGGTGATAAGTTTAAGAAAGAAAAACCACCAAAAACTTTTTTGGTGCCCAACAGATGTGAATGAATGCGAGTCGAGCCCCTGTATCAATGGAGACTGTGTGAACAACCAGGGGTCCTTTGCGTGCTCGTGTTCAGTGGGCAGTACTTTGGACAAGAATGGTCTGGAGTGTATAGGTAAGTAAGCAGGCTGATGATGTTTATGTTGAACATCATCACCAAAAACAAGACTTCATTTTGCAAAAGTCACATGTGGACTGTTATTGAACTTTGAAAAAATTTGATTAAATGAGTAAAGACTGTAGAAACTCATTTTCCGTGACTAGTGTGCACTGTACTGTAAATTTCTAAAAGTACCTACATAGATCACAGGACTACTGCCTTTAAAACGCAACTAGTTACATGATTAAACTAACCTTTTTGGGTACTTTTGTTTTACCAAATATGAAAACTGTTCTGCAGTTCTTTGTGCACTTACTGTAAGTTATGTCAGAGTACATTTACTGTTAAATGTACCGTCTCTTGTCAAAAGATTAACAAGTCTGTTTTTCAAATCAGTTTAATTTCATTTCATTAATATAAATTAAGCGCGCTGTATTTTTTCCCTTCTAAGCTGCTGTAATAAAATTTCAAACCTGCTAAGCAAGGCAAGGCAGGTTTATTTGTATAGCCCATACAAGACAACTCAAAGTGCTTTACATAAAGCATTAAAAGCAAGGTGCAAAAGAAACATTAAAAAGAAGAATTGAAATAAACTAAAAAGAACAAAAGAAATCAAATACATTAAAGTCAGACATTAAAGATTTTTTAGATCAAATCTTAAAGGTTAGTCTAACCAAATAAATCAACATATCTATGGGGCTTATTTTCTAAGCCACTAAATTGACACCTTGCAACCAACACAATGCACAAATGAAATGAAAGCTTCTAGTCACTAGTCACTCAGCTGGGTATGCTACTAGAAGAAACATTGATTTGAAAGAGAGTTCTTACACAACATGACTGACATATTTCCGGATGTATTGCACATCATCGACACATTATTTTAATGTTGTTTGCCTGTAAGATAACAGCAAATTTTTAATATGGTAGAAAAACACAAACCTTATACCTTATAAGAAACAAATGTGTCTCACGACGGTCTAGATCTAGTTTACCCTATTAGTGAACAGACAACGCTTAGCAGGTATGTTCTGACTTTCTGTTGCCACGGTTACCAACTAGCATTTTAGGCAGCGCAATAATTTATAACAATCAGGCTATTTGACTGGTACTTTTTTTAACTGTTGTCCTACATTGCTTTTTAATGTACACCCTGTAGCCAATCAGAATCGAGTATTCACCCAGACCATGGTATAAATGAATTTGTATTATGAAACTAATGTGCTATGTTATTTGTTACTATAAAAACAGTAATCTGAGTTACCCCTAGTGTTGCTGTCTAATAACTGAGACTTTTTTTGATGAAACAGAGACAACTAAGAGCACCTGCTGGCTGAAAATAGTCAATAACCGTTGTGAGGTCAACATCAATGGAGCTACGCTGAAGTCCCACTGCTGTGCCACACTGGGAGAAGCATGGAACAGTCCATGTGCTAAATGTGAAAAAGGTGATCTTTTTTATATATATGAGGTACCAAAAATCATAAAACTGTTATTGGATCATTTGGCTTGACTGACAATATATTTATTTTGACACTTGCTGTTTTCAGATCCATTCTGTGGCAAAGGCTTTGCCAGAGTCAGAGGAAACGTTTGTGAAGGTATGGCCTGCTTAGCGGACATCCTGATGCAGACAGCCAGATTTGACTTTTTATTTGCATGATATGAAGTGCTGAACTGGTTGTTTATGTTGCTGTTTCCTCTCTGCTGATTCTCAGATGTTGATGAGTGTCAAGTCTTTCCTGGCGTGTGCATCAATGGCAAGTGTGTCAACACACAAGGCTCATTTTTTTGCCAGTGCCCTCCAGGAATGACTGTTGATGTCAGCGGGAGGACGTGCATCGGTTAGTTCTCTAATAGTGTCGCCTCTATGCATTTTAGTCATTTACATGGCTTAATATTTCCATATCATATACATGCAAACTATGTGTCTATGACTTCCAGACCTGCGTACAGAGCACTGCTACCTTACTCATGATGATGAGCGCTGTGGGGCTCCCATATCAGGAAAGCACCGTGTGGACGCCTGCTGCTGCTCAGTTGGCGTTGCCTGGGGCCCCGAATGTGACGAATGCCCAGAAAAGGGTACTCCAGAATATGCGCAGCTCTGTCCAAGGGGCCCAGGCTTCTCACACAGGGGTGACTTCATCAATGGCAGACCCTTCCTCAAAGGTATTGTGCTGTTCGTAGACAACATGAACTGCATGACTTGTCCTAGCAATGGTGTTTCACATGTCCTCTCCCTTATGCTCTTAACTTTAGATATAAATGAATGCAGGATGATAAACACCCTGTGCTCTAACGGGAGGTGCAGGAACACCATCGGCAGCTTCCGTTGTCGCTGTGATAACGGCTATGCTCTGGACTCTGATGAGAGAAACTGCACTGGTGAGTTTGTGAGATAGGATATCAGCTTTTTCAGCTTTACAAATGACACATTTTGCTGTTTTGGTACCACACCGATGCACAAATTAGTAGTTTGCAGCTCCTCTGTCTTTCCACAAGTCTAGCCTTTCTTCATCAGTCCCCCTTTCTGGATCCCTCTGCCAGCACTAATTACAGTAAAGTGGTGCAAAGCCGTTGCCTTACATTCAGCTCATTTAGTCTGTTGGGAGTCTGGCTGCTTTGGACTTATTGGAGCTGGTCCTGTGCTGTCTGGTTAGCTACATTACTGTTCAGCTGAAATGTGAAGACACTGCACAAGGTTTAAAAGACAATACAGATTATTTATTCTGAAATGTTTTATTGGCTCCTGGTAAGTAAAGGATACATGAAACCTTTTAACCTCATAGGGGAAAGATTCCCTGCCAGAAGTCTTTGCGTTAAAGGTTTCAGAATGTGGCTTAAAACTGAAAGCCTTTAAATTTAGACTGTGGAGGAATCTCTTTGAGGAGCCACTTAATCTCCATTTAATCTCATTTTATAGACTTTCTTTCATGTAGCAGCCTTTTGTTAAATATTTTGGGCTTTTTTTGCTCTGTTTGCCCTGTACTTAAACTTTGTGACTTAGCCTCTTGGATTTTTCTGCTGATCTTATCTTACATAACAATAAAGAACTCCTCATATTTTTTTCTGCATGTACAGGTGTTAGTGTAGTTCAAAAGGAACGTCTAACCTGTAGTTTTCTTGCATTTGCTTCCTTTAGACATCGATGAGTGCCGAATCTCTCCAGACCTTTGCGGACAGGGCAGGTGCATCAATACACCAGGAGATTTCGAGTGTGAGTGCTTTGAAGGGTATGAGAGCGGCTTCATGATGATGAAAAACTGCATGGGTGAGTAATGAGTCCTCACACACCAATATTTGAAGACGCTTAATACACATGAAATGGATCTTTTCCTACTTTGGATAGTTTGGTTCAGCAATACGTCAGCTGCGTAGTAACGTGATGTCATCCTTCTAATTATAACGAAGAAGAACGCGACACAGAAACAAAGACGGAGAATGGCAGACATTCAGGAGTCTGTGTTCTTTCTTCTCGGCATGTGGCTTTAAACAACAAAAGATATATGGTATATTTAAACACGGCGCTGTTGCCGCTTTGTTCTTAGTGCCAAGTTGCACAGGAAGTGAAGATTTTTTCGACCAGTCAGCAGATTGCAGTGTGCCAAGGTCCACCCTATTGGTCAGATCGGTATGGGCTTCATACGAAATTATTTAATTTGTGAGTGAGAAACTTGATCTTCTTAAAGGTGTATTCTGTTTAAAGGTCTTTTTTAGAGGGAGCTTTTTAGAGTCTGAGTCCTGTACTGGTCACAGCTCTCTTAGTGTGCTTTCACACCAGGATCGTCAAGGGGACTCTCAGTTTGGAGACTGCTCAGGAATAATTTATGACTGGAGAATAAAGCTAAGTGTTTCTCCGAAGGGGGCCATTTTTTGCTAAATGAAACAACACAGACCTCAAAAATTTTACAAGAGTTTGAGCAAACTCTATATTGAAGATTTTAACACCTTGTCACTTCTCAGTCTAACAGTTAATCTAGCCTTTGTTGCAACATAACTGTCCTGCAGTTGAGAAACTATACTGAGAAACTGTCTGATGAGAAAATGACGAGGTGTAAAAACACAATACTTTTCTTCTCAAACTGTGATGAAATTCTTTAGATTTAAGTGGTAACAAATGGTGAAAGCGTTGCTCTTCTTTTGTCCCCGTTCTGTAATCCTGACTCCCCAGTCAAACTTCCTCCCTGCTTCTCCAAACTGAGAGTGCTCTGCCCGCTGTCTCATGCAGTAAAGTGGACTTGTATCACCAAGTCAACTACTGGCCATCGAGGATGTCGTTAGAGAACATCTTTTATTCTCCTGTACTTTGTAGTGTGAAGCAATGTTGCCTCTGTTGGACCCAATTTATACCGTTTCTTCCTATTCAATATACACATGTGCGTCAGGTCAATCACTGACAAAAATCACCTTAATTGGCTGATTGGTGTTGTGAATTAACTATGTAGGATGTTAATATGATGTCAAACAGAGTCACTAAACAACTGACTTTATACAAACATTGTTTTGTTCACAGTCTTCACCTGAATGAGTCATGCATAGACTCTAGCTCTATTCTGCACTGCAAAGTTATCCCTTAAACACTTTGTTAAGTGGCAGCATCTGAAAGCAGAGAGCTATTCCAGCCGGTAACGGTAAACTTCAGGGGCAGCCTGCAACTCCATCCCAGCCCCGATTCCCAACCCAGCCATCCCCTCTATGCTCCCTGTTGGCTCATAAGCTCAATATGAGGTGCTTAGGTATACATGCCAGAAGTGGAACTCACTCTAGAAGTAGATGATGTAATCTTATATTTGCAAGCTGTATTCATTTGCACATACATGTGTATGCGTGTGAGAAATGGGAGTTTTAATGACTTTATTTAAATCATGTGGCATGTTGACTGGGCCGAGTCTGGGCACCCCAAGTGTCGTCACAAAGGCTCACAAAAATGGTCCAGTTTTATGATTATTTGAAAGATAATTGTTCTTTATTACATTCGGTGCTTGACCCGCATGTGAAGTCGATCTACCAGCCAGCAAAAAGATTTTTATTTGCAACTGTGAGTCCTAATGTTCTACAGTCTGTGAAAATACTTTATGCTCTGTTTCGGTTCTGATGTACCATTTACGCCGTTTGATTGAATTCTTGAGAGTCTCAATAATTGTTTTGGCCCAAATCTCCCATTAGAACAAAATTGGCATGACAAAATTTACTTGCAAGTGGGGGCAAAAATTACCAGCTTGAAATGGAAATACTGTAATCATTCTTTCGTTGTCCAGTTCTGTCGGCAAGGATATAAAATGTAAAGACTTCCTGACTGCCGGGTTAACAAACACTCAAACTAGTAAGTGATCGCTCCAGGGGGTTTTATAAGTTATTACTGGGAACTGAAACAAATGTTTGCAGAGGTCAGCCTGAGCGTGACTGAACCTTGACACTGACTGCATATGCTTGTGACAGTGTGTGTCCTGTTCACATGTGTGTGTTCTTCTGCCGTCAGACATCGACGAGTGTGAGAGGAACCCTCTGCTGTGCCGCGGAGGTGAATGTGTAAACACAGAGGGCAGCTTCCAGTGCGTCTGCCCGGAGGGACACGAGATCGCCCAAGATGGGTCGGCCTGTCTGGGTGAGTGATGAAGTCATCACTGAGAGGTTAATCTTCCCCAAACCTTTTCTTTTTTCTGTTTTTTCTCCCTTCTTTAAACCATCTGTGGGCCATAATGTACTCTCCACACTAATTTAGAAAAAGCTTAAAGGATGAATTAAAGGGGGAAAAGTAAGATTAGCGAGCGAAGAGACACTTTGAATAAGAAATGAGCTTTGGATCTTTCACTGTTTCTGCCTCTGTGTGTGGGCTGGGCTCACTGAGGCTTATTGGAGTCACATCTGTTAATGTGTGGGTTACGTATTGTTAGATACATGGGCTGATGGGAACTAGCCTGTGTTAATATATGTGTATCTGCATGTATGTTGACATATGTGCCCTAAAAAGAGTCTAATGCATTATGTTTTAACTTCAAAGTTTTTTAAAGAAATATGTATGGTTGAATATGTTGGCTGAAAAATGAGCTGATTACTCAAATAGGTTAGTGGCAATATATAGTTATTTTCTAATGTTGTTAATTTAAGCATTTTATTGGTTTGAGAAGTAGCAAAAGTACTATTTTTATTCAACACCAAGAAGGAAATCGGGCTTTTCCCACACTTTCTATAGCTCATTGTTATGTTTATAGCATTTAGCTGGTCACGAGCCACTCACTGGGTGTCATTCTGATGAGCTCATGTAAAGCTTAAAAAAAGTGAAGAAAAGAGAGAAAGTTACTGCAAAGTGCCCAAACATATTTTCTGAAACAGTGCTCTTTGCTATCTTTTGGTTTATAAGTGTTATATGAATAGCCTACATTGAAAATATATATATGTTACATTTGAAACAGATTTAGTTTTGATATTACATTCTTGTTATGAAATTCAGTGAGCGGAAAGCTATTAGTACCTTTAGAAAAAAAGGAAAAACAACAATTATGATCAGTTGATCAGTTGTCAGAAATGATTAATGAGCTAATAAAGAAATTTTTTAACAGATTAATGGACAATGGAAAATGAAATTAGTTACAGCTTAAGATGTGAATTTTGCTCAGCTGCACTGTTTTCATGGATATTAAACTTCATACCAGCATGCCTTCAGCTATAAACAGTTGTTTCATCCTGGTAGTATTCTTCTGCTTATCTAATATTTCAATTGCTCTCAAAACAAAGTCAAACACAAATACATGCTTAAGTTAAATGCACATTCAATTTGTGTTGCATGCCACTTTGAGCCATTGACATTGAACCTTCATACTCAGCTCTGTGGTACAAAGCTGCAGCAGAGCAACATTGTTAAACTGATGTCTATCCTTTTTCTCAGAAACATGAGGAATGTTACCACCACATCAGTCTTCCAAAGGCTAGATTTTTGCACCTCAGCATTGGCCAGACCCTCTTATTTTGTCTACATTTGGTCCAGAATACTGTAGTGAATCTTAAAACTTGTGCCAGTGTTAAGACACAGTACTCCATCTGTGCAATTATGTGTCACATATATGATTTAAGTTATTTTATTCCTTTTTAAATGCATACATAAGTTGACACCCATGTAAATTCCATAACTTATCTACTCCTACTCTAAATTTAGGCCTTCTAGATCCTAAGAGCAATTGTTTTTTAAATGTTTCACAATCAAGGACGGGGGGTAAGGGAAATTATGGCATAATGGGGGCAGCTCCAGAGTTCTGGATTTGCCATCAGCCTCTGTTAAATGTTCCCCCCTCCATTTCCTCTTTTACGACAAAGCTTTTTTTTTTCCTGTGACATTGGGTTGTAGTTTCTTTATAGTGTTTTCTATTTCTTTGTTTCTTTTTTGTAAGACATTAATCCGATGTGTTTTATTCTGCCTTCTTTTGCTTGCTTACACATTATTTGAAATGGATATTTGTGTTTTCATTGTCAAACACTTTTTTTTTGTTTTCTCCTCTCTCAGCTACAGCATGTTCTTTTTATATCTGAAATTTCTATGACTGCATTTTTGTGTTACAGATATCAATGAATGTGAGTTGAGTGACAGGCTGTGCAGGAATGGCCAGTGTGTGAACATGATTGGCCGCTACCAGTGTACCTGCAACACAGGATACAAATCCACTGAGGACCGACTGGACTGTGTTGGTAAGTTTGGAATATGAGATTTTATTTACATTTTCTTTTTAAGCAAAGATCCTTTTGATTTAGTTTGTGCTGTAAAGCACTTTGAATGGCCATGTTGTTGACTTGTGCTGTATAAAGTACTTCGACTAGCATTGCCTTTGTGCCACTAGTTTGTCTTTTTTTGCCACTCAGACATTGACGAGTGTACGATCGAGAACGGTGGCTGCGAGACTTTCTGCACCAACTCAGAGGGCAGCTACGAGTGCAGCTGCCACAGCGGCTATGCCTTGATGCCCGATCTGAGAACCTGCACTGGTGAGTATCTGTCTTCTCGATCGCTACTGCATATGCTAGTACTTATTATCTAAGTTGTTACACTTTTATGTATGTATTTTCCCCCTTTATCACAATGTGACAGCAAAAGCAAACAGCCTTACAGCGATTTGTCTTGTACTTCAAAATTTCTCACATATGGTACTGAAAAAGCATTTCAAAACTTTTGTTTAAATGCAGACCTGAGAGCAGCAATAAAGAAACACATCGTCAAAATGTGTAATTACGGTAGACAGGCAGATCTGTGATTTGTCTTATACGTGGTCAACATACGCTTCAAAGGTTAAAACTAAGTTTGAAGAATGTTGAGTTTTGTCATTTAATTTGAAGTTTATAGGCAGTGAAAACTGGTGTTTATTGGCTTCTCTGGCAAAGTCTAACAGAATTTCTTTTTAGTTTATTTATATGTCGATTTCTGGGAATGACAGCATATATAATGAGCTGTTTATAGTTGGACTCTGATTTTGTCTATTATCAGAGATACAGACAGAAGTCAAGGCGTTGCTGGGGTCATTTGAGAGTAATAACTGAAATATGTTCGGATTAATACACAAGCTCTTTCCTGAATTCACTTATTTACGTACCTTTTTAATGCCATAGCTAAGAAAAAAGGCAATGGAGAAATGTTTTATTTCGCATTTATATTTTTCTTGGGGCAGAATAGGAATTCTTAGTTACAACATCACTTCTTACTAACAAGGTCAAAACTTGAAAAAGAATTTCATAGCATGCCTAGACCAAGTGGTAGAAATGACTTCCACACATTTTAAAAGCATAATGCTGCTACCAACAGGCAGAGCAGGACATTAAAGGGTTAAAACTAAATGCACACCAGAATCATGTGTAGATTTCTGTTTTCTGCCTTGTAGACATCCACAACGAAGCACTGTTTTCTGTTGTAATCTGAATATATCAACATGCACTGACTTAAGATTTTCTTTTTCTTTTTTCTGTCCTCACTGCCTCCAATCCTCAGATATTGATGAGTGCGAGGAGAATGCTGACATCTGTGATGGAGGCCAGTGTACCAACATCCCAGGGACTTACCAGTGTCTGTGCTTTGACGGCTTCATGTCATCTGAGGATATGAAGACCTGCCTGGGTAATAGCTGCATATTTTAAGTTCAAAATGAAACTCTGAAACAACACCCTCTGCACTTCTGCACTTATTAGAACCAGGAGGTTCGAATTCCTTGAGATTTACTGAAACAAGGTAATGTTCACCCTCAAGGTTTTCCAAGACATGAGTCATGAGAATGTAAGACCTAATGACTCAGATCTATGAGTCTGTGCCTGAGAGAGAAGGGGGTAGTGTTGTTGATGATTTATAAGATAAGTGAACATTGTGTTAGCTTGGCTGAGCGGGGAGGAATGTGTGACATTTAGACGTCTGGTTCCACTGAGAGGGAAAACAAAAGCTTGTCATCCACGATGTGAGGATGCCTAAATGGGTCTGCACAAACATGAACTCCTGTTATTGCTGTATTTATTCAAAGTAAACACGTTTTTACTGCCTCAGTATAGTTCATGATGTCATTTTTTTCTGACTCACTCTCATATGTCACAGCTTATCAAAACTAGTTTGGCAGGCAGAATCAACAACAGCTTTTATTAATTGTCATAAACCTTTCCTTTATTCCGGTTTTGTTTAGCAAGCTAACATCTTGATCCATGGGTTTCCCTCTCTGTCTAGATGTGGATGAGTGTGAGCTGAACCCAAACATCTGTCTGAGCGGGAACTGTGAGAACACAAAAGGATCTTTCATCTGCCACTGTGACTTGGGATACTCTGTACGTAAGGGAACCACGGGCTGCACAGGTGAGTGAAACAAACCCGCACGAGCATTCAGAGTCACAAAAACGACACGAGTGAAGGGATTGTGTTGAGTCAGTAGTGGTCTGCTGCTGATTACTTGCTGAGGGAAGTGTATGTGTGTGTGTGTGTGTGTGTTGTTTTGTTAAGCAGCATGTGTGAAAGAAAGTCAAAAAAGAGAAGTGAGAAATGAGAGGATGCAGGGAGAATTTGTCTGGCTAATCAGAAGCAGCTCTCACATTACTGACACTCGTTCAACAGCTCCTGTCTGGCTTGATGAGAAACACACAAACACACACGTTAACCCATACACACATGTACCATCCGCAACAGCAGCAGGAGCAGTGAGATCACCATCTTCCATCAGATGTGTGCATCACATTGCACCTTTGTTTATTCCTGTGTTGCTCTTTTATTAAGGCCATTTAAACATTACGTGATGGTTGGAAGAGTTCTGCAGCACGTAATCACCTGTAACGACTCCAGAACACATAAATACAAAGTCCAACTGGCTGCTAGAGTCTAGTGCTGGTTTGGACTCACATGTCATCTTGCGGGAATTAAGTCTGATTTGTAACGCTGCTTAGTTTGTGATTAAGGTCTATTTGTAAGTTTGGTCAGTGAGTTTCATCTGGCCTTGTCTTGAAAATGAGTCAGACAGCAGCAGCACGTCTTACTTCAGGCGCAAATAAACAGGTTCGTCTGAAGTTTGATTCACTGCCCTCGTCTCACTTGCAAACATGACCGCTCACGCACACAGGCACACACTCTAGCTCATTTTTATCCCATTAAAATGTCCATAAAGTATTTTCCTTGTATTGAGAAAGCTAGTGCCGAGCAGCCGGTTCTGAATCACTCGTTTGGAATTTCAGCCCCAGACCAGGGAATCAAGACTAATTCCTCTCAGCCATGCAGGATGGCTTCTTACAGACAAGTGAAAAAAACCCTGCTACTCTTTTTGGAACAGATCTCCCTCCAATGTATTCAGACAAAAAAGAAAAGAAAGAAAGAATAAGAAATTGCCTTGTGTCACCATGTTGGTATGTGTGGATAAAATCTTGAATTTCTCTGAGTGTTAATTGAGTAGTGCTCTAAGCCCAGATCTGATCCAGCTGTTGATGAAGCTCCCACAAGAATTGTTTCTCTTTGTGTTCCCCAGTATTCATCACACAGTTCAGCATTTTTTGTGTCTCTGCATGTGTCTTGTAAAGTTAGGACTGGGTGGGGATGTACTGGTTTAAAAGCCTGGTAGGGCCTCGGAATAAAATCACATTTTAAACCTTGTAAATGTGTCCTTGTAGTGTAGTTGATGTTCTACAGGACAAAAGAAGCAGTCATCTGCTAAGCATTTCAGCCATCTTGCTTCTTTGAGAGGAGAATTGTGGAAATGACCTATCCCTGTTGGGAATATCGGCTTTTTGATCACGATAGCCTCTGAATTTCACCCCTATTGTATGTTTTACGCTAAATGGGACCATGATGTCACTAAACGAATTTCAGCCTGTAAAATTGGATAATTGAAACTTACAATTGAGACTTTAAAGTCATCAGAGATTTGTTTTGAGGATTTTTAATCAATCTTTCCAGGTTAAGTACTTTTCCTTTAGCTAAATGACAAATAAAGATGGACTTTAAATCTTTAAAAACGATAAATTATTCTCTTCTAGTCTCTTCCTGCTACAAGTAAAATAACCAAATCAAGAGGCGATGCAATACACTCTCAGTCAGTTTTGGGCTTTTGCCGGTGCACTCAAACTTAGTTTAATATTACTTGTAGCCTTGCTAATGTTGGCTAATATTAGCAAACTTTTGACGAATATTGTGACTTAACTAATTCCCTTCAGCTGCTGTTGCACCGCATTTTAACACCAAGGATTTTAAACAATGACAATGATTATGTCCACGAAACATCCCAGTGTTTGTATTTCCACTAATTAAAATTGTTTTAACTCTAACAAGAGGACCAATAAATACAAAATATGATAATAATAATAATATGATCAAATATAAATTAAATTATGTGTGACAAAAATAAATGAAGCACTTTAGAGTGTTGTTTAATATTAACATGTTGACAGAATATGATATATAAAAAGATCTGGTTACTATACAGTCATTTAGCAAACGCTTTTATCCAAAGCGACTTACAATTGAGTACACCAGTGATCACAACACTGGAGGGTAAAGTGTCTTGCCCAAGACACAACGATAGTTGACTGGGGCAGGAGCGGGATTCATACCAACCTTTGGGTCATTGGACAACCTGCCCTACCACCTGAGCCACTGTTGTGGTACAATGGCAGCAAATATAAGTGAATAATGGCCCTTTCAGACCAAGGCTTAAATAGGTGTAACTTTGACCGTGGTATACTATTGCGAATACTTGTGCAGTCAGTAGACAGGAAGTATCTGTCCAGATACAGAGAGTAAAAATAAAGAAGTGTGTGTATTTTCTGACAAAACTTTGTTTTGATCCCTTGTGTCGCTGCATCTGAGAGTGCAACAAGGCTGATAATGGTTGTCGTCTTTAGTTATATATTTATAAATCTGGAAACAACTTGGCCATTGTCTCATGATTTTCCTCTGAAACAGCCAATCTTTCAGCGTATTACTTAACAACAGATATTGAGAACAAGACTTTATAAAGATGAATAAAGGTAAACAATATCAAATAAAAAGAAAACGTGTCTCGGAAGGTAGCCGATATGCTAAAGATTGAATTTCAGCCATTGTGCTCTTCACCTCAGCTCTTCACACTTGACTGCTTCAAACACAACTAATAAATAAAGCCTAAGTGCAACAGACTGCAATAAAAAAGTAGAAAGGTTCTGTTTAAAAAACATTTTGATACCAGAAGCCTTGAGACAATGCATATTTGTTTATAGTTTAATATCCTTATAGAGATGCACTTATAATACTGCTTTTGTAAAAGGCACACATGGAGGATGATAGACCTTAAAAGGAAACTAGAGGGATGTGTGGAGAATGTGTTAGCCTAGACCAATGCAATTGTAATAAAAGTGGTCCAGATGATCACCAAAATTTAACAGATTCTTCTTTTGCCTTTGATCCATGTCTCTATTAAGTTTCAAGCAGTTCAGCTGTACTTGCGTAATTTCGTATATTCTACTCATTGCATTGGTAGAGCAGCAAAGAGAGAAGTATGGCATTCATATGTTCATATGGTTGAAGGTATAAACTTCAGTCAAGTTAGGCAGGCAGACAAAAACATAAAAAGGCAATGAGGCTGGCACAAACTTGAAGACAGTTAGACAAATAGGGAGGCAGATGTGTAATTCTCTGCTATCTCTTTTGATGAGTTTATTTCATCTGTCAAAGAGTATCCTGATTAAATCAAAGATTTTGTTTGACTCCAGCTGCAAGTGCTGACACACTCCTCGCATGCAACAGTTCCTTGTTTGCAATTTGCTTTTCCTCTTGTGTGTGTTTGTTGTGCTCTTGCTGTCATCAAAGGCTCGGGGGGAAAAGATCATTAATTCCGTCTGTAATCCAGGGAGATTTGTTTGCTCCCAGCCCTCATATTAACCCCGTCATCAAATGTAGTGTAAATATACCGTACCCTCTCCTCAGGAAGACTGTAAACTAGCAGCGCTATAATCTCTAATTGACAGTGCTTTGAATTACCAACCTCACAAGGACAGACACAGAGAGGAGCGTGTCTCATTGGCTGATAAATCCTAACATCTTGATTGAGCCCCTAGCGAGGCTCCCCTTGATGTGCAAGGACACGCCACACCAACACACACTCGCACAGCCGTGC
The DNA here is from genome assembly GCA_028567055.1 of Leptatherina wallacei. Lineage (NCBI taxonomy): Eukaryota > Metazoa > Chordata > Actinopteri > Atheriniformes > Atherinidae > Leptatherina > Leptatherina wallacei. Next base: position 9,844,570 of record JAOXYM010000001.1, read on the forward strand.
TATCAAAGCTCTAACACTCATTTCTCTGGCTCAAAGCCAGGTATTGTGTTGGTCAGTGTTTCACAAGTTTGTTTTGGCTCAGATTAGAAGTCATCATTGTTGTGTTGTAAGCCTACACAGAGTTTTCCCATTGTCTCCATTTAGTCGATCATGTGAGGGACTAATGTTGCACCACCAGCTGCTGCATAGAGATCTTTATTAGCTCTACCCCACAGGATGTAAACAGTTTCCTGGGAAGGGCAGAATTAGTAGCCAATAGTAATTGTTCCCATTATTTCTTTGGCTATCATCCGGGGACATGTACAGAAAGCTAGCATATATAGAGAGAACAATTAATCCACTGGCAGGGTTTAGAAACTGGTCTTACAGTTTTCCTCTGAAGGAATGTTTGCTTGTGGAGATGGCAACTTGTCAAAACATATTTTTGTTGAAATTATGTTTTGGAAAGATTACATAGTCAAAGATATCTCGGGTGAAGAGAAAAAGAAAAACAAACATGAGCTCAAAAAGCTCTCTTACAGAGTCTTTAAGAGTAGAGAAAAATCCAACCCTGAGTAATCTCAGTAATACCAGTTCAGACAGAGCAAGGCCTTAGCATTAGTGTATTGTTATACCACATGTTTTTTTTTTGTTTTTTTTTACTTTCTGGACACACTTGGACAATGAATATCCAGCACATTAAACTCTCATAGCATGGCTGTTAGTATCAGGGACCAGGGGAATGCCTCAGTGTCTTATACCCTGAAATAAAGCTCTCCAAGGATGAAAACAGTGAGCCAGAAAGACTTAGTTCTGTCGTCTGTCTCCTGCTGCTAGCTTTAAACAATTCAAACCAAGCATCAACTTGCTCCATCGTGCCAAGAACCCCGCTTGAATGAGAAAGCAGACCCAAATCATCCAACCATCAGAGCTGTCTGTTTTTCTTTATATCGGCCTTTTGTGTGTTTCCTCTTTCTCAGATATCAATGAGTGTGAGATTGGAGCCCACAACTGTGACAGACATGCGACCTGCACCAACACAGCGGGCAGCTTCAAATGCAGCTGTGCTGCAGGATGGGTTGGCAACGGCCTCATATGTACAGGTAAATAGAAGCAGAATGGTACTTGAACATGTTTTGTTCATATATAGGGCTAAAATGAATTTTAATATGCTAAAAATAACAATGTAATTCTATTAACTGCTGTTATCTGCATGTATGTGTCTCAGAGTCCTCCATTGCTGTCTGTATGTTTCTGTAAATTACTTTTGTCAAATCTTTTTTAGTGCTTAGTTTTTTTTAATTTGATGTTTTCAGAATAAACTTCTCTGAATGCAGTCATATTCTGACTTTTGTTTTGCTTCAGATCTGGATGAGTGCTCAAATGGGACACACATGTGCAGCAACAATGCTGACTGCCTCAACACAATGGGCTCATACCGCTGTGCGTGTAAAGAGGGATTCTCTGGAGATGGATTCTACTGCTCAGGTCACACTAACAAACATCTTAATCCACCGTTCATCTTCAGAAAGATATTTAAATGCATGTTGTGCTCATGAACTGTGTGTGTTCAACTACAGACAGCGATGAGTGTGCAGAGAACCGCCACCTGTGTGACAACGGCTACTGTCTGAATCTGCCCGGAGGCTACCGCTGCGAGTGTCACATGGGCTTCATCACTACGCCTGACGGCAAAGCCTGCGAGGGTAAGGTGCTGCTAAATATGGCTGTCCCAGCTCCAGACCTCTGAATCTCTGCCCACATGCTAAATTTTGTTGAGCAATTTGAAAAGGTCTGGTGTTCGCTCTTGTGAATGGCTGTTTGTTTTCCTGTTTGGAGAAACAACGGATCCAAACAGATGTCGCCTTCAAATAGAACTCATGAGATAGCATTTCAGTATGCAGGAAGTCCACAATGTGTTCAGTATCAAAGTGGTTTCAGTTGTGTGAACAGTTTTGTGCAAGTGCCGATAGTAATCCATCTTGCTTTGTTTCCTTTTCAAATTAGACTGATGATTTGGTGTTTCTGCATCGCATTTCCTACTGAGTAATAATCATGTTGATTACTGACAAGTTCTTCCTCACAATCTGTGAACTCAACACCAATAGATGTGTAATTCTGCCAAACAGGCTGTCACCAAATACTTGTTTTCTCACATTTTTAGTGATTTGTTAGTTTCAACAGATATTAATGCTGTTTTCTGTTATTTAAGCATATCATTATTTAGCTTGAGTCCTTTCTACACAAATGCCCCTTTCACACTAGCACCTAGTCAGCCCAGCCCGGCTCAGCCTTCATTCAGCCGACACCACACCGCCCCGGTTTCGTCTGTTCGCATTACAGCCGCGGTCGTCCTCAGTGTGGGCGGGGTCCTCATAGCGCGGTTTCATGAAGTCATTTGTTCGCGACACAC
>JAOXYM010000001.1:9847061-9857336 GCA_028567055.1 Leptatherina wallacei
GGTAATGGGAACACAAACAAACCGGGCGGTGTGGTGCTGGGCTGGGCTGAGTAGGTGCTAGTGTGAAAGGGGCAAAACAGAATAATACAAGACTCTATAGACCCTACATGGGGTAAATTATTATGTTCGAATTTCAAGCTAATTCCCGGCATCCGGCATAAGTTATAAAATTCTAGTGTAAACTGGTCTAGAAACTGAATTGAATTCCTTTTACAGTACTGCCTGCAATCCATGAGCTGTATGCACACGTCAGATTTATTCTTGGATGTTTAACTTTGCTGTGCAAACTCCACATAGACAGAATCTTTGCGACCGCCATTAAATCACCAAATAAACCTTGATGTTAAACAGACAGGTGAAATTTTAGAGGAAAATCCCAAATGAATGACTTTAGAAACACAGCAAATGAGAAGACCTCCTTAAAGCTGTACTGCATGTTGCAATTAAGCGTTTTACAGCTACAGGCAGAGTTCAATCGGATTTTTTGTCTAAAATAACTTCTTTTTTTTTTTAAGGGGGCAGCATAGGAGGTGGGGGTTATTCTTATGACAAAGATGGCAACTCCAGTTCCAAATACCACCAAACTGGCTTTGGTTTCAGTTGGAACAAAAGCAATAGTAATATCTGCGTTTACATTAATGGTAGAGGCATTCATAGATAGGATCAGAGACTTGTGGTGCATAGTGAACATTTGATTATGAATCTTGTGCCTTAATCCAGCGTGTAAGATAAAACAGAAAAACAGCCTTTCCTTAAGTGACTGACACAGTCAATGTAAGGTCTGTTAGCAAGAACGGTCCAAACATATTTACATAAAGGGAATTATTAATGAAAACTTACAAGGCATAGACTTATGCACATTTGAGAGTTTAGTGGTGCAAAAAGAACTGGTTGACAGAAATGTGAAAAATGTATATTTTGAGATGAGTAAATCATAACATTCATCAGCTGTGCATGAGTGTGTTCTGCATCTAATGTGGGCTTAATGACTACAATGAGGGCATCTGGCAGCTCTTGTTAAGCTTTGAGTAAGATGATGATTTTGGCTACATTTCAGCATTGTCTTTACGATTTGTAGAGGACAAATATAATACATACTTACAGTGATAGAGCATTGCTGAATTCTTGAATAGACTGATCTCATTGTGCCAATGTGTCAGACAACCTGAATTACCTGTGGGGTCCTCTTTGCCTCAGTACAGGCAGGACTGAACAGCTCTAATCGTGTATGTGTGTCTACAGCAATATATCTGGTCCTTTTTGTTTGTCCCAGAACTATCATCCTGTGGCAGAGGTGAGCTGCCTTCACTTCCTGCCGCTGGCTGCCAGTTTTCAACCATCATCCAATGATGCACTAATCCCTCACAGCTGGGCTCCTTTCTCTCTGTCTCTCTCTCTCTCACAGATATCGACGAATGCACTTTTTCAGACATCTGTGTGAACGGACGCTGCCATAATATCCCAGGAGATTTTAGATGTGATTGTAACCCTGGTTATGAACTAGACAGAACTAAAGGAAACTGCACAGGTAAGACAAGTCAACACACCAATTCAGCTGCCTCCTCCAGTTGTTTAAGCTTAATAGAAGCGCTTAAATTTGAAAGGATATGAAACTAGTTGAAAAATCATAGACCCTATCCTTGCTGTTGCTACAGACGGTGATTTATTGTTAATACAATTAAAAAAAAAATTTTTATGTGTTTTTTTTTTCTCAGATGTCAATGAATGTGCAGACCCGACCATCTGTATCAATGGAATGTGTATTAATATTCCTGGAAACTACCACTGTAACTGTCCGCCAGACTTTGAACTCAACCCCACTCGGGTGGGCTGTGTAGGTGAGACTCAACAAGCTCTTCTAACCAATAATGTTTGTTGTTAGCTTAGCACAGAACTATTTCCACAGCTAAGGTTACACCTGCGTACCTGTATATGTGAATATAGACACTCGCTCTGGAAGCTGCTACCTGGATGTTCGTCCACGGGGAGACGCATCAGAAAATTTGGTCTGCACCAATGAGATTGGAGTTGGAGTTTCCAAGGCCTCCTGTTGCTGCTCTTTGGGCATAGGCTGGGGATATCCATGTGAATTCTGCCCCTCTGTCAACTCAAGTGAGTCACCAGTTTGTTACTTGAACCATGCATGCTCCATTCATGGTTAGTTTTTGTTTCACTTCAGCTGAAAGGTTGGTTACCTTTACTAAAATGGCTGTGGGTGGGTGGGTTGAGCTGTCCCTCTGCTTGTAAGCACTATGCAGCTGACGAAACGAGTTTCCCATAGTTCAGTTTTAGGGTCCACTTCTTTTGTGGTCTAGGTTACATCTTTATGCCGATGACACAATATTTTATTCTCACGTGAACACCCTTTGCCTGGTCTTTGATGTCTGCAGTGTGCATTTGATGCTATTCAGTCACATTTCTTTTATCTTAAAAGATAAAGCCTTGAAGGATTAACTGTTTTTAAACTAAGAGAAAATATCAGTAATTCTCTCTTCTATTAAATCCACAAAGCACCCTTGCCAAGATAGTGGCTTTTTCTGAATATCTTGGCATTTTAATTGATGAAAATTTCCTCTTTATGTCCCATATAGAACATTTTTGAAGAAATTGAAACAAAAACTCAAGCTTTTCTTGTTTATGGTGACATGTATTACATGGACACCTCTATCCGCTCTTCTTTTTGAGAGCACTAAGGTTAATAAAAGGCTGTAACCCCTCACTCACAATTGCAATTTGTGCTCTCTGGTTTCTTGCTCATCATTATCCATACACAGATGTTCTGTTGCCTCCATATTTATCTTCTATTCCACTCCTTTGTTTCTTTTAGTGTTCTGTCAATACATGCACAGCTCATCAAGAAGGCATTATCCTGCTCTGCCCCTTGATTGGAGCTTGCAACAACAGAATCACTAAGGGGATTAAAACTTATTTTAAGGATGATTGTAAAAACATCCTTAGAACATTGTTCCTTCTTTTTAGTATTTATTCTTCTTTCCCTCAGTGCTTGGTTTAAATGCCGTTTGTGCTGCACTGAGGATTATTTTTGTTTACAGCTAATTTGTTATATTGCATGTTTGCTCAAACTAGGTTTCTCTTGAGGATGTCTTAGCGAGGGTGCCTGTATAAATAAAGGTTGAATTAAAACAGAAGATATATACAGATTTTTCATCATTTCCTACCTCAAGAGATCTCTGGTCAACTCAGGACACTGTGGATTATTTCCAGCTGAGGGAGTAATCCACACCTAATTCTGTAGATATTTCTCCTATGGTCATATGTGTGAAAAGATTAGTGGAAAATGTTGGGACATTTGAAGAGGTTTTACTATTTCACTTATATGTAAACTCCACCTTAATTCTTTGAACTATTTTGTTCATTTGAGGGATATGGCTGCAGATAATAGACATGAGTAATACTCCGGGGAAATTTCTTCCACTTTGTCAAGTGTTTTCTTGTCTTGAACCTGATTTTTCCCCCATTTAATGTAGCAGAGTTGCATGACAGCGAGTGAAAAAGGAGTTTTGAATGTCACTGTGTGGCAAACTAATTTAAGGGGAAACAACCCCTCTGGTAGCTGCTTGTATTATGGATCAGAGTAAATCATCTCACCCTTAATTCCTTTAAAGTGGTTTAAGTTTTTTTTCCTATCATGTCATCTAACAGTAACAGCAGTGTAGAAGTGAATCAGGCCTCATAAGGTGTGAGTTAGCTGTTCTGCCAGCAAACAGACTTGCATGCTCCCTTTTCTGGTCATGAAATGAGTGTTCACTTTAACTAATGAAGACAGTTTCTTACGAAAGATTGCAAGCAAATGGCTCAAAACATTGCGGGCAATCCCTTGCCGTGTTCAAGTGAATTCTTGCTTCAGTGACACAAACAAAATTTTCCTTTTTTCATTTTGTTATTGTGAGTCATGACCGGTCAGCTGTTCTCTGGAGATAACTCTCAAATCAGAAACACCTGATCAGAAAAAAACATCTTTTTTTAGGATTCTTAATCACTTAAACATGTGACTTAATTCAGCAATTTCAGTATCAGCCAACTTTTCCCGACAGTTCCTGCAACAGAGCAAACTCTGTTGTGTTTTGTATGTTTTTTTCATTGTTGTTTACTGTGATTTGTGTTACAGCCGAGTACAAGACGCTGTGTCCCGGAGGAGAAGGCTTCAGACCAAACCCTATCACTGTCATCTTGGAAGGTCAGGCTGAGGCACGCTACCATCTGTACACACTTAGACACACACCCACAATGCCACTGAGTATTGTTCCTTTTTTCTCTCTGCCAGATATTAACGAGTGTCAGGAGCTGCCAGGCTTGTGCCAGGGGGGACAGTGTATCAACACCTTCGGGAGTTTCCAGTGTGAATGTCCAAGAGGCTTTGCCCTCAACCTAGAAACCAGAGTCTGTGAAGGTACGAAACACATTCATATGTTTCTGCAAAGCAGCACAGGCACATGAACACATAGGTGACCCATCCCTCTCGATCTCTTGCCCTGGGCTGTTTCCTTGGGAAGGAAATTAAGTCCATCCATTGAGGCCTTCGTTCTGCGACACATGGAGAAGAAGGAAAAAGCACTGAGAGCAAAAAAGACAAAGAAATATTGGATGATGTAGTTCCACTGCGGCTCACTCGATCTCAATATGCGTCTGCTCTCATTCCCGTCTGTTGCTAACCCAGCGAAGCTCAGTCAGGATGATGAAGCAGCTGAGAGCCTAACTGTGTCCAGAGGAGTGAGGCTCTGATGTGGTCAGCTTTCTCCTCCGGGAAGTACATTTAGTCCCCAGCAGGCAGGCCAGTGATGATAGAAGGAGAGGAAAATGCAGGAATGAAAGATAGCCAGGAAAAAGATAAATACGATGGGCGTACTGAAAACAAAACCAGGACCAGAGAGGAGAGGGAGGCTAAGGTTTAAACAATGGCATGCGGCTTGCAGTCTTTTAATTGCCATTTGTTTTTTGGCCAGAAGAACAAGAGCGGATGTCTGCTCTGTGAGGTTCAGGACAGCACATCCACTCAATCCCTAGAAAATCTCCAGTATTTGAATTATTATTATTATTATTATTATTATTATTCATCATCATAATCTTATAATTTAAAAGTTCATCACCAGCAGCAGTAAAACCTGAAGCTCTGTGTCCCAAAAAAGAAATCATGACATACGATGTTTGTCAGTTATGGCTGCTTTTGAATGAAATCTTGAATGGTTTTGTTTTATTTTTTATACAGAGCAATACACTTCTTAATTAACCATAGAAAGTACCTGTAACGAGAAGACTGACTCTTTTTTTCTCTCTGCATGCAGATATTAATGAGTGTGAACAAGCAGGAATCTGTGGCCCAGGTCAGTGCTACAACACCATCGGGAACTACACCTGTATCTGTCCCGCTGACTACATGCCGGTCAATGGAGGGAACAACTGCATGGGTGAGTTTGCATGTTACCCTTTAATGATTTTATCAAGCATCAACATGTTGCTTTCATGCATTTTTTTTTTCACTTTTTCTTTTGCATAAACGCACACAGATATGAGGAAGAGCTACTGCTACCGGAACTTTTACTCAGACAATCGGACATGTGATGGCGAGCTCACTTTCAATATGACCAAAAAGATGTGTTGCTGTTCCTACAACATTGGTCGTGCATGGAATAAACCTTGTGAACAGTGTCCTGTCCCCAGCACAGGTTAGACCTCACACATGCATGTACTAGTGCAGGATTTATGAGAAAATAAAAATAAGTGAATTTATATTGTATGCACATTTAGATGAGTTTGCAATCCTGTGCGGCAGTGAGAGACCTGGATATTATATCGACATCACCACAGGACGGGTTATTGGTAAGATTTTTCTTTTCTAAAGTTTATGTAATGGAATGGAGAGGAATTTTCTCACGTTGTTCCTTTGTCTCTATTCTGTGATAGATATTGATGAGTGCAGGGAAATCCCAGGAGTGTGTGAGAATGGAGTGTGCATCAACATGATTGGCAGCTTCAGGTGCGAATGCCCCATTGGCTTCATTTACAATGACAAACTGCTGATTTGTGAAGGTAAGCATCACGATTATATTATGTTTTTAAGCGTGCGAGTGTCTGTAATCAGTGAGTGACTCTGCCTCCATTGTTGCCAGATATTGACGAGTGTCAGAATGGACCGGTGTGCCAGCAGAATGCAGACTGTCTGAACATGCCTGGAAGTTACCGCTGCGAATGTAAACCTGGATATCGTTTCACCTCCACCGGACAATGTCTTGGTAAGGTTGTGTGGGTGATCAGCTCTGACATTCAAGGAGTTCAAACGTTAGTTGCAAGTCTTCATTCAGCTTACACTTGATTAATCACCCCTCATAATTACCTTAGTGGACTTTATATAGAACAGATGAGAGAAAAGATTTTGAAGAAGCAGCCAAAAATGATGGTGGTCTTCCTCCAGAGTTATGTAGTTTTGCTCAGTTGTGTGAAATTCTTTGAGCCTAACGTTTCTGCCAGTGCTTTTCCAAAGATAAAGCAGCAGACAGGACAGTGACCACTAGAGAAGTTTTTCATGGTGGGCTTGTTATTAAGGAGGAGAGAATGTGAAGCATGTGTTGAGCTGTTGAACATGTGCTGCTGTGTATCTAAAACATGTTGCTGTCAGTCTGGAGTCCCAGCCTATAAGCAAATGTTAAATCAACATCCTGTTTTGCTTCCTGCTTTTTGTGCAAGTCTTAAAAACAAACGGACTGCAGTCAGGAAAACTGAAACTGTGACTAGAGTTCAGAATGACCTGCAACGGTGACATGCAGGAGGTGAATTAAATAATAGGGATTCTCGGCTGTCTTGCCTGCCAGTTTCCTGTCCCTTTGAGGCAAAAAAAGAGAACAATCTACAACCTTTAAAGTTGTATATCTAAAGTTATATTAAACTTATATTTTTTTATTATTTTATGTCTTTAAATTCATCAGTTACTTTTCTAGTTTGTGTGATTTTGTGATGAGGGAGAAATTAGTGTTTGGATTATTTCATTTGTTGACTATAGTGCAACATGTTGGCATTTTAATCATCTTAGAAATAACTTCAGAATTATTGCAGTATAACATGGAGGTTTGCATGTTAAACTTCAAACTTTTGTCTGGCTGAGACTCATTACAGTACATATGATATACAGAGCTAGCTTTGAGTTATTTATGCCCAAAAAGGCACCAGTTTGACTATGTATAAATTATAATACATCAATCAGCGTTGGAGACTTCAGTGTAAAGCCTCAAGTCTTGCTTGAGGTTTTAGGCGACTTGTTGGTATCACTTTTATGTCTGAACTGGATGCCTTAGCTTGATGGGCAGAATCAGGGGTGGGACCAGCGGGACGGAGTCCCTTCCTGAAATCTGATTGGTCCCTGAAGAACAGCAGTTCGGATGACTAAAAGTAACAAACTTTATCTCTTTAAACTCTTGAAAATGAAAGGTTATTTATAAGTATGTCAATGTCAAGTATGCCAAGTTTTTGCCTACTAGTCAGGTAATTGGCCAAAAAGGGGGTGTATAGTTAGCGTCTTCCTCTTTGGATATGTGCCTAACTATAATCAATAGTCAGATCTAACTGCAGATTATTGCCCTTGTTTAACATGCATTATTTATAATGTGTTGATATATTGTGATTGTTTAGTTTTGTTGTGGGAATGCTAAGAGTTTAGGGAGGTCTTAGAGACAGATAAAGAGGAGATTTATGGATGTAGGGAAAAAAAGGATTTTGACAGTTATTGATTAAAGAAAAAAACTCCAAAGATATTTTTATAATATGTTTGTCTGATATTTATTTTCGCCACATGAAGCCAGTAAAGTCTTTAACATATGCTGCTTAAATTCTATATTAATCGTGATATTGATTCCTAATTTAACATAGTTTAACAACAACTGTTTTCAGATCGTAATGAGTGCATCGAGACCCCTGGTGTGTGCAACCCTGGTCAGTGCATTGACACACTCGGGAGCTATCGCTGCATCTGTCCCAACGGCTACAAAACAACCCAGGACCTGTCAATGTGTGTTGGTAAGATGTGTTGATTTCCTCCCGTTCACACTTGCTTTTCACCGGCCTGAGAAAGAAATGTGCGCACCGTCTGAAATAAAACCGTGACGCTGCTTTCCTTTTTCAGACGTGGACGAGTGTGAGAGACAACCCTGTGGTAATGGGACTTGTAAGAACACAGTTGGCTCCTACAACTGTCTGTGCTACCCCGGCTTTCAGAACTCGCACAACGGCGACTGCATAGGTGGGTGCATCTGTGGATTTTGAGTGGATGAAAGAGACAAAGTCAGAAAGCTGTCGTCTGTATTAATACGTTTTGGTGTTTGTGTTTTGATTAGATGTCGATGAGTGTTCGACCCAAAGGGGCTTGTGTCGAAATGGGCAGTGTTTGAACTCAGTGGGAAGCTTCATCTGTATATGCAACGATGGCTATGAGCTGACATTAGATGGCAGACTCTGTGTCGGTAAGGGCTTGCTTTATTTTTGTTTAGTTTTCTAAATTGAATGTACACAGTTTTACTGTATACCTCACTTATTTTCCTTATTCATCAGATATAAATGAATGTGCAGTGAATCCAGGCACATGCGGTCCGGGAACATGCGTGAACATGGATGGCTCTTACAGGTGCATATGCCCGGCTGGCTACTATCTCCATGAAGAAACCTGCGAAGGTACAGCAGCATAAGACCAGTTCTTTCTGCTCTGTGGTTAAAAGAAAAAAATCGTTTGGCTAAAACTTTAATTATAAATCAAAAAAGGGTGACCCAGACTGAGAACACCTCCTTACGTCCAACACACTTACTTTCACAGATGCATGAGTAAATCTCAGTTTAGATCAGCTCTGGTTTGAAAATGAAAAAGTCACCTACTCCTTCCCCTTACACACACACCCCTCTTCTCCCTTTCACACGTGGGAATGGGACTGAGCCAGACTTCTTGGATTGTTTATACAGTCAGGCTGATGAAGAGATATTCGGCAGACTTCAACACATTCCTGCTTTGTGCTTTGTTCCTAGAAGCAGGGAGGAATAGCAATGAATTCTCAGCGGCAGCAGCTGTTCATTTTGATTAGAGAACACTTGACACCGAGGCTCCTCCAGATAAAATGTCTTTTTATCCGACCATCCATTACAGTGATTTAATTCTGTTTGATCACCATGGGATATTGGGATAGACGTGACATACAGCTGAGACAACATCCCTGCGCCTATGGTGGTACTTCAAGGAAAAAATATGTGAAATCTGCATGCATTTTGATGGATGTGGTTTGAAAATATAATAGGATAAGGGATGCTTCTCCTCTTTTTGTATTTCAGATATTGACGAGTGCTCCCTGTCGCCTGAGATGTGTTTACTTGGAACCTGCTCCAACACTGAAGGAAGCTTCATCTGTTTGTGCCCTGAAGGCTTCCAGATTTCATCCTCCGGACGCAGATGTTTAGGTAAATGCCAGCCTATGTATGGGGTTGAGAAAGATAAGGAAACAAACTATAAAATGATTGCATGCATCAGCTTTAAAATGCAAAGTGGAGCTCAACCAGCAGGCATTGGTGTTGGACTTTTCTGGCTCTTTCGGGATAGCACACCATGTTCAAGCCGTTTCTGCTGCTGCTGTCTCAACAAGGCCAAGGGTGGCTCTGAGCAGATCAGTTTTCCATTTCCTCACTTATGTGCACGCAATTATGCATATACTGTATGTGTGTTTTTTGGGTTGGGTGGGGGTGCACTGAGTCCTCTGTAAGGGAGTTCCCTCTCCAAACATTGAAGTGATGACTTCATGAGTTCAGTGAGGCAGCATACAGTTTGCATTTCATTTTTCTCCCCAGTTTCAGAAGCGCTCCACTGAATGTTGGGGAATAAAACGGGAGGAGCAGGGTGGAGAACGAGCAACAAAAAGTCTGTCCAACTGAGAAAAGTCATGTCTTTGTTGAAAATGAGCAGGGATGATGAAAAATCCTGATAACAGATGAAAATCTTCAGTGGGTTTTGTGCTACTTTATATGGTTGATTATTAAGTATTTTTATTTGATTGAATCTATATATCATGTTGTACTTTTAAAGTACAAAAAAAAGTCATAAAGCACTAAATTTAAACCACCTGCCTAATATTATGCAGCAGGACGTTGGAAGTGGAACCAGGCTGCGATGTGAGGCCCGTGGATCGTTTCTGTCCCACAAATGTTTCATTGGGGTGGGAGTATGGAGTGCCGGACTCCCTAGTAAGGGCTGTCCGTTCCCTGTACGACCGGTGTCAGAGTGTGGTCCGCATT
>JAOXYM010000001.1:9884506-9895682 GCA_028567055.1 Leptatherina wallacei
CTTATTTATTTATTTATTTATTTATTTATTTATTTATTTATTTATTTATTTATTTATTTATTTATTTACTTATTTTTTATTTATTTATTTACTTATTTTTTATTTATTTATTTATTTACTTATTTTTTATTTATTTTTTAATTTTTTAATTTTTAATTTTTAATTTATTTATTTATTTATTTATTTACTTATTTTTTATTTATTTATTTACTTATCTGACATCTACCTGACCCTTACAAATGCTTTGTAATCTAAAGATCAAAGCGCTTTTGCATTACAATCCATTTTGATCAAATATAACTTTCTTTTTTATTCTGATTTCTCAAAAGACATTTTTTATGCCAAATAAACATTTTTCTTTGATATTTTTTAGAAATGTTGTACGAATGTTTGCTGTTCATTTTGCAATTTTGATGCCACATAATACCTTTTATAGAGTTTCCTCCTTTTTGATAACTCGCTTTTGTGAAATTCTCAATATTTATTTATTTAGGAAACATTGTAAAAATAAACAGGCACATAGCTGTGGCTACACTGAGGGTGAAGATCCTCCATACTAGATTAAACAGCCTAAAGTAACTTTCATACACACCTTCTGCCTCAATAATATGCGACACATCCAGTCCCTCGTTCATCCTCAGCATTACTGTCCCATACTCAAAGTCAAACGCATCGCTGTCATAAAGAGAATCGGGACACCAGTTCAACACGGATCTTTCTTTCATGTTTGAGCTCATTGTTGTCGGATGTGCATAATTGTTTGTGACTTACTGTAGTATTCCCACATAAGTTTGCACTTCATCTGCGCTTGCTGTCTTCCAGTTTCTTTTGAAACCTATCATTAATGTGTTAGGTCTCAGACGGCCAAGACCAGAAGCCTGAAACACCCATAAAAAGAACAGATGAGAACGAGCTGTTAACTTCAGCAACACAGGCACCTTTACGCATAAAAAGCATTCTCCATAAACTTTAAACTGTCCCATACAAGAAGGCTAGGAAGCCGTTTTACAGGAGGAGGTTATCGCTTTGTCTACAGCGACTCATCCAATGCAGTGTTAATCAATTATAGTTTTAAATCTGCTGTGCTGTTTGAAATGAGCAGTCCTGACAATGAACACTGGCTTTATCTCTAGAGTGTGATAATCAAAGCTATAAGATTGTTTTCCTCATTAAGTCTCTTCTTCTTCTACCTGCTGCAACAAATCCCTGGCAAGGTCCTGAGGACAGGTCTAAGCCAGAGTCATAACAAAGCAATAGATACTCAGTAGTTGGAGGGAGAAATGGGTCAATGAAAGCTGTTTCTATAAATCTGCCATTGCTCTCTTATCAAATCTCACAGGTTACACTTTAATCAAGTGGATTATTCTGTGCTAGGGTTTTTTTCCCCTCCTTATCAGTCAGAGATGTTGTGTAAATCATGCCCGTACTGACCTGCAACAGGCTCTCAGTCCCTTCTCTGAATTTTTCACAGGCCACAGCAGCATAAAAGGCCTTGCGTTTGGACTTCACCAGCCATTGTTGGTTCTTCTCCATTGCAGCGTTCACCTCTTGAAGGACTTCTGACTTGGGGCCCTGCAGAGGTTACAAAATATGCATGTTATATTATGTATGTTTCTGAGAGGGAAAGAGATCCCATATTCATATTTCTTTTTTATTCAGAACTTTATTCTCTGGTGTCCAGAGAGTTGGCATTTCGCTCTATCCCTAATTAATATTCCATTGACCCTCCACAGCTTGTGAAGTCGGCACTTTGCAAAATGAAATTTGCTTGATGTGCAAGTCTTAACTCTAATGCAAGCTTGCATTTTAATTTCAAGAATATAGAAACATTATATGAAATATGTTCTTTAAAACCTACCTCAAAAACTTCACAAGTGAGACAGAGTCCATAGTTCTTTGTTAAGGAGTGAGCCAGGTCTAAGAGAGCTGGTCTGGACCGTGCTGACCCTGTTAAAGCTAAGATCTGAGGCCTGAGAAAGAAATAGGGCATTGCCATGTTATCAACTCTGAAGAAATTCTTAGATTTGAATGTTTTTCTAATGTTACTCTACAATCATGTGCCTACAGTGATGCCTAACAGACTTTTACCTGAAGTTTTTGACATGATCCTCTACAGCGGCGAGAGACAGAGCATTGCTGACTGAGCTCACAAATGTCACCGCCTGTGTGGATGAACCCCAGTTCACATCTGGAGAAGGATTAAGAGACCTAACAAGTTAGTTTTCCAAACACACGGGTTTCACTCAGATACTATGAAGCATGTAAACAAGCTCACCCGGTTTTTTGACTGTGACATACACATAGAGGAGGATTTCAATCCCGTACGTGAGCAGAGCAGCCCACCAGTTGATAACAAACATAACAGCACAGCAGAGCAGAGCACCGAGCAGAGATAGCCACATGTTGTAGAATTTATATGCCGGTCTCCAGCCTGGGAAGAGTTTGGTAAAAGAGACAGACTGTTGGAAAGTGATGGCAAACTGACTATGTACAAAACATAATCCAATAACTCCTCAAATCTATTTTAAATTCAACCAACTGGTCTAGAACTGGTCTAGAAATCAGTAGCTTTTTGAGGTGGGGCTCTATTTCAAGAAAAACAAAAAACTGTGATACCATTGGATTGGAACGAGTAAAATTCCTCAAGGTCACTGTCATGATTTTTTTCTCAAGAGCTTCTTTATAGAGACTCACCTGGAGACTTGGCATAGGAAGCGTGGAAACAGGAGAAATTGATGAGAGCATACGATGCAAGGAAAAAGTTTGAGATGATAGGCGCGATGACGTTGAGATTACCTATAAAGAGAATAAGAACCCTTAAAATGTGTCTCTGGGAGTTCACACAATTAGTGAAGTCAGATTGACACATATAACTGTCAGATTATTTAACATTGGTATATATTGTGAATATAAGGAGCCATTCATCCATCTTTTTTATTTCAGTGATAACTCTGAAATGCACATAATGTTCTTTGCAAGCTATTTCAGTTCATAGAAAATTGTATGCTGGTGTTTAGTAAATTAGTATCTTAAATTTAGAACACAGTGTCAGATTGAAAAACATGGTTTTCATGAAAATAAGTTTTAATTTGCTCTGTGATTTAGATCCAACTTGATGCAAACAATATAAATAACTGAGGCTAGGTATTAATTTATGGACCATAAAAAAAGAGTTGTTTGTAAAAAATAAGAAAAAAATAAAAAGATTAAAGTAATTTTAGGACTGAATATATCATATAAACAGGTCAATTGGTGTAAGGATTCCAAGATATCATGTTAAAGCAGGGATAGACCATTGAACTGACCAATGAGAATGAAGCCCACAGAAATAATGAAGGTGAGGACATAGCCACGGATTGGCTCGTTGTTCTTGCCGTGTCCTTTGGCAAAGAAGTACAGGGCTTTGTAGATGTTGTCTTTACACAGTGCCTGAGAAAAGACAGAGCTTAGATTAGACAAGCCAATAGTGTCAGAATTTATCTTAAATGTAACATTTGAACTGTATTTAAGAATGAATGTTGAGTTACTGACCTGGAAGACTTTAGGAGCACTAACAAGGGAGGCCAGAGCTGATGAGAGAGTGGCTGAGAATGTTCCTGCTGTGATGAGGGGACCAAACCCAGACACCATGGTCATCACCTGAGTCAGAGGTGATTGGAAGAGAGACTTAGAGATGGACACACATGCACAAACACACACACACACAAACACACATACACACACACACACACACACACACACACACACACACACACACACAAAGCGATTCTCTTATATTCAGATAAATTTGAAAGTTCAAGTACCTGGAAATTATTCATTGAGCCAAACTTGCAACCTCCTTCTGTGATGCAGGAAGAAAAATTATAACCAAGTTCACAGGCAGCTACTGCTGATCCGTTACATATCGTGCCTGGAGCAATGAGGTCAGACTTGTCTCCTGTGGCATCCCGCACAACCGTAGCAGCTGACAAAATAAAGAAAAGAACAGATGCATTGCTTCAAAGTAATGTTTCCATAAAATATGAAGACAACAATTCGTTGGAGGAGAAACTGTTTTCTCTCAAGATGCACAGGCAAAGTGTGGACCACTAATATCTGTGTCTGCAGAAAGTGCAAGACAAAGGTTGGATTCGAATCTTGGTTTTGAGTGCTGAAGTGTTGACAAAACATTAAAAGCCAGGAAGTTTACACATGATTCTCCAGATGGGCTCTTTTTTTTGAGTCACTGTTTTGGTTCAAACACCAAAATTGGACTAGATTCATGAGAACATCTTGGTTGGGATTCAAATACACTCTTGAGAGTTCCCTTTTGTCTTATTAATTATTCCATCACTGTTGATCTTCTTTTAGGTCAGGCAACAGAGCATATTCTCACTCCTCAGCTAGACAAAACATGACACTGACGTGGTTTTCTCTACTCAACTGGTGGATCCGTTACACACAATGGGATTTTTGAAAAAAAAAAAAATTATTGTGTCCACAAATGTTTGACTACATTTATGTTTGGAAATAGTCTACTTACAGACACAGAGGGCCACACCAAGATAGGTGATACCAGTGATCAGAATGGCCAACAGGGTTCCTTTAGGGATGGCAGCTTGGGCATCCTGTAAAATAAAATAGATTGGTGTCATCAAATTTCATAACAGTAATGAGAAAGACATTTCTTCAAAGGAAGATAAACAAAACCAGTCACAAATAAATGTATTTATTTTTTTATTTATCAGAGCCGCTTGTACACTTTAGCATATAGGAGCTAATGATTCCTGTACATGACTCCTGTGCAATGAGTAAAAAGTTACCCGCAAGTCTCCAGAGATGTTTGCTCCAGCCAGGATTCCCGTTGCCGCAGGGAAAAAGATGGAAAACACTGAGAAAAATGACTCACCAGCTCTAAAAGCTGGCGGAAAATTTTCCATGAAGATTTTTGCTGTAAAAGAAAAAAAGAGAAAAGTGTCAAAAGAGGAAAAATCGGATTAACACGGTTTTGTGGGGGGAAAAAGCTATACATGTATTTTTTTTTATAGAGATGTGGAAAGATTTGGAGAGAATCTTACAGTTATAATTAAAAAAGCCTTTGGATTTCTTATCCTCAGTTGCAGGAATGAATGTTCCTACAAACACATTCACTATGGCCACCAGCAGGACAACGAGAAGAACAATCTGTGCCTACGGGACAAATAAGTGAGAGCAGTTTAAGTTAAGGAAGGAGGTTTTAGCGCCACATGTCCAGAATCAATAAGCATAGCACTCATTTCTCACCTTTGCCTCCCACTCCATTCCAGCCACTGATATGCCCAAGAGTAGCACCACCGTAATGCATCCGACTATTCTGATATCATTTATTTCATCCACCATGAGGGAAGCATGTTCCTGAGTACAGCAAAAAAAAAGTAAGGAAAAAAAAGTGGCATGAGGTAAAGGTAGGCATACAGTCAAATATCTTGGATCTTTTATTGTCACAATGCCTTCCACAGTCAGCTGCTCATTACAACATTACACACCTTCAGCAAGTCGACCACTGTCTCAGCAAATCCCACCACATACATGGCCACAGCCACCGCATTAGCAAAGGCGAAAATGAGACCGATCGACCCACCAAACTCTGGTCCCAAACTGCGAGATATCATATAGTAAGCCCCTCCTGAAATTGCAAAGAAAGGCACAAACACAATTCCCTTTTTTTAGTTATTGTTGTAATATTTGATATAAACATATACAATATACATAGTTAAACTAGTTAATAGTTAAACTTGCAACTACAAAGAGAATAAAAATAGGGGAAATGACAAGAGGAAACCATTAAATGGATTAACATCTACAATCTGTGATACAAAAACACACACTTTAGGACATTAGATTTAGATTTGCAGCATTTGGAAGTAATCGTGTAGCGAGTTCCCATAGTGACGACCCTTTAACAGGTAGTTGCCACATGAATCTGCTTTGGTCGACCTTCTTCACCTCAGAAGATGGAGAGGCAACTTCATTTGTAGATCTAAGCACAAACTTTGGATAGTCGGGCTGTTGAGCTAATACAATTAGTTAATTGCCTTAATTAATTAACGATTCATTGTTTTTCTGTACTCATTTTAATGCCACTATCATGCTATATCTACAAGGAAATGAACAATTTACACAAGTTTGAAGAAGAATAGCAACCATTTATAAGAAATCAATTAAAAAACATAAAGAAATATCTTACTTTTATTTCTGTTCTTCTTTGTAACTTAAAAAAGATTGTATGTCAGCAGAAGACAGCTGCAACAAGATGATGTCATAATCTAAAGCGTGTCTATGACAGCAGAAAATAACGTTAAATATTTTCCGTTTGTTTCAGCCAGCTGTCTTTATGCAGGTGAACGAAGACAATTGATTAACTCAAATCATCATCTCAAATAATTTAAGTGAGACAATTATGTAGTAATTAAGGCAGGTTTAATGTTGGACTTGCATTTGCATTTGGTCCAAGTTGTTTTTATGCCCAGTTGTAAAAAAGTTGTAAATATGTAATTGGATTTATTAAACCATGCAACAAATGTAAGAATATCATTGGATTAAGAGCAAAAACACATTGTTAAATGGAGACCTTCCTGCTGGCCTTAATAAAATAAAATTATTTTTAAAAAATAGCTATTAAACTGAACACTATGTCTAGAATCATACCTAAATATATGTCCCTTGTTGCTAGGCCAATGAGCTCACCTGTAGTCTGTTGCAGATAAGTCATTAATAGTTAGCAAACTGACTTTCTTTTCTTTATATTTAAGCAAGAGGTGCCAGGCTTTGAAGGTTTTATGCAACTAAATAACAAGTTTGTCCAGATACACAGACAACCATGTCATCATCTAGAGAGTGGTGGATGATTAATCACTGCATCACTGATTGATCGATTTTATGTCAGCGCAGGCTGTAAAACAGAGAACAGGCTTCAAGAGGTGACATTCAGGTGCAGCTTTGGGGCTTTGTGACTTTATCTGCACACACTGTCCTCCCGGTCATTTGGCTCTCTCCCTAAAAGATTTTATGTCAGAATCAGAGTGTGTTATCTCAGGGGATATTTATAAATAATGTTTTAACTGCTGGTTTTTGGCTGCACACTCTTAAAAACTTCTGAATGAGATACCTGCGTGAAAGTTTACTCGATATTTGTGATCGGTTTCCCTGAAAATGAAGTTGTCTGAAGTTGTATGAAGTTGTTTGATGTGTTGACTTACCTCCTCTAACCACACCATTTGTACATATGGCGGACATGGAAAGGCCAGTGATGGTGGTGACCACACAGCTGAGA
Organism: Leptatherina wallacei; assembly: GCA_028567055.1. Classification (NCBI taxonomy): domain Eukaryota; kingdom Metazoa; phylum Chordata; class Actinopteri; order Atheriniformes; family Atherinidae; genus Leptatherina; species Leptatherina wallacei. The sequence continues at coordinate 9,891,798 of JAOXYM010000001.1, forward strand.
GCAATGACCACTATTCCCAGACCTGAAAAGCAATGATATCTTGTTTTTATTAACCAGAATTTACTCAGGTGTTATATTCAGGTTGTCAGTGATAAAACACTGTGTGTGAGATGAAAGTTCCTCCTCAGAGTTCCCTTTAAACACTAAGATTTAAAGACCCACTGGAGCCTGGAAGGCATTAGTAAGAGTCATATGGAGTAAGCGCTCAGTCAACTACAGCAGTTTTCTCTGCTTTTTAAACCCTTTTGGGTATGCTGACTGAACAAAAGCTTCTGTCGATGGATAGTATTTTAAATAGCAATCGCACTTATGAAGTCATTCACTTTGCTTCCCTTTCTCTCTCGCACTCTGTCACAATGCTCAAAGAAGTTTTTCTCTCAGAATAAACTTATTGCAAATACATGAGAGTTCAGAAAGGCAGTTAAAGGGAATTTGTGAATCGCTACCACTGACAGCACTGAATATGAAAGTTCCAGCCAAAAAACTTTCCAAAATATGGGAGAGAAATCGTAAACGGAAATGAAAATAACTACATGAAAACATAGTATGAAATGACTCAAATCAGCATTGTTCTACAAAATGCAGCTATGTCGGTTTTACTCACCCCAGCCTGCCTGACCAAAAACCCAGGACAGACGTATGAACAGCATGACACCCCAGATGTTCAGCATACATCTTATCTGTCAGAAGAGATGAACAATTAAACTTCATATTCCTCATAGTAATAGCACAATAATGTAAATGAGAGCACATTTACATAATACTTATTTCAGTGACAACATATATAAGCATTTATTTCTTATCTCTGTGTCAGCAGAATCAACAGTAACAAGCTGTGTCCTGTTGTGCTCTTGAGCCACAAGGGGCCTTCTACATCCAGGTCACTGTAATACAGTGTGACTTATTTATATAGAACAGAGGGAGCTTGCCAACAGCCAGCATAACTCACCAGGACACCCCTTATCCAGCCAAACTTTACTCCTCCCTTGCTTTCTTTGGGGATAGCAGACTCCAGGTCTTCAGAGGGGTCCCCTTCGCTGTTCTCTCCATCATCCTGCACCGTGTCTGGCACAGAGATCCCTCCGTTCTTTTGGAAGAACATAAAAGCAAAGATAAATGAAGAGAAACATAAATTTGTAGATTTGTATCCCTTTTTTTCAGGAGCAGTTTAACAGTTTTCTGCTCTGTAATGGGGGACACAAACAGTTTTTTCATGTTGGGTTATGAGTTTGGTTTTTACCTTCCTTCTGCATTATTTTTCTTGGGGGGGGGGGAGGTTGCAGCATGATTTATTAATTTCTTTGGAAAATGTTAACATGGTTTTGATCAGATGGTGATTGTTAGTTGGTATATGGCCACACATAACAATGATAACAATAATACACTGAAATGTCCCCCTGAGATAAAGTCTATTTCATTTCATTCAATTATTTTTCATGTGTGTGTGTGTGTCTGTTGTTGTAATGAGACATTATTTCCTTTAGTGCAAAAAGATCATTCTTATATCTATCAAAAAATAGATGATCTAGTCCAAGCTATAAACCAAACTGTCCTATAACCTCATCCCTTTTACAACACAGGGTCATAAACAGCAGTAAAAACTCTAAAGTGTGTCAAGCGTGTTAATAACAGATACGTTCCAGAAATAACATTTTGGCTCTGTTCTTTTCAATTTCAAAGTTCTTTGATGAAGAATGATATCACCTCAAAACTTTGGATATTGTGAGGATGACTGAATATTGAAACAGCTGGAAAGTGGTTCACTAGTCTTTAAAGTCTTTAACCTGAGAGGAATAACTTTATGGCTCAGGAGCAAAACCTAATCTGCTGTTTTTTCAAATCGTTACTTTCTGCACAAAAGAGTGTTGAAGAGCAAATATGCGTAACAAAAAATAAATAAATAAATAAGAATCAGGTTGCAGATTAACAAAAAAAGAACATTATTTAGATGGATCTTCATTTATATTCACCAAAATCTCTACATAGATGTTCATGCACTCACCTTCTGGAACACATCGTGAAGCTCCTGCAGGGATGGTCGCACAGCTCGGTGACCACTCATACTGCCTGCATTTCGATAGAAGTCTATGCTGGGCAGTCGGTCTAAAGTGTCATGACCAAAGGCACTGATCACCGAGGGCCGGACTGTCCGGTGCTCCTCGTTGGTTTCCTCATAGACTGGAGGTTCATCCAGTGTGGGATCATAAGCGGAGTTATCATACTCCATTCCGTTAGACTTCAACTTCTTCATCAGGAATGCTGGAGGAGATTCTCAATGATAAAACAGCGGTGTAGATCTTTCTTAAGCTTTCAGACATCCAAGATTGTAATAAAATAGGAGAACACTGCATCAACTGGCACGGTTATCCTTGTTTATTGATGGAAAATCTAGGATTATGCAAATAAAGATCTCAACTGCTGCGCTGAGCTTCTTGAGCATGAACTTGGTTTGTCTCAACCTTTATACTCAGGGTCATACAGTGGCTGTCAGCTATTGGCTAACTCTCTGGATCAACCCTTAAAGAACTGAACGAGGGGTGTCAGGTATGTCCTTGCTCCATCATAGGGGACAAAAAGGTGTTGCTTAACGATTAACCAAGTCATAAACGACAAAAGAGAGATAAAGGTGCTCATTGCCTGAGTTCTGGAGAATTGATTACTAATATTATTGTTTGAAGTGCAGGGTAACAGCACATGTTGTTCTGTGGTTGCAGTTTATAGGGCCATGAATGGTATTTCCTCAGACTTACAGGCCCTTTGCATGAATCACCACCAACCATCCACATGGAGGTTCCCACTAGGAAAAAAACAATACAGCCAGTATGGAAAAATCTTAAGGTTTCAGAGCATTTATGATGCATACAACTAGGACAGAAAAAGATATGACTAATATGAGAGGTTTTAAAAATACTTTTATAGCTGATATTTTTGCTACATGATACAATCAGTGACAAATGGTTGATAACAGCAGAATTTTATACCGACTGAGATACTGGACTCATAAAAGTTATATAATTGATTCAATAAATGTCTCTAATTATTCTATTTGCCAGTTTATTGAGAGAGGAAAGTTAGCTGGTCGGTTAGCGCAGAAGAAATGGCCATATTCTTGAGGAAAATGAGAGTTAATATAAGACGATAGATTAAAGGAACATGCTGGAGGCACTTCACCAGAGCCACATGACTTTTAAAGTGCCTTTAAAAGACCTCTTAACAACTAAACTTCCTGATTACTGATACACCACGGTGATTTATGTGTGCAGTGAAAGGCAGGCTAATGACTTGAAATCTGACCTTGACTGTGTTGCCAGCTGGAAAAAAAAAACCTCCAGCACGTGTCTTATGGGCTGATTGAAAGACAACAACTAACTGCGTAATGCACATCAGATTTGAAACGCGGCCGTAATGATCCTCAGCAATAATGACAGTGACCGAGTCATGCTGGAGAAAGAAAAGTACAATAGTGGAACTGTCTTCTTGTCTTCAGCTACTTAATCGGACCACTACAGGACATTTTTACAAGTAATTATGACATCAATCTTTCCCTGTTTGACTCATGTTCATTGTCACATTTAGAGATTATTTTGTGGTCTTGTCTAATGGTTTTGGTCTAATTTGTGGTCACTGCAGCTTTTTTTTGTAGCTGTCGGTGAACCTTAGGTCTCACAGTCTCTCCCATCCGCTTGACTTTTGTCTGTTTTGCTTTGGTCATTTCAGAGGAAACAGTCCTCCTCAGAGATCTGTGGGACCTACACGGTGAGCCTGTGGCAGCAGGTGTACATACCTCAATTTGTAAGGAAATCTGCACTCTAGCTGATGTCACAAAAAAAAAAAAAAAAAAAAAAAAAAAAAAAAAAAAAAAAAACAAAACATTAAAAAAAAAAA
>JAOXYM010000001.1:9937882-9948326 GCA_028567055.1 Leptatherina wallacei
AGACCCGAGGTCACCGCTGCACGTCACCCACACACTCAGCAGAATATTGACCTTGTGTGATGAATAAGGTTCATAATCATCCGGTTAAAAAAAACAACTAATAATAAATATGAACGTCAGTATTGATCTGAAGAGGAATGGGATTTGTCCCGAATTTATTAAAAAATTATATATTGTCAACAAAAAATGAATGACATGAAATTGTACTGTAATCGTGTCAACCTGCTATTTTTAGTTCCTACAGTGCTGCAGTCTCACACTTTTATTTATCTACCGTCAGGTGTCCAAATACAGGGACAGGGTAGAAAAGCCTCTCAGCCAGAGAACGCTGTTGGGACAATTTGGTTGCTACCGTGCAGGGTGGTACGGGTCCAACCACATTTGGCACTTTATGTGGGACACTGTGAAGCCCCTGTAGTTGGAGTTGTTAAAATATCACCCCAGGAAAAAGGTTCTGGCTCCAGCTTTTTCACCGGAGCAGATCACCAGCTCTGCCCGGCAGACAGTGCTCATTCTGGGCATGCAGCAGCCTGCTCACAACGATTATCAAGTCCTAATTAACAAAATTGTACATTTTTGATGAAAATGTTGGTTCTATAACTGTTACCTTTATCAGTGCATTAGCAAGCGTGTAAATGCCCTAAAATCAATACAATGAATCACCATAACATAACGAGCGTAACAGCTACTGTATTGCAAGTATTTCCGCTAGCTTAAACTTACCCAGCCATGCAGGTGCAGTTTGATGTTAAAATTGTATTGTTTCCCGATTTACGATGACCCAGTCCTGCATGTCATTCTTCTTGCTATGACGCTAGCTCGGCAAAACTTCAGACTGCAGCACACAAAGATCTGCACGTAAGTTAAAGTATGTTATTATCTATGACATTGTTGTAAGCATTCAGCGATTTATATGCTTTGAGTTTCTCTTGTACACACACGGTGTCTCGATTAGGTGAGCTACATGTAGATGTCTGGCACTCCACCGGCAGTCCTTGATTCCACTCTCGTAAGGTGCATGGATCAGCCTGCTTCCATCTGCTAGCGGCAATGTTCTAAAAATATCTGCCACGGTCCCGTAGAGTGAGAGTTTGTACATATTCCCACAGTTCTGAAACTGAACCACTTGCTTGAAAACCCTCCATTTACAAAAATATCACCAAAATTGTTAGCTGCCGCTTGTTAACGTAGCTTCTAGCCTCCGCTTTTGCCTCCAGGCTAAGCTCCTCCCACAAAAAACGTCACAATGTTTACAAACTTTGAAAGGGTCCATATAGTGGGTCTTTAAACAGGAATCCCAATTCAAGTATAGATATTTTATTGAATAAAAAACTGATAAGGAATGGAAATTCCAGTGGAAGTCAGTACAACGGGCCACGCGGTGGTTCCTAGTACGAATCCCGGCTGGGGTCTCTCTTTGGTGAAGGTTATACGTTCATGCGTTGGTTCTCTCTGGGAACTCCAGCTTCCTCCAACAGTCCAAAAACCTGCATGTTAGTTGAATTGATGTCTCTCAATTCTGCCAGGATAGACTCCAGTCTTCCCATGACCCTGCATTGGAATGAGCGGGTATGCCAGTGGTTGGATGGAATCAGTACAACTGCATAGTTGAGCTAAAGGATTAAAGTCACAATTAGACTAATATGTGACATCAGTATTGGATCATTGTTTACACAGAACAAAAAGATTGAAAACAGTTGGAAAGGGCCAGTCTGGTTCACCATTAGGAACTTGTTTTTTTGTTTTTTTTCTTTTAGACAAAAAATTTGTGATTTATCTCCTCCTCTTCTTTGGTGCTTGTACAAAGTAAACAAACTATTCCAGTATTTTTACGTTAAGTTTGCTGTCACTGCAGCCACATATTTATCCTGCAGATAAGAATGTGGAATCGATCTTTTTTAGCAAACATCCAAGCAGTAAATAATTTCTCAAAAGGAAAGACTGTTTTTTACAAAGACAAAACAAGTGTCAGGTTGGAGAAGGATAAACATCTAAGTTTTTTACACTCTTGTAACCACAGAGTTGGTCCAGCAGTGATATATAAAGGATCTACTAATTTAACTTATATAATCTTGACAGAGGGTGACTTCTAAAAAAGACGTGCTAACTTGATTTGGACACACGCGACATAACCACATATATAACACCCACACATTTTTCTCCCTCTCTTGATCTACTTTGTAAATAAATGTAATTTATTGCCACTGCGAACAACAGTCTCTCTGAGTTCAGGCACAGCCAGCTCAACTAAATCAACTTCAATGACAGCAACTCTAACAGCAGGCCGGTCATCGAGGAACTGTTTGGAATTCAAGATCAATGAGAAGGGGAGCAACAGAGAAAGAGGGAGACAGCTTATCACAGGGGGGTAGGGATACACATCATTCACTTGCTTTCGCATTTACACACACACACACACACACACACACACACACACACACACACACACACACACACACGCGCACACACACATGCAAACACACTCTGACTCTTATCTACAGCCCGAGGGGAGTAAGTCGGAGTCAGCGAGGTCCCCTGCACAGAAATAGTCGCCATGGCTCTCCACGCCTCTTGATTACTGCTTTAGATCTCAGCAGGTGAAGGACAATATTGTTCAGGCATTGTATGGGGAAACCTAGCTGAAACCCCGCAGCTGTACCTCACATTTGCATTGGTTTCTTTCTGTACGAGCTCATACCACCCCTCATCCTGTGCTCAAGTCCCCCAGGAAAACAGTCATGGTTTCATTATTTTATTCTGGTTTTGAAAACCTTTCCTAAGGGAATCACATACATTGAGCTGTAATGACATGAGTGTGTTTGTGTGTGTTTGTGTGTTTGTGAAGCACTTCACATTAAACGAACCAGCTTTTGTTGGCGGGCTTGTGAATTGATGTGTGACGCTGGTGACTGTAATGGGACATTTTCCCTGTGAATGACCAGGCCAACTTATCATTCCCTTGGGTTTTCTTACCCTTCAAGTCAGATAGTTAGTGTGTGAAGTATCATGTGTTTGTGTGACTTCCTTTATGTGTGTGTGTGTGTGGAGAGTTAAGAAATGGGCCTGTCAGAAGTGAATGATCAGATTAATCAGGTGGAACATAGTAGACAGCAGGATTAAGACGCACCAGGGAGGGAAAGCCCAAATATAGGCAGGATCAAGACACACTTCATGCCGTGTGTGTGTGTGAAGTGTAGACTTACTTATGTCATGTGATGTCTCATGATAGGTCTTTTTCCATTTGAATTGCTTTACAGTGTTAGATGTGAGCCTAAAAGAAATCAATTATAAACATAGAGGATTAAATGAAATGAAAAGATTTGATTTAAATCCTTAATAACTATAATAATATAACCGAGAGCAACAATGATCATAATAATGGTAATGTTAAATGAACTTCTTTTTCTTTGTGAACACTCCTGTCTAGTGCAGTTTAAAGGCCAGAGAAACACACTTACAAATCAGTGGCAGCATTTCCCAGTGACGTGCGTGCCTTTTAAGCGGGGTAACCCTTTTGATCACTCTGCCAGGTGACAAACGAGTGAACATTTCAAAGACAAATTATTTCACCAGCTGGTCTTAATGGCATTAACTGTTAAGCAGAGGGAGTGATGCTGGAGTAAAGCCAAACAAGTTATTTACCATGACCATCAGCTCATTCAACATAAATGAACTTTACAAGCCTAAATGGATAGATCATCAGGAGAGGAGATAACACCCTGTATTTATCCCCTCAAGCTATCCATTTAGTTATTCAATCACTGAAAAAATGCACATCCACTTACCCATTTGCTCTAACAAGTACCGATGCTGCTTTGCCTTTTAATGCACTGAAATAAAAACAGTCATCAATAGTAATGGCGGCCTTATTTTGTTGATAATGTCCACATTTATTACCATCCATTAATGTTTGTTTAGCTGATTTGCTTGGACTATAACCTCCATGCATGCATCGTATACGCTTCTCAACAGTTTATGTGAGAAATCCTGAAAAAGTGAAGGCTAATTGAATTGGAGGTGGAATATATCGTACTATTAGGTGCTATTTCCAGTCGGTGGTACGCTATTTAGATTCTTGCGAAACCATTAGAGCTAACCTTTATCAGATTTCATATCACATTGTTATCATTACATCTCTGATAAGACCATTTCAATGTGTTTTTTCCCCCAATGATTATCATAATTTTTTTTTAAATCTTCCTTATTCCTTGTATTCACTCTTCTCTTCCTCCTTCTTGGCTGTTTCTCCAGAGCCACTCTAATTAAATATGGGGTCGGTGGCGGTACACAATCTTCCAGCCGAGCAGAGGAGAAAGGCTCTAATTCCAGCTCTCAGGATGGAACTGTGACACACAATGGCCCTGCCATCCTCAGTGCCCCCCCATAGACTCACAACTGAAAGTCCTCTCCTCAGGCAGCTTTTTAATAGGCCTCTCCTCCCCTCTGAACACACACCCACACACACAAACACACATTCACAGCCGCACGCTAACACACATGCACCTGTGATGCAGTTCACACGTACAGTACACGGCTCTCATAGACACAGACTCATGCAAGCCTGTGACCCCCCCCCCCTGTGAGTGACTGTCGCTTGTGCTGCAGCTCACACTGCTTTGGGCTTTTTGAAGTGTTCTTAAGGCCAGACGACAGCCGCTAAGCTCGGTCTACTCCTGGACTTGCCAGCACTGTAAGAGCAGCACTCTAGGGCAGACGGTTGGGGACTAAAGGGTCTAGGCCATTTCCCCCACGTTGTGTAGTTTTTAAAAGCACTTGAGGCATAAAGGTTTGCATGAAATGTGTTTTAAAAGCAGGTAGTTCCGGCTGGATGCAGTTTTCTAATGTGAATGTTTGATTTCCAGGGAAATGAAAGAAAAACAACTCTGATGGGCCACCTCTCATTTTACCATATTTAATCAAATCTGGCTGACATTTGTTTTTTTTTATAAGCAGAGGTGGCAGGTTGAATTCCAATGAATAACGTTGACATTACACTTTTGAGCCAGATGTAAGCAGGGTTTGTGATGTTTTTGCCCGTTGTAAAAAAGAATCTGGTGACTAGCATTTTTCATCATCACTAAGAACAATTTATGTAGTATTTTGCAAATCTATCCCACTGTTGATATTTAAATACAGAGCTCAAGTATTTTAATTCCTGTCTGAAAATGGAGAGAAGACAATCTACTACACACTGCAGTGCTATCTGTTTTTTTTTTTAGAAAACTGATCCTCTTGTTTCCAAAAATCAAACCATCTATTTGTGACGCTATGTGAAGGAATACTTCAGTAGAAAATATGTCTCATGTATTGTTGTCACAGATAGGAATGGGAGGGAGGGGGTGGGGGTGGGGGGGCTGAGAAGTAAAGAAATACATTTCCATGCTACAGCTACAGACATGAAAATGACTGGAAGCTTCTTTTAGGTTATGTGTGGGTATGTGCCGTTGGGGATGGGGGTGGCATTAAGCTGTATCCTGTGCGCCCAGGGTTTTGGAATCTTTACCGATGTGTTTTTGCCCTGAATGATAATTCTGCCTGTTGGAAAGACTAGGGGGTTGTTGTGCAATATCTTGGCACTCAGCTCTTCCCTCCTTTCCGTGCCATCTTCTCCCCTCCACCACTCTCTGTCCTCGCTCCTCTTTTCCTTCCAGCTACCCTCCCTCAGTCCTTTGCGCTCACTGAGACCTTCGAAGTGCCTTAACAGCACAAAGAAACAGTGTTCAGTCGGGGTGGGAAGAGTGAGAAAGACCTCGTCTGCTCAGCGTGACGCCCATTACGTATTGATCTGGACTCTGGGGCAGGGCAGCGAGGGCAAGTTTATGTTTGCACCTAAATAGATAAAAGACAGAAACAACGGGGGAGAGTTGGCCATGTAGAGGCCTCGGTATGTCGATTTGATTTCTTCTCAATGATAAACAATGTTAGTTTGGGTGGGGGGGGTCAGTAGAGTAAAGGCATAAATTTCAGCAGCACATTCAGCAGCCTGATTGTGAAATCTCTCTGTGCTGATGTGTATAAGCCCATTGATCTGAAGGGGGGAATTAATTTGCCCTGGCAGTGATGCGGGAGGGAGCTAACTTCATGTTATAAGCCAGCGTCAGATCCAAGCTATGTTCAATTAAGCCTGTTAACAAAGACAGAGGGATGCACTTAACATAATCTGATTCATGGAAGATAGTTATATCCTGGTATTTTTGCCATTCATAACAATGCAGGGGTGTCCTGATCCAGACTGTTTGTCTAAACTTATATTTATGGTCAGAGCAGCGGTTCAAAGGCTTCGTTGTTATGTGAACAAAAGTTACTGCGTTATAGTTTAAGTCATTTCTCATTATTACAGCATCCTGCTCATTCAGCTAAACTATTTGCCTGCAGGTGGGTCTACATTACTTACTGTTTATGCATCAGGGGCTTTCCCATGCTCAAGGTTTTTCAGGTGATGAGGGTCCCATTGCCTGCATTTGAATCTTCATGTTACCCTTCAGGGATAGGAGTGCGTCTAGGGGTGTGTTTAAGGGTGCGTGTCTGGGAATATGTGATTTCCCAATGACAAAGCAGCATAATAGTAGGGTAGGCTTTAGTCATAAAGCAATTGGGATAATCTGCTGGTTTACCAGCAAAGCTCCCAGAACACCCACACTGTAAAGGATCAGAGCCAGGAGGGGGGGGGGGGAGAGAAGAGAGAACCAAAAAGGAGAAAAGGAAAGGGAAGAAATAACATTTTTTATTTCTTCCTAAACAAATCAGATTGAGTGTCATGTGGCTATCAGATGGATACGTTGTTGTGATTATCCCAATAAAGTGTGAACATGATACTCTCACCACAACAGTCAAACTCTGAAAGGTGTTTAGAGTCAGTGAATGTGTGCTGGATAGGCTTGCTGGAGCTTGCTCCTCTCACCTAACTCCTCACCAAAACACACTCTTTGATCTCACGCAATCACCCACACCCATGCCTGGTGAACAGATTCAATCTGACGGATAAGCACCTTTTACTTGCAGCTGGGTCTGTGAATCTTAAAGAAGCACATTGGACAGATATGAATCTCACTCTCTTCCTTCTTGTCCAGCTCTTTCCTTTACATCTTTTCAACTAAAGTGGGTTCAATGCTGCTTCAGGTCTTATACTAGAGCCAGTTTTAAGTTAGCTCTGGCACGATGCAAACGTCCTCATCCTGGAAAGACCTTTACATTGATTATGTTGTTGTTCATGGAACTGTAGTATGCTGCACATGACTATTGTATAGCCAAACTGTGACATTACTGTAGGAATTTGAATTTAGTCAGTTCTGTAGGTTTCCGGCAATATCGTTTCTTTGTGTTCATGTTGATGTTTCCCCTGTAATTGTCGAATTTTATGTATTTATTCATCAGGGTGAAATCCTTACCCTCCACGATGGGCACACCTTTTTTTTCTGTTTTTTGCACCATGAGAAAAATTTCCTTTACCATGAACATTTATTCTGACTGAACTTTAGCCAGCCCTTCTCTCACTTTCATCTGAGGGATTTTCAAACAAGTCATTTTATTCTTTGCCCACGGGGCAAGTGTAACATGGTATAGAAACATGTTGGAGAAGCAAGAAGGGCAGATGGGCAGGATGTTCACTGTTCATTTTAAGGTGCTAAAAGATAAAACAATGGTAATTTTCACACAATTCAACGCTAATAAAACTGCATATCTGACAGAAGATAAAATTTTACAGTTATAAAGTAAAGCAAAAAATGGAGATGTTCCCACTACTCTTGCCATTTCTGCTGTTGTAATACTGTTGATGTTCATTTCTTGATAGTCGTTATGAACTCTCAGCATAATTAAATCAAATGGTTTCCAGTTTAGTCTTTTTCCTTACACATCACATGATACAAGTTATAGACAACCAATATTTAAGGGTTATTTGGGAATATAACAGTTGTTCCCTGCAAAGATCTTAACTAATAAATAAGAAACCAAGAACTCTAATGCAGAGTCTTTTCTTATCCTGCCTACCTTGTTATTCTCCATGGAGCCAGTGGAGTTGATTGTGTACATCTTTTTCTTCATTGTCAATCCACTGTTGAAGTGTTTGAATTAAATAAGAGTACTGGAAATAACAGTCCTTTCCTCTCTGTGGCTCCATTCCTCATATTTCACCAATCCCTCTCTCTTCAGTTTTTGCTTTCCTTTAAAGTCAATTTTTCAAAGCAATGGGTGCCAGCTGTCATTGGAAGGGGGATTAGATTTTGATGTTTTTTTTCTTTTGCATCCGTTGAGGCTCCACTGCAAAAGAGTCTAAACTTTTTCTTTAAAAAAAATTCTAACTCAGAGGAATTTCGGCTTCTTCCCTGTCATTTGGTACCACTTCCAAATGAAGCATTTCCTGGACATTCTGTCAGATTTCAATGCATCTTAGAGAGTGAGTGTACTCGCTAAAGCGCACAAAGAAACTCTTTAAGCGGCACCTTTCCGTGACTGACTTGAAAAAGTAATTGCAGGTTCTACTTCTTGGCTTTTTGGAAAGGAAGACAGATGGATGATTTTTTAATTCTTTTGTTATCATCATCCTTAAATTTCTATAAAGATGCCAGGAAAAAAAAAACAAAAGTAGAGAAATGGAGCTGACTGCATGTTGAATGCACGAAGTGTGTTTTATGTTGGTAAAAAAAGGTCCATTTTTAATCCATACTTTTAACTTAAGTAAATTTGATCTGCTTGCATCTGAATGAGTGACCTTGCTCCACATACACTTAACGAAGCAATGTTTTTCTTTTTCTTTTTGCATCTGTTTCTTCTGTCCCTTGAGAGGTGAGCACACACATAAAGACAGACGGGTTTTTATGACAACAAACGCACGCTTTTTTTCTGGGAACAGTCAGCAGTAGTAATGAGACTAAGTGTGGCCAGGCGGACGGGCAAATGAATGAAACAGCTACAGAATCAATGGCTGTGTTTGATTTGCCCCCGCTAATTCAAAGAGACCATCTGATAAATTGAGAGGATGGGATGTACATCAGAATAGCAAGGGGCGCATCTTTGTTGTTCCCCATTTGCAACCAAATTGCACCCCAACCCAGAGGAGAATGTTAGCCTTGTGTGTGTGTGTGTTAGAGAGAGACAGAGAGACAGAGAGAGATAAAGAGAGAGCCTGGTTGCTAAGATGTGTGAGTTTTCAGGAGGTCCTGCTGAAAGCAAATGAAGGGAGTGCTTGTGTCAACATTCTGATGGCAGTGATGAGCCACAAAGCCCCCTGGTCAAACATCCAAAGAGCTGCAACACCCCCCTGCAAAAAAAAAAGAAGCAAAAAAGCAAAAAAAAGCAGAATCAGTGGTCTCAGTGTTTCTACACTCACAGGGATGTTTTACTATACATGTTCACAAGTGCACGAGGCTCCAGAGAGATAGAGAAATGTTGGAAATATCACAATCAGAATGTGTATGAACAACCATCTGCAAAATACTGTGGAACAAAACATTTTCATGACACTGCAGACTTGGTCGCCTACTCCATTTGTTGTATGCATGCACAGCATATCTCTTTCTGTAGATAGAAATCTACCGGATTGCGATCCGTCATGTAGAAGCTATAATAGAAAGTAGTCCATGTGTTTTTCTGCAACCAAGTATGATGGACCTCTTTTTTTTGATATGCACAACAATGACTGTTTCAATGTAACTGTCACAGGAATTTGAGACAAGTTTTCAAAAGGTCACTGACTAGAAACTACAACCCTAGATACAAAAGATTTGGGACATAGTGTAAAATGTGAATTAAAGCAAAATACAACGATTTGGAAATAGCTTAAAGCAATATTTTAGTGGAGACATGAGACATTTTACTATTTCATTAAAGATATCGGCTCATTTAACATCTTTTAAAAGTTGGAACTGGGCAATATTTTCCATTGTGGAGTATCCCCTCTTCTTTTAACAACAGCCAGTAAACAGTCTGTAAACGTCTTGGAACTGAGAAGACAACTTGCTGGACCTTTGGGAAAAGAATGCTGAGCCATTTTTCTCTGATGTAGGATTCTTGCTGCTCAACAGTTCTTGGTCTTTTATTCTGTAGTTTGCCTCTCATGATGCCCCAAATATTTCCAGTTGATGAAAGGTACCTGGACTCTTCTACTATGAAGCCATGGTGCTGCTGACAGATGGGAGCATACGATGTTCTAAAATCTGTATATGCATTTTAGCTTTGCAACAAACCAGATAGTAAGGCAAGGCAAGTTTATTTGTAGAGCACATTTCATGAACATGACAATTCAAGGTGCTTTACATACAAACATTAGACACATTACAGCAGGATGCAGAAAGCATTAAGAACAATTTAAAAACAAAATGAATTAACAAAAATAGACAATAAAATAAATAAAGAAACCCGCAGAGAAAATCACTTGTTATCATAAAAGGCTGCAAATAGAAAAGTTTTTAACCCTGATTTAAAACTGCTGAGAGTCTCAGCAGAC
>JAOXYM010000001.1:9948426-9962715 GCA_028567055.1 Leptatherina wallacei
GATCACTTTCACCTTTACGGGAGCAATGACATCAATAATGCTTCTAATTTTACCATTGAAATGATCCACTAGCTCATAAACTGAAGGCCAGGAGAGGCGGGGGGTGAGGGAGAGAAAGCTGATAAAAACATTTCACTGGCATTTTCACCCATGTACTCTTTTGTGACGACCTCTGTTTGGACATTTTTGATAACAGCACTCTCAAAGAAAACACAGGAATGGTCAGACAGAGCAATGTCCATCACCACGACCGTGGAAATATTTAGACCTTTAGAGATAATGAGGTCCAAACAATGTCCTCTGTCAAGGGGTTTTTTCATTTACATGTTGGATCAGACCGAAATTATCGAGAACGGAATACAACTCTACGGTCATTCTGTCCTGAGCCTTATCAGTATGAATGTTAAAGTCTCCTGTTATAGATAAACAATCAAAGTCAACACAGATTATTGACAGTAGTTCAGCAAAGTCTTCAAAAAGGCTTGGACAGTGTTTAGGTGGCCGATATATTAAGGAACAACACACAGCCAGGGGAATTCATCTGGAGAGCTACATATTCGAATGAAGTAAAGACATCTGTTTACATTGGAATGAGTCATTAAACAAAGCAGCCACACCTACACCTCACTTACCTATTCTGGATTTACTAACAAAAGTAAAGTTTGGAGGAGTCACTTCAATCGTAACAACTGACTAATTTTGTCTGTCTAACCAGGTTTCTGTTAAAAATAGAGCACAATAGAGCTATAACCTGCATGTTTGGATGGCACACTGAACACAGTTTACAGTCAATAATTTCTGAAAGTGTTCCTGAGCCCATGCAGTCATATCCACAACAGGATTAGACTTGTTTTTAATGCCATCCCACCCAAGTGCCCAAAGACCACAAAGATGTCTTCAGATTCCCTGAATCTTTTTAATGATATTATGTTCTGTAGATCAGTTGTTCCCATACCATTTTCCAGGAGTATCCCCTTGATACAACTATCAAAGCCCATGGACCCCCTTCCCCACACTGTGCTAAAACCATGCATGCTGGCTGAGTCCTGTCCTTTGATAAAACCAAAATGTAAACAAACCAAAATTAAGAAAGAAAAAAAAACTTGAGCAGATCCACTTCAATTCGTCTTCATGGACATTGGCTTCATTTTAATCACACTGGCTCTTCGGGGCCAGCTTCAGGGACCCCCTGTGCTCTTTGATACCACCTTGGAGGGTCAGGGACCCCAGGTTGGGAACCACTGCTGTTGATTATGAAATGTTAAAAGTTTTTATATTGAGGAAGATTATCCTGAATTATCTACACAACTTGTTGATGGAGATTTTTGTTTATTTCTGAATCTCTGTTCATCTTTACTTGTGAGATACTCTGCTTAATGAAATTGTACTTTTTATATCCTGTCATGTTATTGACCTGTTACCAAGTAACCCAGTGAGTCACTAAATGTCTCAACACCTCTTCAGTTTAGTTACCACTTACTTTTCCAGCATATTGTTGCTTCCCTTCCTGGTTTTTAGACATAATGCTGACAACAAATTCAAGATGAGAACATATTTTCAATAAATAATATTTTTTTAAATATTTGATACTTTTTCTGTTTTTCATTGTCAATGAAATGTTAGTTTAAGACATTTGCAAATCTTTTATTTTACTTAGATTTTACACAGCATCCCAACTTAATTTGAACTGGGTTTGTACGTGTAAACGAAATTGACAAGGGTACATAGTAGCATCAAAAGATGGCATTAAGGGCTACATTACAGGGAAACAAAACAAAGATTCAGATTATTTCTATTTCAGTTGTTATTGGATTTGTTCATTCTTTAGATGCAGAAACAACTGGTTACTTGTGATTATTGATGTTAGCTTTTTTTCAAAAATCTTTTAGTAAAAGGTGTTTCCATTTGTCAATAGCCTATACATATCAGCTAAGTGTGTTCTTTTGATTTTTACTTTTATTTGACTTTATTTGATGCACAAAAAATAAATGGAAACTCGAAAGAAAACCTGTTTCAATTCAATTTGATTAAACTTATTTTCAAAACGTTGGTGTCTGCAAAAATAATAAGGTTTTAAGAAGTTCATAATTTTCAATGCACAAAAGATTCAAGATGTTTTTTTTTTGTATTTGATAGTAGACAAGAGTTGTAAACAGGAAATGTGGTAGAGAGAGGCAAGTGTGACATGAAACAGAGCTCTTTTGGCTAAATTTTAACAAACATAGATGCTATGATTCAGATCTCTGATTCACTCCAATATCTCACTGATAGATGTTTGTCATATTTTTACACAAAATCCTGTCATAATATGCGTCTATTTGTGAGAACTGCATGAATACACATCTGAAGCCCTGTATTGCCGCATGTGATTCCTCAAAGAAGATTTTGATTATTTTCCACCAAACTGGATTCCATGAAAAGTGATTACTCTTATCAAGCCATCACTCCTTTAATCTTTGTTGTTTGCAGCTAATCATATCACAGTTGTATCTGTGCATAACATCATGCACCGGGTATTTATGCTGCATGCATGTCAGTGCCATGGTGTGTGCATTCTTCCACAGCTCATTTGAGACTTAGAACTTAGGCCTTGAGCAGTAGTTTGTCCAGATGTTTGGTGTGCGGGTGAACATACTACTTTGGAAACTTTCCCACATGCTATCTGGTGTGGTTGACTCTGCACTGGCCTCAAACATCAAAACAACCCAGGTCTAAAAATAGCCTCAATCATTCCACACTCATAATGTCTGATAGTCAGAGCCAAGCTAGGACACACTGTTACAAGCTAGTATATCGCATTGCTCTTAGGTAGGATTTTTAAGGCCCTGATATTTACATCTTTATGCTGACTCTTCTTAGCTACATCATGCTATTTAGTTTTAAGCTAAAATACAAAATCTAACAAGGCAAACATACAACAAAACCACACTTTCTGTGCAGTAATGTTTTATTTCAACTATACATGCCGTGTTAAAAAAAAATCAACAAAGATCATGGAACAGAAAAAGAACATTATTATTTACACATTCACAGTACAACTATACAACATATCTACACGCTCAAATACTCTGGAGATCAAATATACAGCTGGCTGTGCATTGCCATGTTGCACAGTATTTAAACCAAAATTACATAAAAAAAGAAGAAAAAAATCTGCACAAAATCCACACATACACCAAGCTCTGACTGAAATATGAAGGCTTCAATTTAGATTGCAACAAAAAGACCCAGGTCATATTGCAATGTACAAGGCAGTTGAGCAGTGTATGTTGAGAGCATGTTTGCGACGTCGGTGTGCATGTGCTGAGTAGAAAAGAGAGCCCAAACACTGGTTAGATGACAGGCAGAAAGTCTTTACATACAATCATCACTTGTAAACAAAATGTGGCTTTGGGCTAAACAGGCAACTGACACTTAGACAAGATTGCAAAAATCACCCAAATCATGTACGCACTGCTACGAGAATTGATCCCTCGGTCGTCCCTTCTGGCCAAGAAAAAAAGAAAAAAGAAGAATTCTTGTCACTGCAATCCTGGAGGATTACAGATTATGCACCACTGCTGTTCATGCCAAGAGATAGCTTTCATGTGAACACTGTGTTAATACATTGGCTGTGGGCAGGATGTGCTGCATTGAGCCGACCGCTCCACAGTGCAAGGTCTGACCACCCTACATCCTACGGTCATGAAAATACATTCACTGCATGGCACCACTGTGTTGTGGAATAACACAATTCTTATTCACACCGGCAGCAAAAGAAAATAATTGACTCATTTCCCAATAAATGTTTACAAACTGTCATTATATTTGACTGGCATTCCTGAGCGGATTTTTGACACACATCCTGCTGAATTTCAAATTGTTTTTAGAACATATGACAATAACATACAGAGGACCAATCGACATTGCCAATATTATATACTGTATGTGTTTGTTTCTTTGAATAAGGCACACAATGCACAGATTCAGGTTCACTTCCCTAAAAATATCATACTCCGTATTTATAGTATTTAAGTATATACAGGACCATGTCATTCCCAGCATGACTCATTTGGAAACATTGGTAAGTGTTGCGTTGATTGTACACTGGCCATTAGCAGGGAAGCACAGGGCACAGGGAACACAGGCTGCAGAACCAGCGGAACAGATGACAAAGATGTTGCATCCATGTGTTGTACTACCATCAGTTTAATATATCTTTACTAGATTAATACGGGAGGCAAACTATAGTGTTCTTCTGTTAGAGTATACAAGTTTAACACAAGTATCCTGAAATGTCAACTTCATATAAATGGGCTAAACTGTTGGTGTTAATTTTACATGGTAAATTCTTTCAAATAAGATGTTTCCTTGTTTTAAAAAAAAAAAAAAATGTATATTGTTTCAAAGTAATTTATAGAATGAGTTGGTTTTTTCCTTAATATTACTGCTACATAAAGACAGAAGACTCAAGAATCAACATTATAATCATTACAAATGGGCAGTGAAGGTTTGGGTAAGTTTCAGTCTGGGAGAGAAACATTTTATCCCACGCATCAGTTTAAACACTGTGCTTGGTTGCTCAAATTTGTACTTGTACACAAGTGAATGTGCACACCCATATCAGAGGCTTTCCAAGCATGGTTTAGGAGAAAATGCATCAAAGACAAACATCTGTCTAAAACCAATAGCAGCAAAATATTGAGTCAAATTTCCCAGTGACATACAAAGTTCCTGTTTCTGTATACACCAAGCACGATCAGCTTCACCATAGCCCAGTCTAATTACCACTATAGAGTGACACACATAAATGTTTCAGGCTTGGTTCAGAAGGGTTAAAAAAAGACCAAAGAAGAGACAATATTGTTGAAATGAAAGACAGTGACTTAGGTCTTCAACAGGTCATAAGGTGCATCCTCTGGCACCGCTCTCGAAGGCCTATTTTGTGTACTGCTTTTGCACAAATCTGTTTTCCAGTCAAATAACACACATTCAAACATTCATTTGCACTCGTTTGCTCTTTGCTTGCTGCTTGATTCAGCTGTTTGTGGTCATATGTATCTAAAGCAAATCACACACAATGATTATTGATCTTCCTCCTATCTGCCATCTTACTACCAGAGACATGGCCTACCTCTCCTCTCTGTTCAGTTCACATTAGTGGGAAGACAGTGCTCAAGGGCAGCGACAATTGAGACCCATTCTTCAAGTATTCCACTGTTTTTGACCTGGTACCACATGCACATACGCCTTAGTGGCCCCTGCTGTTGTCCTAAACCTCGTACCTAATATTGGAACGGGTGACACCCAAGCCCAGATGCAATGGGTAGCAGCAGATTCACCACTGTCCACTGTTCATATCCTGTGGCTACCAGGCACAGGGAGGGAGATGGGAATCAAAGGAGTAGATACCCCAGTGAGTATTTTTGGCCATGTGTGGTTTTCCCTTTTTAGAATGAGTAACTGTGAATATCATTTAAAGGGGGAACACAACTCAAGTTGATACACCAACACACACTAGGCCTTATCCCATCCACACACCCCAAACCTTCAGGGTGCAGTGCTCTACAGGTCACAAGCTCACTCAGAAGTGTCCATGATGTTTTAATAACTGTACTTGTTGACCACTCGCATTTGTGGAGTCTGTGGAGAAAACCCATTGGGTTTAGGGGGCACATCTGGCTTTATGGATGGGGTCCGTTTAAGGCCCGTACGAGGGAGGGAGCCATGCCCACTATAGCTGCTTTGTCGGGACATAGAGGGTGGGTGGGGTGAATGCATTCCTGATGCCAACACAGCACCATGCGAGTCAAGTCTGGAAGGGGGTGTTGGAGGTATGTAACCCCCTCTGTTCATACTGTGTTGCCGAGACACAGACACCCCCATTGTTACTCCATTTGGTGAAGTCGATAAGGAGTGCCTGTGAGAGGCACTCCGGTGAAGTTGGTACCCCCCTCTTTGCCTCTCCAGCGTGCCCCCCATGCTCAGGCTTCCTGTTGGTGTAGTGGGAGTTGTGGGCATGGGCACATCAACCCTCTTGGTGGGGCTGTGCCTTGGCAAGGAGGAGGAGGGAGAGTACAAGGAAGCCTCACGACTGGGCACCTTGGGGGGTACTTCAGTCAGTTCCTCCATGGGCTCCAGTGTGAGTTGCGGCCTCGGCCGTGACCCTGGTCCCTCTTGAAGAATGGCCTTGGGGCTGGCCACAGAGTCATTGAGGTGTTTTAAAAGGTCATTTAGGGTATTCCTGGCATCCACAGACCTCTTCTGATCTTTCCTACTTCCTTTAGAATCTAAATTCTTTAGTCTCTTTTCAGATGAATGTGGCAGAGCCTCATCTCCGTCACCGCAGACATCAAGGGTAGGGTGATCGTGTGTGGCGTTGGGCAAGACAACCGCACTAGGGATGTGGGAGTGTCCCAGAGCAAGGTGAGGGTGGTGGGAGTTTGCGTTAGCAGGAGCAGGAGAAGAAGGAAGGAACTGTGGACTCTTGGCTGATGAGTTGGACTCCTTTTTGGGACCGCTGACCTTCCCCTGAGCCCTCTCCCACTGGTTCTTGATGGGCTGTAGGCCTTTCTGCTGAAGCACAGGCGTGGACTCGGGTGTGGGCAGAGCAGCTAGCTCTGGAGGTTGACAACCGTCCCGCAGAATCATGGTCTTTGTGTCACCATTTGGTGTATTCAAGTCTTTGCCATTGCTCAGCAGGTTGGTATACAGCTTGGGAGAATCAATATTGGTTTGGTACTCCTAAGAACATGACACAAAATCAAAAGAGAATGATTAGAAAGTGTCTCATTTTATTGACTCACTGGTTTCTATGTATAATATAGCATAGGAGCTGTTTACGTGGCCGTACCTTTACAGGGCTGTCGAAGAGGCCATTGAGCTTGACAAAACTCCCTGTGGAGTCAGAGCAGGAGGGTGCAGACTCTGTATCCTTGTGGACATGTCTTGGTTTGCGGAGGAAAGAGTCCCGGTAGCAAAACACAATCAGACCAGCCAGAAGAGCTCCCATGAGAAAAGCAGCAAAGACGCAGGTGATGAGGATGTTCATGTGGACCATCTGGTTGGTATCACCTGTATGGTTATCCCACATACCTATAAAACAAAAAAGGTTTTGGTTAACCCCCTTACATACAAATTTGACCTGCTAAAAAATGCGTTTGTCTCCAGTTCCACAGTGCAGAAAAGTGCATGTTTGTGTGTGAAAACAACCATGCATGACATTCTGCTTTTGCAACCATCCCATACAAGGTACCCACAAGATCATCCACAACCAGATTCCATAAACTAGTCATCTAAACACAGATGAGGGGGGAAAAAGTGAAAACTGGCCGACACTGTTATGTACCCAGATCAATTTCACCATCTACAGGAAAGACTGCTATGTTAGTTCAGCAAGGAAGACTTGATCCACGTTTCCACAAGAAACTGTGTCATGCATCCAGTACCAAAGGGTAAGGAGTGCACTCTTATCTGAGATAATAGCGAGCCAAATCAATGGTTTCGCAAAAGTGATCAACCGGCAGAGGACAGAGAGGCAGTGTTTGCATTCTAAATGTCCGGATAACTGCTGCTCTACATGAGATTTGTTAGTAACCACAGACATTGAAAGAGTTAGTCATCCATCGTGCGGCCACAATAGCGATGTGGCATCACAGGCCCAGTCAATGATCTACCAGCCAGGGTAAACTGTCACTACAGCTAGTTAAAAAATATACAGTGGTAGAAAGAAAAGCTAAAGAAAAGTTTTTGAAGAAATTATAAGAAATGGTGAGACCAGTAAGTGGAAGTTCAGTAATTAGATCACAGGAAAGAATTTAAAACAAAGAAAGTAAGAAACACAAGGAAATTAAAAAATGGTGACAAGAAAATAAAATATGCAACATAAATTATGCATGAAAATGCCAGCTTGATAAATAAAGAGACTAAATTAAAATGTCACGTTAGCTAATGGAAACCTTAAAGGCCACTATGTGCAAGTATAGTTTGTGCTGATTCACATTTCTGAGAGAGTAGCTGGCAGCTATCGGATCAGACTCAATGCAGCATGCTAGCTGCCTCCCTGTGGGCCTTACCCTCTTGCCCCCCTGGGATAGAGTCTAAAGAATGGGAGGTGGCTGGGTCATCCTGCAGCACAAAGCCTGAGCCGTAGAGCTCTGGACCAGGCTCAGAGCTGGGGCTCTGAGTGGGTATGAGTACTGGGGGGTGTATCGGCCCACTGGGCTGGACAGTGACTGGCGTTGATGAAAACTCCATGTCTGTGGTGACAAACAAACGGTTAACAAAATGTGCAGATGAGTGTAAAGCATACTGTTATCATCCCAGTTAGTCGGCGTGAGCAGAGTGAGGGGGGGGGGGGGATAATAAAACTTATCAGTATTTTCACATATATAGACAAATGATAGTACATTTTTGTTTCTTTATTAGAGAAAGGGAAAAGAAAGAGGAGGAACTGGTACACAACAGTGAGGATGTCATGGGGTGGTGGCTGGGCATGCATAAGAGTGGATGGATCAGAAAAGGGGGGGGGGGGCATTGAATCTGTGCAGAGGAAGAGCACTGATGTTGCTTGCTAGTTAAATTGTTGATGATGATGAAAATGAAGCATTAGCATTCAGGAGGCATTTGGTATGAAAGATCAAAGGTAGTAGTGGTGGAAAGAAAGGGTTGGAAATGCTGAACTCAAGGAAAGAAATCATTTGAATAAAAGATCAAACTAACCAGAGGTAGGGTCGCCAAAAGATTTGTAATCTGGCGCTGAAGTAGTGCCCAAAAACGCTAAAAGAATTAAAAGGACAAGAAATCATTATAAGGGAATTCAGAAGTAAAATAAATAAATAAATAAGAAATGAAAACTAAAACCCTTAAGAGACACTAAGAGTGCAGTTTAACAATACATATATGTAGCACTCGCTAGCAGTGTCACTTTCTCACTGGAAGCCCTCTGGTTCTGATCAGCACTGAGGTTCAGCCGGGGTCATGTTTAGCTGATACACGTCAATGCAATGACGCATTTAAGTGAAAGTAGCAAAGGCTCTTTTTCTGGCCGTTGAACACAAGACTTTAATCACTTGCACCAGCTGAACATGACCTGAAATTGTACATGTCCATGTTTGTGCCTCACAGGCAGCATTAGTTACAGGTGGCCATGTACTGTATGTGGATGTGTGTGTTAATACTGCACATAGACTCATGTAGGGGCAAGTTACTGGAGTGGTTATTGGTGTGAGTGTGCAGGCTCATGGTGTGTGTGAAGATGAGTTTGTGTTGCATTTGCATACAACGTGTGCATGTGTGCAAGTATGTGCAACACTGCGTGTTTGTTTGCGTATGCCTCAGGTTAGATGGCGTGGCATGGATATGAGATTTATACCTTGACAGTCTCCCGTGTGAGCTGTGTTTCCAAATTCGACATCCTGCTCATATCCAGTCCTGGAAACAGAAAGGAGACTTAGATATTAATCAAAAGCTGCGACGAAATCTTATAGTCTCATTTTCTCATCTCTGCTATTTGTGGTTCATATTGCAGCTGGGACTTGGAACTCACAAAACACCCGACTGTATCCTCTCACAAGTTCCATGAGGCTTCCAGCCACAGTAAGGATCCCTTGATGCGATGCAGGACCTGATGCCACACAAACACAATCACACCTGGTTTAATCATTCTAGAATGGGCACCATTATCATTTGGGACTGATTGAACATTAACCACAACACATCAGCTGAAGCTCTTATCGGTCCCTTTATGACATTTACTTGAAAAACAAAACAAGTCACAAACCTATGGCTGACCCCACAGCTGTGTACGTGCGCAGCAAGGCGTCACTTACTTGTGGCAGGAAGAATGCCTTTCACAGCGACTCAGGGGAACACGGATGACACAGCTTGAAAAGGCGGCATAAAGGCTGTGTGTCTCTTTGTCCACGTGCAGTGAGAGGACACGCTTGTCATCTTCTCTACTAGACAGGCACCTGGAAAGGGAAGGGCGAAACCTAATCAGAGTTCTGTCAGATAAGTCTGTCTTCTATTTCAGTCCCGGTAGATTTAATCACCTGTTAGGTGGAGGAGTCACATAAAGCTTTCTCTCACAGTTTAACAGGATTTTAACCTCTGACACACGGCAGCGTGCGTGTAAGCTCCCACAAATAATCACAAATGAAAAAAAGGGGCAGCAAGCAGACGCTGCCGTCTGTGTCACAGAGCTTTGCTGACTCCTCTCCCAGTAGACAGAAGAGAAACAGAGAAGAAAGCCAGACAGAAAGAAGGTTAAAAAGTGAGTGTATTCCTACTTGGCTCTGTTGAAGACATCTATCTCCTCCAGGAGCAGGCTGTCATTCAGGGATACAGAGGAGGTCTTGGCCAAAACCTTGAGGATGACCCCAGACTCAGCCCCGATGAACACTACTGTGTAGTTCTTGTGGGGTCCTGCTTCATTGTCCACAGCCAGCGCTGTCAGCCTGTACCTTTTATATACAGCAGAGTCATGTGTTAGTAGAATAAATGACTTTCTGAATAGGATAGCCTGTTTAAGTTTATCTGAGAATATAAACTTCTTTTGGCTATAGACTTACTAAACATGAACACAAAGCCTCCTTTGCCTAATATTTCCCCTCAACAGTTTAAAGACACTGATGCATGTAAATCCTCATATTCAGTCTGAATATATTATGACTGAACTGAAGATTGCATT
Source organism: Leptatherina wallacei (assembly GCA_028567055.1). Taxonomy (NCBI): domain Eukaryota; kingdom Metazoa; phylum Chordata; class Actinopteri; order Atheriniformes; family Atherinidae; genus Leptatherina; species Leptatherina wallacei. The sequence continues at coordinate 9,959,096 of JAOXYM010000001.1, forward strand.
AAAACCTCAGCTGGGTTCAAACAGCTGTGTGACTGGAGAAGTCCGTATGTTTTATTTGCAGAACAGTTAACATCCCTCAAACAAAAGAATTCATAAATACAAATTTCAGAAATGTAGACGTGCATTAGCACGGACAATTATTCTTTGTGTGTTTACCGGACACGTGTTTTGGTGAACCAAGGCTCATCCCCAATAGAAGGCACAGCTGTATCCATAAGTGGGTGGGACTTGATGAACTGCAGGGTATCGTCCGGGAACTCGATGGAGCTCTTAAAGGACGCAGCTGGACCGTGACCCGCACAGCTCCCGGGTCTGGGATAGAGAGTGTGCAAGCACAGAGGGCAACAGGTCAAAGGTCAGCCTATAGGATCACACACCAGGGAATAGTAACAACGTGCAATGAAATGGATGGAAAGTGCAGCGAGGGTTGGGTGGAGAGTAGCAGGTGTTTATTAGGATCACAAAAAGGCCTCAGCTGGAAACATAAAATATACATATGCATGATTATCCTCCATCAATGATTTACTAAGGTAATGAGGTGCTTCGTAGACTTTGTGTTTTTGGACGCAGGGCAGGGCATCAGCTATATGTGCTGACTGTAAACAGGTAAAATATTCAACGCATCTAATTAGGGCAAATTAATTATTTAATCAACAGCAGATGGTGAATGTGTGTGCTGGGTCAAAGCTAATAACCTGGTCCCTTACTAGTGATAAAGATTTGATTTCACTGCGTTTAACCTGGACAAAGGATGAGGAAAGGGAGAAAAGTGACAGCTGCTGTGTTAAACACCTGCTGCTCAACGAGAGGCCATGTGTAGGATCTGGAAATATTTCCCAAGTGTTGCTCTTTTGTTTTGCTTTCTTGGTTGGAGGTGGAGAAAAACAATCCTCAACACTCACCGGGGTTTGGGCAGCTTCTCCTCTGGAAATGGAGTCCACACAGAATCGGGGGTCTTCTGCTCTTTGAAGCGGCCCCAGAATACTTTCTCTATGTCAGCCATGGAGAAGGCACACACTGCTGACCCTGGGATGCTGTGGAGGATTAAATACATCGATGTAAATGCACATCCTCATCGGTGGTCATCAAAGCCAACGGCGGCTTTGGCTCACCTGTTCATCTGTGTGGTGAACACACCCACCACCGAGGGGACTCCATTGATGTCGATGATGTCAGTGATAGACTGAAGCACATCGAAGTAGAAGAAGGACTCCCCTGGCACGGAGCAGTTGAGCCTGGCCTTCACGAAAGACGTCCAGTGCTTCTCCAGCACCCGCTGTGACCCTCCAACGTCATTCTTACAGATTCGGGCCACACGAGAATACACAACCTGTGGAGAGCAGAGGTTTGGGAGAGGACTGAGGCGGGCGGAAGAGGAAGGCATCTCAGCGAGAGTCACTAAAAACACTTCAACGTGCTGAATAATGAATAACTCCATCCTGCAGCGACTCAGCACAAAACGCACACTTTATATTTAACTTAGCGAGATTGTTCACCGAGACTGAAACAAACATTAAAATGAAGATGCTCCGGACTGACTTAGAACATTGCAAAATTGTGTTTGAATGCACATATTACCAAAGCGTAGAGCATAAATGAGGTGCATAAAGCAGTTGGCTTAGATGTTTTAATAATTTACCAGTGCAAACCTCCATCAGAGGCCAGGTGTCACCCCAGCATTAGTAGGGTTGAAATATTTAGTAGCGGGTAGCTGATGGAGGATCCTGGCTTCCTGTGACTCGGTCAGACCAGCTGATGAGGCATGGTCAAATGTGAAGTTAGCCTCAAACATGCAACATCCTGCAGTAATTCCCTGTACATGAGTGTGTGTGTGTGTTGGAGCGAGAAGAAGACATAAATTGCACAGTCTCTGGGAGACAAATCCTCTCACTGTGTAATGGTTTTACATTAGTGAGCATTCCCAGAAAACACTGGTTGTTAAAAATTTCTTGTGCTATCTGATGTGATTTAGAGCCATCGCCTGAATGAGTCCCATTACCACCGGGTCCATTTGTGGCAGAAACAAATGCACCGAGGGAAGTGAAATCCTTTTTTTGGATAAAGGCCTGCATACGTTATTTGTGAGGAATATGGACTGCCTTCCAAACAGCAGGTGCACTGTCTTACCTTTCCAAGATTGCTGTGTTCCACTGCAATCTCTCGGTAGAAGAAGTACACGTAATTCCCATACTCTGCCGCATGCAAGAAATGAGGTTCTGAAAGAGACAGAAGCACAGAGTTCAAGTATATTTCTGCACCGTCACCACCACTGTGCATGTTGAATATTTCAGAGATTTGTACGAGGCAGTATATGACAGCGGTGACCTAGATTGCATGGGAGAGAACAGGCTACATTCCCATGGAGCTTGGCAAGACAGGAGAGCTCTCTATCACTCCAAAAAGCAGCTCTGACAACCACATATGTACATGCTAAGCTAGCATGGGAATTTAATTTTCTGGCAGGTTGGCACATGCATCTCCAGGAGGAGAAAAAAAATCAAAGATTCAGAGCGACAATGAGGCATTTGCTTACCTTTCAGCCATTTGGAGTCATATTTGATGGTTCTTAAGGCTGATCCATCACCCATACTACGATAGATGACGGAATCACTGGCCTGGAAATCTGCTACAGTTGCAGAATACAGCTTCCCTTCTAAAAAAGTCCCCAAAAAATCACAAAAGGAGCACAGTCAAAAAACTAGAGTACACTGCTTTTCAGTGCTTTGTTTCTCTTCTTTCATAAGGCTTAATTGGTTGAATTGTTATTGCTGCAGGCATTTATACTGTACCAAAGACACAGAGGTGATAATGAGAGCGTAAGTAGGAGCACATTAGTTGTTCCACAGCTAGACTGAGTATGTGTGTAGGCGGGTGAGCGATGTGACCTGTACCGGCAAAAAGTGCAACGTTGGTTTGCCTGGAGTCAAACGGGCACCGCGCCAGACCATTGATCTCTTCCCCATCAAACTCGAGGTTATCCAGCTGTAGGGAATCCACACATTTAGATAGGTTTGTCAGGAGATGAAGTGAAAACATGTTGATGCACCAGAAAAGAAATCAGCTGAGTGAGTTTAACCAAATGTATTTCAAAACAACTGACGTTGAGGTTGAGTTGCCAAAATTATGATTAACACAATACTAATCCAGATTTTGCTGATCTTTCTCTTGACCCTGGATACTGACCCTGTAGTATCTGCACATGGGGTTGAAGCCATTAGTACCGCAGATGAACACCAGGTCATCGTTTCTGGGAACCAGCACTTTAATGAAATTGTGGCACTCCTCCTGGAAACAGATAATGAAGATGATGGTGATGTTTTGAGAGGCATCAATTTCCTCTGCTTACATTTAAAAGTTCCTGTCTAAAATGTAAATGTGCATGTGTCGTTTTTTTTATTTTATTTTTTTTTTAAATACATACTCTGTGTTTTCCTTTAACAGCACACATCTCTCTGTCAGTTTGGCCTGATCGCCACGTTAACTTCTGTAAAACAAGCAAAAAAACCCCAACATGGAGCATTAGAGAAGTACATACAGACAAAATATAAACACACACACACACACACACACACACACACACACACACACACACACACACACACACACACACACACACACAC
>JAOXYM010000001.1:9962815-9974450 GCA_028567055.1 Leptatherina wallacei
CACACACACACACACACACACACACACACACACACACACACACACACACACACACACACACACACACACACAGCTTTCCACTCTCTCATTTTACAACCTGTCCAGTTTGTGATGAATGACTGTATTTTCTATGGAGCCCTTTTAGAGTGTGTGGAACGAGAGCAGCTTACCCGGTAAGGAATGATCTCATTCCTGTAGGATTCTCTCAGACTGACTAGGTACACCTGATCTCTGTGGACAGACAACATCAAAATATGCAGCTCAGTGATAAGTGAGGTGTGACAAATATGATGCTTAATCAGCATCTCATTTACATCAGTCCAAAGGCAATCTATTCATTGTGATTATGACAATATTTTGTAAACTGTGTGTGTTTATTAGAAATCTGAACTACGTTTTTAAATGACAACCTGTTACTGTTTTGATTACTCATCACTTCTTTTCATTCTCAAATTTGCAAGGTGGCAAGAATATGGTCCACCTGACAGTAAAGATACATGTGGCGGTGACTGCAGGGGCTTTGGAGAAGCGGGTTTTACGCTGTTGATGTCGAGGTGATTTCCTGCTACAATATAAGTGCTAGCAGTCAGATTACTCCCACTGCCCATAAATACAAAAAAAGACATGTAAAGATGCCAAGACATCCCTGACAGAACGTCAAGCCGGCATGATAGACGCCTTTACTGGATCAATACTGGCCATATACATCAGATGTAGGCCTAGAAGCCAGAGATCCAATAACACTAAGAGCTTTTTCGCCCTCATGCCTCTGTTTACCTGCCAAAGAGTGACTGAGTATATTGGTGTGGGGGATGTGTGGAAGAGAATGATGACAGATAGAGACAGCAGGTGTGTGTGCGTTAAATATACCTGCCAGCGATGAACAGAGTGTCCTGTATCTTAGTCATCAGCTGAAAGTCAAGGCGATGCTGTGACTCGTTGCCAGAGGGCCTGCCTCTGAACACAGGGTACCTCCGTGAAACTGCACACAAATGCACATTTAATTAATAAAAACAAACTCTTTCTCCTGTTGCTTCACTTAGAGCAACTATGCAAGTTTAACATGAATATTCCACAACAGAACTACTGTAGTTATGGTAGTGCTGCTGATTTAATACGTACTGTGTTAGTATGTACATATTCTCTACAACCATACCTGTGTTGCATTGTGTTGTGTTTGTGTGCTCAGTAATGGCTGCTTATGTCAGCACATCTCTCTGTGTTTTTCCAGTATATCACAGAAATGGAAATAAAATCCACTTAATGCTACAACTGACCATGCAGCAGACTGACTTTATGAGTGTGAATAAAGCACGTTTATGTGTGACCTGCTGACGCCACAAGAACAAGGGAACCATTCTGTTTTAGTTCTGTGGGTAAAATACAACATGTATGTCTAAAAAGTGGACTTTATTTTCGGTAATCTGAACCCTCATCACCGCTGAGCTGGTTTTGCGTACTCACAGTGCGCGTCGACGACATCGATGGGCACGTTGTCCTCCGGGAAGCTGACTGCGAGGAGAGTGCGAGAGGCTGTCAGCAACAGCAGCAGAAGCTCACTGAGCAGAAGCGCAGCTCTCTGGCCCATGGCTGCTCACAGACGACACTTCCTGTTTCACACTGCTGGAGATGTTACCTGGAGACACACACACACACAGAGCTCATGCTTTTGTTGTCTGGCGTGTAATACATTTCATGGTATATTTACCACACTGGGGTTAACTTTAATCCCATGATCCAAAGCCAGACTCAATGTTCAAAACAAAAAAAAAAGAAAGAAAAAGTGGCGATGCACACATAGCATCCTTTGATTTATTGATGACTGAGCTCTCAGTGGCAGTGCTTCCCCTCTACCTCTCCCTGCATCTGCTGAGGGAAGGTCAGCCAACTGACCGGTGGGGCGTCTCCGTGTGTTGTTGGATGCAGCGGAAGTCCACCCTGTTAGGAACGTGGCAGGCCTGCTGGCTCAGTACATCTGTGCCCTGATTGGTTTTACTGGGCCAGGCTCAAGACTAATCAGCACACTGAAGCTTCATCACCATCAGAAGAGTAGCCTGCGCTCTGTTGGCTGGTATCACTCCAGCTTTTCTATAGAGCTGGTGCACTTTATGAGTGATTTTCTCATATTTGCATTACGGTTTCCTGTTCGTATATGGTTGTTTTGACATGGTAATTTTTCTGGATAATAGTTTATACGGCCTCTGATTGCAGACAAGATCCACCAACAGCTGCATTGGTAATAATTCATTGTGGGAGTGGCGGGGTTTTAGTGTGTGAAGGAGTACTTTAGAGACAGACTGTGTCTGTGCATATTAATAACCGGTGTACATTCAAATATTTATAAGGCAAACAAATTATTCATGCAGTCAAAGCCTGAACGGATATAAACAATTTACTGGGAGACGTCACACAGGCAGAGGGATGGATTAGCTGGGAGCACACCGGGGCACACAAACAACACACACACACACAAGGTTGCACATACATAATCGCTCTTTCAAATGCTATAATGCAAAGGCTGGTATGTGTGGATGTGTGTGTAAGAGGGAGACACGCACGCGCAGTATTGACTCATTTTTCAATTAGCCCCAAAGCACACCTGCTCCAGCTCTGTCTGCGAGCCTGGCCTGCCAAGCCATTAGTGCTTTGATTGATCCACACAGGAAACATGGCTGATCAGCAGACAGAAAAGACTCTACAGACTTTTACCATATCCCCTGTAGCAAAGCGAGCACTTTGTAAATCTAAATCTGATCATCTTGTTCGTGCACCTCTGGAATATGTCTCAGTTGAAAATACTGAATAAACAATGAAACATATGGTCGTCAAGTGAATTAATTATAACGCGCTCAGTTGTGAAGTACCAAATTACAGCGTATGAGAGGTTTACATGACAGCAACAATCACTTTTGTCAGCAAGACAAGCTTTATGCCAACATGTTGATATATAACATACAGCTTTTTTTCCCATCCCCAGGAACTAATAATCCAGGGTTACTACATGATGATGATGGTGATGAAGGAAGTGAAGTGATAGAATCAGAGTAATGACAACGTGTTTTGGTCATCAACAGTGTGTAATCATGGCTATTCAGTACTCAGTGGGATACTGAGGCCTTTTTGAAAGAGCAGTGTCATTAAAACTGAGTAATCCAAGGCCTGCATGACACGGCACTTCAGCTCCATCGGTCCACTTATTAGTTAAATTAGGGGTTTGATGTCTTGACAAAATAGGAAGATTATGAGGGCCTAACGGTTGTCTTCTCTTCCCTATGTTTAATCAGTATTTATACGTGATCACTAATTCTAATCTAGGCACAAACGAATTTCTGGACAGAAACAATCCGCGGATCTATACGTGCCGGCTCCCGGACCCATTCGCCTCACCTGTCAGGAACTTCATCTAAATGAGGAACAAAAACGCTGCTCTGAAAAGAGAGGCTGTGGTCCTCCTTAAAAGCATTGCATCTTTTTTTTTTTTTTGCTATTTTAAAACCTGGGCAATAAATTGCTGAGTTTTGAGAAGAAGCCTGGGACGGGAATAGATACCAAATGCTCAACAACGGGGGAAAAAACTCAGCATAGTGATGAAAAGTAAATAAACCAAGCTCTGTAGTTCTATTGTATGTTGCTATCATGCACACTGCAGGCTGGACAGTGAGTCCAAACTTGGCTGTGTTCACAGGTAAACCATTTCCTTACTTTTCTCAAATTTAAAGTCCTTCTCTACATCGCCTCTTCAGAAGCACTCACATTCACACCGTCTTTTTGTTGCCGTTTTCCAACACTAAAAAATTCAGTAGAAAAACACTCAGAACGGAGGCAGAAGCTCAGCTGCAATCTCCCGTTATTCTTTGGATGGTAATAGTCAAACAGCCGTAAAACAGAGGCATTGGCTTCCCATACAAACGTGTATGTAAAGGAGAAACATAAGACATCCAAAGGTCAGTCATCTAAAATTACTTTTCAATCTCGTGTGGGCCCAGTTTGTTTTTATTGACTATAACTTTGCATTCTCTGGTTCCTGCCCTCAAGTGTGTGTGTGTATGCACATATAGGCCTCAACAAGTCTGGCGACGCTAGGCTTGTCACGCAACTCAGTGCCATTCAGTCTTGCCTCATTCTACCTCTGTTATTACAGGCTTTTCAGTATCCTTACAACCACGCACTTTCACTGCTGATGTTGTTGGCTCAGACCCATAGTGTTAAACACAGAGAAAGGAAGGGGAAAGGGGGGATGGGGGGTAGTCTGATGGATTTCTATTTCTGCTGATGGTGGGTGTAGGGGTCTGTAGCCCAATTCTGGTAGTTACAGCTCAAGCTTTAATGTTCCAGGCTTAAAAATGACAGATTAACAGTTATTCTCCTCTTAACCGTGCTTTCATTGGCACATTTAACCCATAATGTGTCCTCCACTGTTGCAGGGGATGGATGTGTTTTAGCAGGGAGGTCCTACTGACAGGAATTGGGGGGGATAATAAAAGGATGGTAAACAACAGTGTTGCGTGAGGTTTTGTAAATTGTGTGTGAATGTGAAGGGTGGATGTAATCCCAGCAGAACAATGGCTGCTGCTGCTGCTTGAGGCTGCTTTAGTTGTCATCTTGCACCATGCTGAGCTGTAAACCTAACAACACTGGGAATCAGATAACTCAGGAGTTCAGTTTCAGACATTTCAGTCCTCTATGCTTCGTGCATGGCTACATGCACATGTTTGCATGCGTGACTGTGCTTCCAAAGCTCTATACATCCTGTAACATGGTTGTCACAGCTCTCTTCTGTGGCTCTGAGAAATTAATCCAGATGCAGTCACATTGGAGAGTGAGTCAGCCAGATGATTAGAGCAGTTACCACACAGGCCGACAATTGACAACTATTCCTTTTTCCAACTTCAGTTAAAAGCAGCAACCCCTGATAGCATGCTATTTCTGTAAGAAGGGCTTCTTGGGAGCTTGGTTGGACTTGTTGATTCGAAGATTTGGCAGAAGGGGAAGACTGCCACCCTATACCGTGCTTTCCTCCTATTCCCGCTCTAACTTGACAAGTAGAGGAGTGAAACAGGAGAAAGGCTGTTCTCAGCAGTAGTTCTGCTATGGTAGAGCACAAAAGCCATAAGCTGCAGGTGTGACCAAGAAACAAAAGGGGCTTTGGGCAACTCCACACAATAGAGCTCCACCCCCTATCAGTGGACCTGCGTTTGGTAGGTTTGTGTTGGGGGCTCCAAGAAGGGACTTCTAAGGGAACAAAGCAAACTAAATAAACATGCTGATTCCAAATGTTGCACACATGGTCAAAGTTTTATCACTCTCCAATTAAGCACTGAGCAATCTGATATGTGATCAGCAGTTTAGAGGGACCAAGAGGCAATAAAGGGTTAACACTGATCACTGTATGGTTTAATGGTGGTTGTTCAGGGGTTACAGCCGGCTGCAGTGGAGGTTAACGGTGGTCGTTCTGGTCACTGAGTTCTGACCCTGTGGCCAGCGAGGCGAAGTGAAACACACCAGCCAGCTGTGCTGTCAAAAAGGGAAAAATAGAAAAAAGAAGAGAGAAGCTAAGGCTTGTTCTGATGTTTGAGCCAGCCATAGTGTGGTGTTCCTGCCAATATCTAGTTTGTAATTACAGTATAAGAAAAGCTCTCTGATCCCAGAGTTCAGACACTTCAGATGTTCAGGGAGATGTGCAAATCCAGGGTCATGTTTATTTCTGTTAAAGGATTGGACTGGTTTTAGGATATAGAACCAACATTTTGATCACAGTCCAACTCGGGTAACGTGTGAACATTTGTGTCATTTACTGTAAAAATATAACCACATCAGGTCAGTGTAAAAATAAGCCATTTTTCTGCTTTTTTTTGCTTTGTTTTTTGGCCCACGTCCTTTAGTCACATCTTCTTAAATGACTTCCACATGCTTACATTTACCTTCTTTTATTCCTCCCCCATTTCGATGCTTCCATTTCTTTATTAACTGTTCATTTTTCAAGTTTTGCATGTGGATTTTTCCGCCCTTGTTTTGCGCACAGAATCCACGCTCAGACCTTGTGCTTTAATGCTTGTATTGTGCTGACCGAAGCGTAAAGGCATTCAACTTTGGTCCGTGGTAAATCTTTTCATATACCTTTAGTCCACATGTGGGGCTCATACAAAAGACAACAAAGACACAAGGGACAGCGGTGGAGTGACAACAGCGATGGGGCTGCGTTTAACTGCCTCCACAGCACTTAATTCATGCACAGGGATGGGCTTCCTGTACCTCCAAAACAGCTACGAGCGCATCTGCTATTTACTATCCAATGCCAGGATGGCGTAAAGAAAATTTTATTATTAAAAAAGATTACGGGTATTCAAAAAAAAGAAGAAGAAAAAACAACAACAACATTTATGTTAACTGTCCTTTCCACTCCTATCATTGTTTAACAGCCAGCCGTGTTTACCATTTCGTCCAAATGAGTTACCTTTAATTTTTTCTAAAGTCAAAATGATAGAACGCTTTCATTAGTCCATTCAGGAATCTTGCAAAACTTGCATCTCTAATAGTAAAAGAGGAGATGCGCTTTTGCGATTGGAGCAGTTGAACAATAAGGATAATATTCAACAGGAAAGGTCCCAGTAGGTCATTTTTACAGTCGATCAGTATCATAATCTTCTATATTCTAGTTGTATGAGCATGGATCAATAAATGTGTACGTTTTTAGTTTGAAATGATTCTTATTTAGTCACAGAATAGTTCCCCGGATAGAATGGAGGACAGTATGATGTCCTTTCTGAAACCCAAGGTCTACATTCATAAAAACAACATAGTGATAGAATCATGAAAGCTGAAAATTAAACACTTTATCGATAATTTAAAAGAAAAAAAAATCACCCATAGGACACCTACCTTAAGTATCCAAATTCACGCGTGAACGGAGCAGTCCGACTGAATGTCATATTCCTTTGATAATCCATTAGTGAGGAAAAACCCCAATGTGTAATATTCCTGTTAATTTAAACTCCATCCGGACCCCCACCTTTCCCTTTTTTTATTCTTTTTATCCAGTTGCGCACAGATTTCAGCTCCGCTCGGCACAGAGGAGCGTTTTGACTGCCTCCGTCCCCGGGCCCCTTTCGCTCTGATGAGTGATCTTCAAAGCTCTGCCACGACCACACTGCCCCCCCCCCCACCCCCACAACTCATACACCAACACACCAGCCCCTTTTCACTACGATTAACTTTAGAAAGCAGAGGGAAAAGACATAAACATTAACGATGCGCTGTCCTCACTGCACCGCTATGTTGTACAATAATTGATTTTAGAATAAAAAAAGGGTGCTCGCAAGGCTTATCTACAAGAACAATAACTATAATAGCCTAAAAGAAAAATCAGTTTTACACCAACTCTTTTTCTCTGTTTACTTATCATAATCACACAACTCGGAGTTCATTGTTTTAATACAGCTCAATGGTGAGAGGACAGAGTTAGAAATATGAGATAGTTCTGTTTCGATACGAAGGTGAACGGACTCGGATTTAAAAGGTGATTCGTTGTTTTACATGTAGTTTATCCTCTCATGCACCATTTTTATAAGCAGCGGAAAGACATGTCGGAGCTGAACAGATTGGTTTTGTCACCCTGAAGAGAAATGAATGAATTTTACTCTCCGCAGAAGCCCACTCTAAGTAAAAATAGCCATCAATAGTAAAAGAACTATTTCTGTCCTGTTACCATGTTTTGTTTTCTTTTGCAGAGCAGCGTAGCGACGGTCAGAACAAATATTTTGTTTTCTAGTAAAGACTTCTCTCTAGTTTCCCTCACACGACTTTCACTGAAAAAAAATACGGCGCAACAAAGTACAATCCAGGCAGCTGCAGGGACTCACCTCATCTGAAAGGATTGTTTTTGTATCCTTATGCGTTGCTGTAAATCCCCCCAAAAAAAGAATTAAAAGAAATATCTCGCTCTCCGTAGTGAATCAACTTCTCCTGGCTGGGAGAAAAACAAACTAATGCACGGCAAATGGTGTAATTCGACCCGTGCTAAGTCAATCCATCCAGTGCGAGGACCACAGCCTACCAATAAGCAGCGCTCTTGCTCCAGTCCCTCCCCCCCATCGTCCATCTCTCCCCGGTTGGTTTGGGCTCCTCTCTCTGTCTTGCTTAGGCTTCCTTCCTTTCTTTCCCCGAGCCTGGAGAAAAAGCGACCCCCCCCCCCTCCCTCTTTCCTTCTCCTCGTTCCCTCTCAGTTCTCCTCCTGTGTGTGACCCTATATTGCCCCCCTCCTTCCTCTCCCTATGTTAAACCCCATCCCCCAACACCGAGTCAGAAAAGAAGAGTGCCTAGTTAAAATCATTTCAGCTGAGTTGTGGCAAGTCTGCTGTTTAGTTAAACACAGCTTTGGACCTGTTTGGATTTAAGGAAATCATGCAACTGATTTTTTTGACTCAAAATCAAACTGTCCAGCTTGAACATATCGTATCCAGATTTACATGGAAAAAAAACTAATTTAAAGTAAAATAGAACGTAAAACCTAGTTATGCACCATAAACACAAAACCCCTCTGTTGCAATGTTAAATTTACAGTTTTCTTTGTTGGTAGTTCTATACATAGGCATTAGGCATTCTACATGTATACGTAAACAGCAGTTTATCAGTGTGAGCATCTTCCCGTTTGCATGTGAAGCTGAAGCCGTCATTGAACGCGACAGGTCATTCCAGCCAGGTCTGCAAGGCTGGACAAAGGAGGCCCATTTGCACCCCATTAGAGAGGCAAGTTAGCAGATGTGTGAGAATCTCCCCTGTATGAGCATCCTCACCCACACTAGCACACGCACACACTCCTGTCAGCCTCTATTATGAGCTGCAAGAGTGGGATCTGCATCTCAATACTTGGATAGGAAACAGTGCTGATCTCCCTGATCCTGATTTGGCACTTCTTCCATGTCTTTGTCCATGCTTGTCCCACCCTCTTCCTTTTCTTTTGGTCACTTCTCCATATTCTGCCTTTTCATTTTGCAAATTTTTCCTAAGGCACCACATAGAGTAGTTGTCAATATTTTCTCCGATCTCACTGGGCTTATCTCAATTGATATAATTAGTTTTGTGTATATGATTTCAGGCATTATCTTCACTGTTCAATCTAACCACTTAGAGTCTTTGTCAGTCCTGGGATGCTCAGCTATGTTCTTGTATCCTGTGGGGACTGAATCAGCATGAGATTCTACATAGGAGACAATATATCAGATGGATCGATCTGTCAAAGGGTTGCCAGGTTGGCGGAGTCCTGACTGTCAGAGTGGATGAATAAATATATGGATTTGTGGGTGTGTGGTGCTTGGTGAGCCTATTGATTGGTCTTTTTTTCCAATGAATGGACTGCTTTATTGGCTGTATAATGGCAATGTGATAGCATTTCAGTAGCTTTTGATGGCTATTGCTGCGTGACTGTTATCTTTAACAGTCATCTAATTGTCTGTTGATCTTATTATGGTGCGCTTTCAGATATTTTTTACCAACTTTCTAAGATTAATAAAGCTGCACTATACACACACTTTATGGTTGTTTGAATAAGGTTTTAAAAAATGTAAAGGCCTGTTAATGGTGTATCAGTTCTTAGATCGGCCTGTGAAATCTTGGTCTTTTTATTCTCTAAAACATGCAAAACCACAATTTTCTGACTCACAAAGGGTAAGATTATTAGATGGAGACCAAATTATAAACATAGCCATGATAAAAGTGAAGCAGATGGGTGAATGACAAAGGCCCTCAAGTCTGGGAGGTTTAGACTGATAGTGAGAATTGACAGATGAATGTGTTGATGTTGAGAGATGGAGAGATGGATGGTGGGAGACTAGAGTTATGTGCATGGAGGGTAGAGGGGTGGACAGAAGACAGACGGCCTGTGCTACTCCCAAAGCCTGATAAGCTCCCTCAGGGACCCCGCAATGTGTAGGTCAATCCAGAGGGGTGTGCACGGGTGAGCCCAAGGGTGCAGAGGAGAATGTGTGGGCTTGGCCTTGGGCTGGGTGAACAAGAGAGGTGTGCCATCCTCCAGTTCGTTATTTACTGCCTGAAATGCTGCTACAGATGGCCGTGTGTCGGGAATGTGGGCTGCAGACTTAAGGTTAGGGCTAAGGCCAGAAGGAGGGAAAATATTTAGCTGTGACCATTTCCATTTTCCATCAGCTAACCAAAGGACTTAAGAATATGAAAATCCACCTCCCAAGTTGAAACTGTATAATTACAAGTGAAAAAAACAAAAAACAGGAAGAAAGGAGACAACAGCGACAGTCCTACTGACTAGCAGAAAAGCTTGTGTGCTTCTTGGCTTGGCATTAAGTGCTCTGTCAGATGGCTGCCTCTCACTGTGGAGACAGTCTGGACTGAGCCTACATGATGACCCCTGATTGATTAAGAGGCCATTTCTGGCAGTCGGCTGGACTGGGGCACCATTTGTCACCTGACTGTGCAGTCGTGTTGAGAAGCTTCGGGTCCTCCAATATACATGCAGACTTTTTCTCTAAATCCCCAGTTCAGCTTGATCCATCAGGGCCACCCATGTCAAAAATCTGTTCACTCACTCTGGTGCTCAGCTTTTTGGATTAGAGTAAACACCAAATGGCGTGCTAAAATACAGAGAAACATACAATACTTGGAACACTTTCCCTGCAAGTGATACCTCACGGAATTTTACTGTGGCAGCTGAATTTCTAAAAGCAGGTTTTAGCCTTAAACAGGGTTAATATGTTTTTAAGGGATTAAATCAAATAAGATTTTATTCATAAAGCACTTCATACGACAAGAAGCACAAAGTGCTTTCCAGAAAAAAAAATAATATACAGATAACTGATAATATACAGGCTTATAATTTCATCCATTTACATGGCTCAAACACTACATTGAGTAAGTAGTAGTTGTAGTTCAGACATATTTATCATAGGCTGTTAGAAACTTAAAATATTTCTGAGAGATCTTAAAGCACTAATCAGAACACAGCAGCATATCAGTTTTGTATAATGCCAGTCAAAAATTGAGTTCAGATAATATTCTTAACAATGTAAATAAACCTTCCAAGAAATTTTTTTATCGGCGGATATTCCAACATTGTATCTCTACATGTAATCGTATACATATAAGGTATTTATTTTTCTAGTCGCAGCCAAGGTGTTTAGGAGATACAATTTGGTGACCTCAGGATTGGGTCTCTGCTTTTTGCAGATGATGTGGTTCTGTTACTTTACCGGGCCGTGATCTCACTGGAATGATTCGAAGCCAAGTGTGAAGCGGTTGGGATGAGAATCATCATCTCCAAATCCGAGACTTTGGTTCTAAGTTGGAAAAACGGTGGAGTATCTTCTTCGAGTCGGAAGTGGGGCCCTGCCCCAAGTAGAGGAGTTCCAGTATCTCGAGGTCTTGTTTATAAGCAGTGATGGGAATAACGGCATTAGAATACTAACTAATACTAACGGTCATTACTTTTTTCAGTAACTAGTAATCTAACTAATTACTCTTTCCATCGTTACAACGCCGTTACCGTTACTGACGTTCACTGACAGCACGTTACTAATCCCTGAATTCCCTAATTCCCTGAAATGCTCAGTCATTCACAAGCAAGGATGGGGTGAGGTTCACCACTTTGTGAACAACTGCGTGAGCAAAT
>JAOXYM010000001.1:9981410-9994917 GCA_028567055.1 Leptatherina wallacei
TATTATTATTATTATTATTATTATTATTATTATTATTATTAATAATAATAATAATAATAATAATAATAATAATAATATGTCTTTTTAAAAATATTTATCCACCTTTTTGTGTTAGTTCTGCATTCAAACTCTTCAAAACACTGTCACTATGAAGTCCAGTGAACTAAAGAGTGTAAATAATTCAACACTTTTCTGCAGATGAAACTAAACAGGAAGTCAGTCTTTTAACTGTGATTAATGTTTACAACAGTTTCATTCATGTAGACTTTATGACATCTGTTACTGTCACTGCAGCTGCACCACTTCACAGCGACTGCAACACCTCACCCGTCCGAGACTTTCACCCTGACCGACACATGCCAGGTGGAGTGTAAAACACACCACCACACACACTTGGAGACAGTTGTGTGTTGTGGCAGGATGGAGATGTTGCAGCCCTGACGTCTGACCCTTCACACACTCCTCCACAATAGCACTCAATGATTTCTCGTCTCCCCTCCCACTCCTGCCCTTCTTCCAGGGTGTTTCTTGCTGGATGAGGGTAAGGGGACATCGGAGCCATGATGGTATCAGGTGTCATTTAAAAAAGTAGTTGTCGGGGCTTGCTGAAAATGGAGCATGACTTTATTCAGTTTAAATTGTATCCTGGTGAAAACAGTGTGTCCTCTCTGTGCCCTCCCATCAGTGGAGTGGCCATTTGTGTTTAGCTCTTGGAGTCGGTTTCATGGAACTCTATTAAGTGCTCTGTTTTTAGGAGATTGATTTCTCCTTCCTGTTGTGCCAAATTGATATTTCCATAGATTTCTGTTCTGCTGGATGCCAGCTGCTTGTGAATGAAAATAAGGTCTCATGTCTCCCACAGGTAGATTGTATTTTAATGATATAAACCTTGCTCATTTTCCTCTTCAGTCATCTTAAGGCTTAAGCATCTCCACAAAACACCACATTCACACAATCCACTTTGACTTCAGGTATTTGTTTCCTCTCTGTTAGAATAGAACAGAATAGACTTTATTGTCATTGTAGTATGTACAACGAAATTAGCCTCATACACAGAAGTCAATGTAAGCATACACATCCAGCTGGTCAGGATTAGGGGAGAGGAAGCAGAGTGCGCACACTGGCTTTCAGAGTCAAAACAACGGGGCTGGACTTGACCTTTGGCCTGTATGGCCATTCATCTGTTGATAACATCAGTCAGTTCCATAAGACAGCTCCGGAGTGTGTACAGGCCATTAAGTGCACACCAGACAGAGAGATGCACTCTTTACAGACAAGAAAATCCCTCCCTGTGACAATATACACTTCCTTCGAAAGGATTTGACTTCAGATAGTGATGACTGTAAAGTTATAAGGGTATATGATAATTAATGACTTCCATTAAAGAGAAAACCCTTCCTTTGCACTTTTCCTGGTGGATGGAGTGCTGAAGCAGCTTAGCTGTGTGTTTCTCTCCTACCCGGGGCTATAGACAAGTGGTCTCCTGCATATTAAATAAAGACACCCCCCACCACCATCACCACCCCTGCCGCATCAGTGGTCCCCATTTCTCAGCTTCTCGTGCTCTTCACATCTCTGTCTCATCTCTTTGTCTAGAAACAGGGATTGTTTATAAGTTGTTTGTTGAAATGTGAAATACGACCCATAGGGGCATTCTCTAAATTATCAACCATGCATGCACATAAAATGTACTCTTAACAGGGAAAGATGGAGGTGGTTGGCATCATTGCATGCAGCACTAAGGATTCAATTGTGACACTGGGATACCGCACTCAACAAAAACATTTTCTGGGCTGGATTTTGGCAAAACTGTTGCCATACACACATATGGGTGTATGTTCATGTTAATTAACTTTATTTGATTCTCTCTAGACTTTTAAATGAACATATACAACTGTTTAATATTTAAGTACCTTTTTGGATAACATGATGTTCTTTAACAAGCTGTTAAACAACAAAACCCCCCAAAAAAGTATCTGAACCATGAATCAACCACAATATGTTCTGGTTCAATGACAGCTTGAACCCAAACACTCCTCTTCATCATATTGTTCACATTTTGACATCATCAAACCAAAATGACACCTAGCACATGACGAGTTAATGAGACTTTGGCACCTTATATCCACCTTTATTGTTAGCTTTTGTTTCTATCAACAGATTGAGATGAAGGAATTACCACTGCATGATTAGATGTCCGACATTCATGATGTAATATCAGTGTAGTGTGAACTTTTTACATTTTCCGTGAATTTCACCTGAAAGTTGAATACCTGAAATCTAACTTTTTGGGAGTAGTTCTATAAAAAGCATGAGTACAAGTCATTCTCCTCGGCATGAACAAATGGCTCACGGGGTCATTTTTAGGAAGAGGAAATGAAAAATGGTTGAATGGTGTATATAGCACTTTATGTGCGTCTGTCTTTGCAGAGATGCTAAGTGGGCTTGTGTGTGCTGGCACACTGCTGCTGAGGGATGTGACTTTAATCTCCCACGGGGCTAGTGGTTGTGTTGTGGACCAAGCAGAGTCATTTACCAAAGGTTACAGTTGCAGTCATCCACAACAGCAGCAAAAGACAAGTCATACCAATAAGCCTTATCTTCGATGATCATGTTCTATCTTCAGGGATTACCTCCTTCTAAACATGTCTTTTTCTGATGTTCTTTTTTCTGTGTCTGCTCTTTTCCATTTTTGTCTCTTCCTGTTTCTTAAAATCTGTGAAATTCCTCTAATTTGCACATTTGTTGCTTGATAGAGAAGAACTGAGCAGCATGCTGCTGTCAATGTGGAACCATCACCTGATACATTTATATATATTTACATGAATACTCACTAAGAACATTTGGCATAAAACTGGAAAACTTCTAAAACTAATGTGTGAAATGTATTTTTTCTATATTACTAATTAATGTTTTTTCACTTTGTGAAACAACCTCAGACTCTTTCCTGTAATTTGAAAGTCGCGGTAAATAAGCTATATTCACAGATTTATGTGGGCTCTTGCCAGCTTTATTGCTCCAGGCTCTTTGATTTGAGTGCTAGAGTTTTGAAATACTTACAAATACCTTGCCAATTTGTGTATTAGTAAGATGAAACATTGGGAAACTCGACCCCTTACTAAGTCTCTTAAACATATGGGTATATCCCTGCAAGACCTGCAGGGTCCTGATGAATTCATAGATCTCGTGCGTATTGCTCAGCCTTTGTGAACATGTCGTCAGTACTAATTCGGTAATGAGCAGTTTGTCTGTTTTCGTATTTGCGCCTCTGTTTGTCTGCCTGTGTGTACACGCAGCAGCATGACTGATTCGCAGTAAATCCATAGACTTGACGAGGACGTATGTGGGTGAAAAGTGAAATCTGAGCATATGAAAAAAAAAAAAAAGGTTATGACTGTGTGCTCGCGAATCAGTCTCTTGCCTGAGGGGGTCTGTGCTGTGGTTGCAATCTTTTGAACCGAAGGAGTGGTTAGGCAGGAGAGGCAGACGGAGCTGTGTGTCAGTAGCATGACTAGCCTTGTATGAGTATAGGATGAATGTTCTGTGGTGGCTGGAGTTTCCCTGGATCAAGCATAGGCTGTTTTTTTTAGATGACTGTTTTTAGCAACAGCTGTCAGCCTTTGCTCCAGACATGAAAGGCAAAGATGGAAGACAAAAAGGACAAGATCTAAAGACCAGGATCCAAACAAAAAGAAATAAAAGAAAAAGGAGAAGACATCAGTTATTCAAACCATTCTGTTCAGCATGAAGTCTCTGGATTATGTGAGATGACATTGCTGCCTCAGCACGCCAGCGCTTTAGGCTGCATCACTGACACACCTACCCGAGTCAGCTGAGTCAGGGCATGTGTGACTGGAGTAATATGGGTGTGTACATCATCATTTCTGGGAGTTTGCGCTGAATATGGGATTAGAAGAGCTTTTTCTCCTTTCTTGTGTGCTTTTTCAATGTCTTTCTCCCCCTTTAAACTGTTGTTTGGCTTCACCTCCTCCTCATGTTGTAATAGCCTGTGTTTTGAAGGCTCCGTGGGAGGACACGAGTCCTCTTCCCTGTCTTTGCGTTCTTACGGCCCCTCCAACTTGCCGGCCACAAAACGGCAGGTAGTTGTGTTTTGAGCCTCTCTGCTATAACAACACACGATAACACCCCTATTTAACAATATAACAAACCTGATGTTTGACATTAAAAGTCACTAAAATTACTGCCAGACAAGTTTCCTTTCTTCCACACCAGAGAGGTTAGTTGTTAAGGAATCCTCCAAAGCTTCCACACTTTTCAGCGCAACCTCTGCTAATCTAAAATCATTTAGCACTTGTTTTGTTTTCTCTCTCTTTCCCCGCTGTGTGTGATGTAGGAAATGTAGGAGATGTTTGTCTTTTCAGGCGGGTTCCGTCGTCTTTTGTATGTCTTGTCTGAAACAGCATGTCAGCCAGGCGGGGCAGCTCAGGGAGAATGTGTGTGTGAGAAAAAAGAGAGTGTGTGCGCTGAATGAAATGTAAAAAGCAGTACGCCTGCCTGCACACACACACAACAGCCTTTGGCCTAATGGGAGCTGACACTCTGACAGGCTCTCTGAGCTCTTTATCTGGGCCTCTTGCCTCAGAATTTGTGTGCGTGTGTGCATGTTTGTGCCTAGTGCGTTGTGTGTTTCTGCTTGCGTGCACGAGTGTGCATGTGTGACCCCAGTGGTGCTAGTCGCCAGGCCCCTAGAGAGTTCTTTAACCTCCTAACAGAGTCAGACTCATTTACATTGAAATGGGAGAGTGGCAGGGCCTCTTTATGGGCTGTTTGCTTTTGCTCTGTAGAAAAGCCTCGACTCCACCCCTCTCTCTCACACACAAGTGCACGTGTACACATGCACATGCACACAAATACGCAGAATCACACTAAATACATGGGAATTTACTCTTTTGCTGCTCACACAGTTGGTTTTAGAAAATCTAGAGATGTTACACTCTCTTTATGGATCAGAATTGTTCATGTTGGGGTGTGTAAGTATGTGTGTGTGTATGTGTGTGGATGCATGAGTTATGAGGGGTCAGATAGGGCTGCTCGATTGAATACGTGTGACTGGGACCATGGGGCTGTTAGCTGTGTGTTTTTCAACCTCACACTGCAGCTCTTTCACCCTCCTAATGACTGGTGAACAGAGATGATCTGGAGTTCACCAGGTTCCCATCAACTAGCTGCTCCCACACTCTTCCTTTGCAGGGGGAGCTCCAAATCTGAATGTGTGTCTGTGGCGGCTCAAGGCAGAGGGCTCTCAAAGTAGGTGGTGGCTGCCAGCGAGAGCGCAAGTCTAATTATAGCAAGAGGCAAGTAAGTAGGAAGGAACTCTTTGATGATACATACAATTATTATTCTGTCAGGGAGGTAGTCTGCTGAGGAGGGAAGCAACTGTCCCCCTCCCTTTACTCCCCTTACTCAAGTCTGTTTCACCACCTCTTACATATAGCAAGGACTCTGCCCTCTTTGCAAGCTTAATTCAGTGTCCCCTCCCCCCCCCACTATCACACTTCTTATCTTTCTATAAGGGCTTTCTATAAAAAAGGAGAGCAGAGTGCACTGTTTGAAGTCAAGTGGCTGAGTAAAGAGCAAACAGAGCTGATGTTTTCCACCTGTTTTGTTCTCTGTTCTCTAATATCTGCCCAAGAAATGTTCACTTTCAGCCATTCCTCTGTGTGGCTGCAGCCAGCTGCTTCTGAGTGGGCACAAACACTTCTGCTAAAGATTACAGAGGAATGCATTCGTGGAATCTATCTTTAGCCATTCTCTGGATGTATTTGGCATATGTGCATACATTTATGCATGCTGCCTCTTTGATGCATTAATGGCATTGATTGGCCTTTTAGAATAAATTCAAAATATGCAGTCTGCAGTTGTTTGAATACATGTGTTAAGTCAGTGACTTGTAGAGGATCTATATTCAGCAAAAGTCATTTGGCCTCATGGGCTCAACTGGTATATGAATGGCTATGGGGATAAAATCTCCAGTGCGTTTCTGATGTTCTAAATTTCTTATTTTATTATGAGGGATAAAGAGAGAAAGGATCAGGAAGGGTATTGTAGCCAGGTTTCCATAGTTGTTTTTTATTTATATTAAGATAATATGGATAAGAAAAGGTGAATGGAATCTGTAAAAATCTAAAACTGTTCCATTAATGCTACCAGTTTTGAAAATCTTATACACATTAGGAGGAATGGGAACAGCTTCACGAATCTCACATGAGCTGGCAGAAATTCAAAGTAATGTGACTCACCAGTTGTTTCTAGTCTGTTTCAGCAAACAATAAGCTCAAATAGCTGACTGGCATCTTCCCAGATGGGGTGTAATATCCCTTATGTTCCTAGAGATCAAAGTAATTCCTAAATAAGATCTCCCCCCATTTTTGTCTTTTTGATGTCCCCTGCAGTTGTTTTTTTTTGCTGACGTTTCTTTCTAATTAGGACAAGTATTTCTCCCACTGAATTCCCACCTCTATCAACATAGCCTGTCCTGTCACCCTATGGCAACAATAAGCCACCTGGTTTATTTGCTTCAAAAACTTTAATTTACATTCATTTTTTGCTGCTTTCAGATTATCTTTGCTAACAAATGCAAACCCATCTAGAGAGAGACTGATTTCAGCAATCTTGTCCAGGCTTAAGCTCAGCACCCAGTATCGGATGGTGAAAATGTATTCTCTAATTTTCTATAATAAGCCAGCTGCATGTAATACAATGACACTTTATATATCAATGGGGCCATGCCCTGCAGGGGCATGCCCATGGTGGTTAGCCTGAATTTTTATCCATGGTTATAGGATGTAACAATTACTTTTAGGTACTGTTATACATGTTTTAGCTGCACCCCACTTCCCTTTCCTGCCGAGGATGAGTCATTTTTTGTGTGTGTAGTGAGTCCAGTCACCGCAGCTAGAGCAAGCCACTCTCAGCCTCCCTGTGATGAGATCCAGATGGAAATTTCCAGTGTATTGCCCACTCTGCTAACCATTATAGTTCCTGAAATGTTACCAAAATGTTTTCCTCTTCCTTTCTAAATCCCCTGTGCCTTAAGTTAGTTTTCTACTGCAATGGACAGTTTCGGGGTGACTCATTTTTGCTATTTATATATTCTCTGAATACTTTTATTTACAAAACTATCTTGCTTTTCTGTCTCTTGTTATGCCTGAATTATCAAGAACACTCTAAACATTACCTGTATTCACTGACTTCAAGAAAATAAGAAAATTGTTTGTTTCTTTCTGGACTCTCTCCTGCATGTCTCATTTGCATCACCACAAACCAGATCAAAAGAACCTCTCTATATCCACAACCCTTGGATGTAAGAAAATCATTCTAGGATGCACTTAAACCCTCATCCACACAGGGACACACATATCCACTTTGTACATGAAAACAGAGTCAAACAGAGTGTTTTGAGCTGTGACAAACAGACCCATTGGGGTCTAAGCAAGAGAGCTTTCAAGTTTGGCCAAGTGGTCCACCACTCATCCCATCCATCAGCTCCCCTCTGGGTATGTGAAACACATCCAGGGTCAACTTACGATTCACAAAAACCCATAGACCAGCTCAAGATGGGGTCTGAACTGTGTGGTGACAGATTTCTTCCTATTTTATGTTCAGGCTTCCTGGTTAGGATGTTATTGTATTTGCACTTCCTGCTCAGGTGCAGCGATATCAACTTAGGAAGACTTCTACCGGTTGCAGAAAAAACTAAAAAAACAAAAGAAGACAAAAGCTTGGCCTTATATGGTAATATACACTTTTTTGTTTTGTTACTTTTGTGTTTGTGGTCTAGTTTTTGACTTTTGGATTTACACATTTCTTGTTTTTATTTTACATCCTGTTTGAGTTTAAAACCTTTTCTTGCTCCTATTTGATATTTCTTCATGTTGTTAATTTACACAACAGCATATTCACTTCTCCTCTATCTAGTAGTCACTATAGGGGACTCACAATGTGATAGGTGCAGCCAGCTAGTGATGCATCTTGGACTCAACTTGAATGCAGCTGTGCTCGATTATGTGCCGGATATTCACAGTTGCATTTTGCATGAAGAAATGGGGGTTAGTTACATGTTAAAATAAAGGTTTTTGGTTGTGAATATGTAATTAAGATCCCTTTCCACAACAGACAAAAAACTTTACGACAACATATTTGTGTGCTAGCTTGATTGTTTTAAAAATGGCATCCGCCTGCAAAAGCACTGACTGAGGCTGTAATAGTCAATACACTGATTATGAAAAATCATAGCTGACCTTCCCACCCCCGCCATAAACTATTCATCCTTCTCCCCTCTGGCAGGAGGCCGCGGTCCATCAGGACCAAAACATCAGAAACCCACAAACAGGCGGGGCAATCAAAAAAACTCCCCTCCATACTCACAATTGACACCTCTTTACTATAAAAGCTCACATAACTCATCACACCATCACACACCGCTGTTTGACTTTATCCTGCTTTATATTTATTTATCTAGTCCCTCCAGTTCCATTACCACTCCTTTGCAGACACTTTATATTCATAAAACAGACAGACCTTTTCTTTTATATGGATGTGTAGGATTTTTTATACTTTATTGCATGTAAATAATGTTTATGTTCTGTCTGTTTTTGTTTTTGTGTTCTTTTCATTCTGTTTTTCTTGTTTTTGCACCACCACTCCAAGATAAATAACTTGTATGTGCAAACTTACTTGGCAATAAGGTCCTATTTTAATTCTGATGAATTGATAATACCCACAAAACATTATTTAAGAAAAACAAAACAAAAAGGAGACACCTCTTTATTTTGCATGCAAATATTCCAAAAGCAAACTGAACAACATTTAGAATATGCTTCCTGTACAAATCTTACCAATGATTTCTTAAAGCCTGCATTTCATTTGTGAAAAAAAAGACAAACCACTAAGTTAATGGTTAAGAAGTTTAAGGAGCATTATTCACTCAACAGGTATTATCATGGGTAAAAAATAAATAAAAAAATCACAAACCAAGCAAATATTAGCGTTAGCTATCCTTAGCATGCTTCATCTTCTCCATAGCTGCTTGCTCTGGGCCGAAATTCTCGATGATTCATGCCAACCACTGTAGTACTTCACAGTTTCATTTTAAGTTTTAAAGAGCAACAAAATAGCTGATTCACTGTAACAGAGTATATAGTAAGTGAGTGGATAATCTTTGTATGGTGATTGCTCCACACCTGTTTTTTCATTTGTTTGTTAACTTAGTCTATAATACCCGGGTTTCACTCCCAGATCATAATCATTATTCATGTGTGTTTATTTTGTTTCATGCCATGTTAAGACCTGTTTCTTACCTCTTTCTGCTTTGGATTTCTGGACTACCTGCCAGAGCAATGCCATTAGTTTTTTTTAGTATAATTCTTTATTAACTTCTTATCCACCTGACTCTGCATGTGAGCCTGTGTTTGGGTCCTCATCTCACAATTTACACTCACCATGACAGCTGAGACAGAAATAATGAGCTCATTTCTGGGTCAGAACAGTAGTGTTAGGGTAAAAAAATCTGGTATTTCTCAAGGATAGAGCCTGTGGCCAAACAGAAATGCAAAACGTTTGTGCTTTAAGATTCCTTCAGATTTCAAAAGGAATCCGAAGGAATCTTTGTAAAATATAAAGCAGCACATTCCAGATCATAGACTCTCCATCAGAGCATATAACACCTTTCTATGCTTGTTTGTATAATCTTTTATGATTCCTGGCAATGTCACTCTTGTTCCTTGTTCTTAAATGATCAAAGTTGAAATAGAAAGAAAGATAACCTATGTGACTGTTTAAGCCTTTAAAGGTTCTGATAAATATGTAATGATTAATGAATAGAGATGCTGTACAGGTTTATGAGCCAGCTCTGTGGCCCAGTGGCCTCTGAGCAGAGCTTCATGTTTGCATAAAAAAAAGCTCATGCTGAGAAAATGCCAACAGCTGATGAATTCTTTCCCTGTACAGCAAGGTCAAGCAGTTTCTTTGAGAACACACACTCCTCTTGTTGTCCATTTCTTGGTGGGAAAAAAAGAGAAAATTTTACATGAATTGTTCAGACAACAAGAAGTTCATGAAGTGCGGGGGTTAATAAAGTGCTGTTATTTCAGCTGATTTCAGGCCAATTCGTAGCAAGCAAACTGAACCAAATGAAAAATGAAAACAAAACACAAATCTGTCTTTTATCTGTCTTTTTCTTTTCTTTTTTTACAGTCAGACTTTGTGCTTATCTCCTGCTCTGTTTCACCTCTCCCTGCCTTTTACTGCCTACTAAAAACTGCAGATGCAAACTTTGCTCAAACCACTTTACAGTGGTGACCTCAAATCTCTGCAGGCAGGCAGGGAGTGTACTTGAGTTGAGTTGGGTAAATTTGTGTATTTTTTTTTTTTGTCAGAGCTCAATTGTCCTTAATAATTCACTGGTAGACCTATATATGGGAATACACTGCTGGGCTTGGTATTTTTAGCTCACTCCAGGCTTTATGTAAGGCTCTTTATATAATCACATGGTTTAATGGCACATTTTGCAGTTAGACCTCACTCATGATAACTGCCATTACTTATGGCAGACACATACAAATGTATACATTTGCTTAGACCTCTTATCAGTGTGATGTATGCCTTCAGACGTGTGGAGAGAAGACAATGAAAATTTATGTTTTTTTCATTGCTGTGTAATTTTATGCTAAATTAGTCTTCATTAAAGAAATCACAAAATACTCACATCCATGTCTTTTATAAACTATACACATTAGTGTAACACCACACCTCGGCCAGCCCTGTGCCGAATAGAATGACTCACCAGCCAGCGTGTACTGAACAGCTTAAATGGAAGCTGTGAAAGAGTTATTAGTAAACACATTTATCTTCCTGATGTGCCCTGTGTGAAAAAGGTCTTAAGTCTGCATGTACCAGCATCCAGTGGTTTCTTATCTGGAGCTAAATGGAAGTCATGGTGACAACCACAATTAGCCAGGACAGCACAGAATGGGAGAGGGTCACACACAATGTAATTACGTAGATACCGCAGCGAGGTTTGTAACAGTAAAATACAGCCTGATGCTCAAAGAGACACACCACTGAGACAAATACGCATAATCAAGACAAAGATGAAACACGCTAGATGAGCCTTCCCTCTGACAGTTAGAGGGGAGTTTGTTTCAGGCATCAAAAGCGAAAGCCTTGGAATATATCAAATCTACACATTTTTCTTATTAAGCTGCAGCTGACCTCAGAAAGAAATCAAAAATGGCTTGAATTGAATTAAAATCAGGTCTGAACTCTTAAATGCTTTCAGATGAGGGGCATGCTCTGGGATACCTTATACCCAGCTCCCTCTGTTGTTTGCTGTTCATCGGTGAAGGTGAAAATATTGAAAGTTATCTCCAGAGTGAGTTATTATTGCAGCATGAGCCCAGGCAGCCCCTCAGAGCCAAAACAACAGTCTTGGCTTGAGCGTTCTTTGAAAACAAACCTGAACTCTCTCTGGCACGGGATGTTTATTTATCCCACAGATACAGACTCTAATGTTCAGGGGCTATCTGACACAGCCATGCTCTTTGTCCAGTTCATACTGAACTACGCTGAGGTGTTTCTGCATGTGCGTGATAAATCTACGTTATATCAGTTTCTGCCTGGAGTAGTCCTTGAAAAGCTACTTTGTTCTTTGATTAAACTGTCATTTCTGTCTTCCCTACACTTTTTCTCTTGTTGATCCCGCTTACTTTAAAAAAAAAAAATCCTACCTTGGCATCGGTCTTGTAAATAAGAAGTAAACCAGCAACCTCAGACATATTGATCACACGCACATCAGTTACATATAGATTGTAACCAATGGTACTGGATGCTTTTAACAGACTTTGTGAGTTGTTTGCACGTGTTTGTGATCCGTGCACGTTTTCCACTGGGCCTAGAACATTCTGGGATATTTACAACCAGAGTTGACTGATAACATAATTAAGGTCGTGTAGTGATCTGTGGCGGCTGTGTTCCCACTACACACCAAACCCGGCCAGTAAATAAAGCCCTGGCTCAGGAGGCCATCCTCTGACACAACATATATTCAACCAAGCTATACACACACACACACACATCAACAGCCACACGCAGATTTTAATGAAGAACTTTACAGTCATATCACAGAGCCAAAATGTTGCTGTTAACTGATGCAAAGCTGTCGGTGTGAAAGGACATTGGTGCTACTATGTGACAAAAAGCAGGTGGGGGAGTCGAGAAGTCAAAGGAATCGAGGAATTAATTGTTTCAAGACAAATTAATTATTTTCATGATGCATGTTCAGACACATTTGCTTCACAAAAGATCACTTTTCATGAACTATTTCCAAATATTATCATGTTCTCTAGTGACAGCTCCACATAAAATGTTCGGTTATTGATCAACTACAGATCATATAGATAAAGTTTTATCATCATCAGGAGCCTAATGTTGCCAGTTTCTAAAAAGCAGAAGCAAACTTATGGCTCTATTTAACCATGTCTTGTCTCAAAAGAAGACCAGTACATAAAGTTATGTGAACCAAGGTTTTGCAAATCTGGATATAATAAAATAATCACTGTTGTCAGGTTAGCCTCAGCTGAGTAAGAACTTGTGGTATTATACAACAATTCAATTCTTGATTAATATTCTTTGCTTTGTTCACCCCTACTGCGTCTACAGAGAATAAGCAGGCAGGTGCTGCTGACCAGATCCACACGATTAACTGCTCGTCAGCAAGTGTGAGCCCTTCTATAAAAACCCGATTTTTGCCAGTTTGCTGGTTTGGAGTGTCCAAATGTATATTGACACAATGCCAGAAGGAAAGACATTAGCGATTATCTTAGAGAAGAAAATATGCTGCCCAACCATCTGTGAAGGGTTATAAAGTCATTTGCAAACTATTTGGAGTCCATCATTCTATAGGAAAAAAAATAACTCACAAGTGGAAAACATGATGTTGCCAATCTTCCCAGGAGTCAGAATCCTAGGAAGTTTATCCCAAGGTCAGTTTGCGTGTTATCATATTGCCTTATACTCCTGAGCAATCAGGGACATTAAAAAAGACCATGGCATCAGTTTATTTTGCAAGGATGCATTTGAACAAACCAAAAAAACCTCTCTAACAATGTCTTTTGGAGAGACAAAACCAAAATTGAGAGTTTCATTTTAATGCACTGCACCATGTTTGATGAAAACCAAACAGCATATCAGCAACACCTCAACCATGGTTGTGGATTGGTGATGGTTTGGGCTGCAGCCACAAGACCTGGACACCTTGCAGTCATGGAGTTGACTATGAACTCCTCCGTATAGCAGAGAATTCTGGAGTCAAATGCAAGGCCATCTGATTGCTAAAGCTAGGCCAAAACTGGGTCATGCAAGACAGAAATTACCCCATGCAAAACAGCACATCTACAACATCCATCCATTTCCTGTACCGCTTAATCCACGCAGGGTCACGGGTGGGCTGGAGCCTATCCCAGCAAGTATCAGGCGAAAGGCAGGGTAC
>JAOXYM010000001.1:9995073-10008363 GCA_028567055.1 Leptatherina wallacei
GGAACCTCCCAATGAGCTTCTTTTCAGCTCTTCACAAACCTCCCGGATGGTCTGTCCATTCATTTACAGTCATTGGTCCAGACCTAAACTTGATTGAAATTCTGTGAGGAAGCCTTTGCATGAAGAAATGCCTGCCAACACCGTTGAACTGAAACACTAAGTACCCAAATTTCTTCATATCGGTTTGAGACGGATATTAATACAGAAAATGATTCAACTTATTTGCGTTCTATAAGTTGTTCAACCATGGGGTGTACTTAGTTTTTCCACATACTGCTTCCGCATTTTTGGATTTTGTAATACTTCCTTTGTTATAATTCACCCAAAGCTGTACACCTAATTTTAAGTGACAATTTTTTTTTTTATTGTCCTGATAAGTAAAACCTTTGAAAAGAAGATCCGCATTTTTATATTCAATGTGACTATATGTTTTATGATTCATCCTATGACTTGAAACACAAAATAAAAATGGACGAATGCAGAAAAATAAGGTTTTAGATAACTAGAAAATGAATCTTGAGAAAGTCTATCTCTAGCAGCAGCTCATCCTCCTGTGCGCCTCACCAGGAATGCCTTTTATCAACAGCATACACAGGTGCAGTGAGTTAAGACAATTAAGAGTTAAGACACTGAAGACACGTACAACACCTAAGGACCCTTGATCTGCCATGGATATAACTTAGGGTACTTACTCTGAAAATGTAAACGCACACTTATACACACAGCTCCAGCTTTTAGGGGTTTAAACCAGATGTAAAATGTAGGTTATGAGCTATGGTGTAAACCCTGTTATTTTTCAAGTTATGGACTCAAAGACCATCTTCTTTGTAAGATTCCTCTGCAAAATTACAGGCCATAATTCCCAGTAGATGTCAGAAATGATGACGTCCTTGGAAAGCGTAAGTCATAGTGAAACTAAAGCTATATGTGTCATGGCAGTGATCAGATTTGACAGACTAATGACTCCAAGACAGAGCTTTGACTCAGAAAGTGCAGCAATGGTACACCAGAGGACATATGTAACTAAATTACAGAATCACAGTACAACACTTTGGACCCTTGCTGATATCTTACATCATGATAGTGACATGAGACGTAGGCTAGAAAAATATATTTTTGAAATTGATTCAAATTTCTGTTGGGATTGTAGTGACGTCCGAGCAATCCGGACAACCATTTCCAGAATCCTCAGGCTCTTACAGGTATTGGCAAATGTTTACATGAAAACAAAACCACGTCTGTTTATATATATATTGATTGATACAATTTGATGAAATAAGAAGAAGAAATAGTCTCTGCCAAAGACTGGAAGGAACCTCTGAAGCAAAGGTCTTCTAAGCTTGTTAAATCATTCTTAAGAAACTGGAAAGCTGTCATTGTTACCAAAGATGCTTTCCAAGGACCAAATCAAAGATTTCAAAAGGCTACTGAGGAAAATGGGATATTTCATTCATTTTTTATAACTTTATTTTGACTGCTGTTCAATAGTTCTGTTTCTTTGATCAATAAAGAGAAAGTGAATTCAGCACATTTTAAAAAGAGTCTGACTCATAACAAAAGTGAAAAAGCAAACTTTTTATTTCTTAATCAAAATTGAGCTAAATTCTCTGACCAAATATTTCTTTATCCCAATTCTGCAGAGCAGGAATGCACGTCAACAAGATGTTTAAAGTTTATGTGAAGAGTTTTTGAGTTGCTGTCTTTTTTCTGCCTTGTGGTTCATGTATCATCTGTAAATGTTTCTATGCTTGTTACAGGCTGACAGTTCCCTTCATTGGAATATGGGAGTATTATTAATGGCACATGCCACTGCAACTAGCATTCCTTTCAGTGTGTGTGTGTGTTTTAAGGTGAATAAATAGGTGTGGATATCCAAATTGATGAGGAGCTAATATTCATTTTATGTCTCCATCAACAGATCAAAACACAATTATAATTGTTTATCTTTTGAAAGATATCCTCCCCCTGCATGGTCTCTTAATGGATATTTTAATTGGCAACTTTATTTTGTGGGTTAGCAGTTATGAACCCACATCTATGTCTTACTTTGATCACATGATCAAGACGGACCAGCCAGCTGCTTTCAGGCTTGTGAGAGGATTAAAGGCACTTTCAAACTAAAGACAAAACCTCCATTTTTCAGTCAGAAAGACAAGTAGGATGGAAGCGTGGGCAGAGCTTTGTGAACTCTTGGTTGGGAAGAAAAAGGGAAAGTAGGCCACTGAGGCCAGAGGGGCCATTCGGTCCATTCTCCTTTGTTACACAAAGTGACGAGTTTTGCTTATTTGGCCATTGACAGGTGAAGAATGGATTTGTGAGCAGCCACAAATGTGGGAATACATAATGATGCTGTTTCTGACTTATATATTATTATATTTCTCTGTATTATATGTTTAGGATACTCAGAATAAATCACACCCTCTATAAATTATAAAGAGTAAAAAGTCAATTAAAAAAATCTATCTTAGAAAAACACCACCACACTTGTTATATTGTGATATTATTTATTTTAAAAAAAAACAAAAAAAAAAACAAGTCAACATGCAGAAACTTTTTGTGAAAAACTAAGAACACCCTTGCTACTTTCACGGGAAATAAAAAGATAAATCACATCTTAAGCAGCGTTGTAAACTACAAGTTATGCTGCTAAAGATTATTCCACAAGCTCCTAAGTTGGGGGTGTACTAAACCTTTTTACACACCCCTTATACATTTAGCCCCCTTCTTTCTTTTTGTTAAATGAATAATAACACTGTATTTGAACTCATGTGACAGACTGGCGACCTGTCCAGGGTGTACCCTGCCTGTCGCCTGATAATTGCTGGGATAGGCTCCAGCCCACCCGCGACCCTGCATGGATTAAGCGGTACAGAAAATGGATGGATGGATGGATATTTGAACTCACCTGAGGTTGTAATTACTTAATTTCATCACATGGTAAGGACCAGATGACTTTCTATTATATCCTGAAAACCTTGGAAATTAAAGGTGAGGTGTGATCTCTTTTACACATGACTGTATATATTGCAGTCATTACCTAGTAAAGAACAGGCCGAAAACAACAAATTTACAAGTATAAACTTGATATTATTG
Source organism: Leptatherina wallacei (assembly GCA_028567055.1). Classification (NCBI taxonomy): domain Eukaryota; kingdom Metazoa; phylum Chordata; class Actinopteri; order Atheriniformes; family Atherinidae; genus Leptatherina; species Leptatherina wallacei. The sequence continues at coordinate 9,998,167 of JAOXYM010000001.1, forward strand.
TCTTCTTCCTGTAGACTCAGGCATTTTCAAACACAATGTGTCCTTATTTTTCCAAACACATGGTGGTTACCTGTTAATCAATAACTAGTGCAGTAAGATTTTATCAGTGGGTGATCACATTGCAGTGATTGCAAGATTTTCTTTTTTTAAACAACAATAATTTAACAATAATTTAATCAGTATCTCAGTTTGGGTTTATCCATTTGACCAAAAAGTGCAAAATTATTGTTTTATTCTTTAAACAGCACCTCTATCACTTATGGGTGAGACTTGTGTGTGTGTGGGACTTCCCCTACAATTACATAGTCCAACAAGAGGCCATGCTAAGCAAAACAAATAAAAATAAATCTTTCGAATTAAGGGTTTTACGATTCTTTTTAAACCCAAAATAATTCCTTCCATTAAAATGGAAAAAAAAAATTCTTTCAGCTTCAGTAAAATTAGATCATGCATATCAGCATTTTTCTCTAACTGTCATATATATCTTCTTTTTTTTTTTTTAAATGGCTGAGACTGAAAGCTAAGTTGGGAACCAGAGTGGTTGAAGACCCAAAAATAAAGTCTGTGATTGAACCAGACTGCCAGGCTGGCCTCACAGAAATACATTTAATGAGCATGTCCTCTTGATACCACATTCTAACGGTGGAGGCTCATAATGTGTTAAAATTGCCCACCAGAATTACATAAATTAACATGTTCCTTGTTAATTAGAGGAGTTGAAGAAATCCCGCTCATGTTTCCTGGCCAACCATCCTGATGGTTTGCCACCACCTGTTCCACGTGGAGATGATGACCTTGCTGCTTCTGTGAGGCTGTTTGATATTAACATGTGCCATCGATGATGCAATCACTAATGGGCTTTTATACGCGTATACCTGGCATTAAAATGGGACAGCGTGGTGATCAGATGTCACGTCCCTGCTATGAAAGCAAATATATGTGTGGCCATAGTTTTGTTCAGGATGAGCTGCGTCATCTTTCGATAATGACCCAACAAAAAAACTCCTGAATTTGAAAATTCTAAAATCAAGACTCTCTGAAGCCAGCAGTCTGATACTCACACATATTCAGAGAATCCCTTTGTAGGAAAAACCAGGTTCAGCAGTTTTATGCTTTTCTGAAAATGTGATCTGTTATGTCCATATTAAAGTTTTATCGCATCCATCTGCCCCTATGATGGCTGACTTCTCTCTCTGCTTTCCAGAGTGGGACAGCTAAACTTGATTATGTCACTTCCAAACTTGTTCTGTTCAAGCAAAGCCAAAACATCACAGTAAGGCATTTTGTTCCACCAAAATCATTAACTCCTAAATTTATCTTGTTTCTAAAACACAGGAACATTTTAAAACCGTGTACATATTTCTTTAAAGTGTGTCCATCATCATATCAAGAAACATAAAGGGAAGGAAAAGAAGGTCGTGCGCAAAATTAATCAAGCAAATAGATCAAACTCTTACAATTTCAGGTAATCTGCTTTAGAAGATGTCAGTAGTGTTCAGTTGTAAACATAAAATGTTTCAACAACACTTGAAAAATAAAAATTAATCAAAAAGAAAGAGGTAGAAAATCTTTACAACCTGGCCAGAAAATCCAGGTGTGAGATGAGAGTAAATGTCAGACTGCTTGCTTTGGAAGGTTACACAGACAATCCCTTTACGGCCAGAAAGTAGGAAGGGGGTTTCCAAATGTCATTCAGTGATTCAACATGCAGTTTGAACAGACTTCAAACAGCAGTCGAGAATAGAGATATTTTAGCCTGGCTACTTACCCCCTGTAGTAAAAGATGCTCACAGACGACCTTCCAAGATTTAGCCATGTTTCATATTTGGCTAAAGTTAGAACAACCCTTGATTACATTTGTAAGTTCAACAAATAAGGAAAAAAAAAAACGTTTTTGTGAAATACAGTTAAATCCTGCTGTGTTTATACCTGTTTAGTTTTTTTTCTCCCAAACCAAAGCTACAGTATGAGAGTATCTCAAATTGAATTTGAATCTGACCATAGTTAAACCTCCCAAATGAAGCCTTCAACTTAGCCACAACAACACCAAGTGTCCAGTGCATTGTTGCCTATCAGAAGTTAACCATTGGCTTTCTAAACAAAAACAACAGGCCTGCCAGTTGAAAGCAGTCATTCAGTAGCTTTGAAGGACACCCTGTGTAAGCACATCAAGTTTTGTGAGACCTGTCTGGAGTTCAATTCACAGAGTCTGAGGGTCTTTCATCTTCCTGGACCCGTCACTCTAAGCTGGGAAACAGGAGCTAAGGGACCCTCAGCTCACAGAACCCCAGCCTGGCTTCCCTGCCCTTAAACCCCTCCTACTCCTGCCTGCTGCACCAGCCCCTCTCAAAGGAGCCTTTCAGTATTGTGTTGAGGCCTGGTTCCAGGTCAATGGGAGCCCAGAGATTTAGAGTTGCAAGTCTGAGAAGGAACAAATGGTTTGTTTGGTGAGCAGTCTAAAGTAGCTTTAGAACTTCCATCAGACCAAAGGTATTGCTGACTTAAGTATTTAGTGTTACAGCAGCAGAACTAATATGACTGTGATGAAGGAGCTGTGGGTTTCTGTTTGAAATTCTGTCTTTGTCGCAAGCATAGATTGGGTTTAGGTCTTTTAGCAAAAGTTCTTGTATTTCTTATTGATATTGCAAAAGTTACTCAACATGTCTCAACAAAATGCCACGAAATGTCTTCGATAAATTAATGCTGGTGACACCTGCTGTGGCATTTCCAGAAACACAATTATACTGACCTGGACGGGACTGACATTTAAAAGAAACACATTTGCACCCATCAGTGGGATCATTGCAGAAAAAAATAAAAACAGTTACATAGACATACCAATGTTACCAGCACTGAATGAAATAACCATTTTAATTTCCAATTCAGTGAGCAGAAATAGTTTGTGTCCATTGGTCTGTTGTTTATAAGATGTGTGCCATTGGAAAGCTGCTTCTGCATGTGCAAGGTCATGTCCTTGTGCAGGGTGTGTTTTGTCATGTCCTACATCTACCCTGAGTGGCAGCTCTTCTTCATTTGGAAGACATCTACACTGTAGTCTATCTCTAGCTGTCTCTGCTCGGGCCTTTGTGTGATTCCCAGCCGCTGATTGGGCTGTATAATGTGACTGATGTCCTCTGGGCAATCTGCTGCTGGGACAAGGACGTGCTCAGGTGATCCAGAGGCTGATTGGCGCCCAGCTAATGGAGAGGACACAGTGACCTCTGAGGCTGTCAGGTGCCAAACCAGCCTGTTAATTATGCATCCGGACACTCGTCTGCTGCTGGAAGCAGCCTGCCACCGCCTGCGTGGCGTCTAGATGTGGAAAAACCCAGAAATTCACCAGCATTCACCAGTCTTTGCGTATGTGTGTCTGCACAGGCATGTGTGTGAGCATTTTGTGCCATCTGCTCTCAGGCTGAGCTGTCTCTCTGCGCTTTGTACGAACATCAGAGAAGGGGATACTTAACTACTGTGCATAGGTGTGTGAAATGTCCATATTTCCCCAAGTTAGGATTTCATGGTTGAGCAGTGTGCGCCAGCTGATCACAACATCTTTCTGTCTTGCTTTTCTTTTTTTCTGACTCACATTTCTTTTCCTGTTTCCTTCTTGTATGGAGAAGTTAAGCAAATATGGGTGCTGTATCTGTCCTCATCACTTTCCATCTCCTCATAATCCCCCCCCCCCCTCCTTCGTCTCTGTCCTACATCTCCTAATTTTGCGTTAGCTTCAGATGGTCTGCAGGATAGACTAATTTCTTGCTACTTTATCACTTGCTATGAGCAGACAGGTGTAAAGGAGATGGGTTCTGCTGCATTACATGTAGTAATATGTATATATATATATATACATATATGTATATCTAAGTGTGTGTTTGTGTATGAGGTATGTGATTGTGTGTGGCCTGTTTTGTTATTGGATTGTTAGAGGCACCGCCTGCCAACACTATTTCTTTTAAACAGACAAAAGCCTTGTTTTGGATGAGCTATGTTTATTGTTAATGCTGACACTGCGTTTATGACAGTATGACTAATGAGAACACTTTTGTGTACGTGTGTGTTGTATAAACTCTTTGGAAAACAGCAGGAATTGGCAGCCCTTTAACGGAAATTTATCATTTTAAAAGTGTACGGTTTGTCTGAATGGAGGTTAACTGAAGGGTTTTTCTTTAAAAAGAGTTCTACGTCTTACCTCAGGAAGTATTTGGTTAGAGTCCAACATCATGTGTGGATGTCAACATACTCCACAAAATCTGTTGGTGTACAAAACAAACAAAACCCTCTCGCTCACTCAAAAACATTCAGATGTAGCCGACTGGGGAACGCTTGAATCAACACGGTCGACATTTATGCACTATTGACAGATTCAAGCTCTTCGTCAATATTACAGGCAGTACATGGCAACACAAACGTAGGTCAGTCATGACTCTGAAATAATTCTACAAATACAAAAATGTGTCTACTGTTTCCCTTTAAATTGTGTTGTCATGTTCATTTCAGTCAGAGTTTAGTTAGAGGGGAGCTGAAGGGATATGTTGTAATGTCTGAAGAAAGCTGAAGGTCCATTACGTAGCCCACTCCCAGACAGGATGATGTCATAAATAAGCCCTGGTATCACACGTGAGCTGAAACATGGTTCAGTGTCACACATTTAACCTGCTGAGAAACATGAACTGAATAAAACATGAACTGAATGACTTAAGTTGAGTCTTTGAAGCTTCAGTTCTACACTTTTAGTTGTAATTTTACAAATTTCCTGCCTTGTAATTTTCTAATATTAACCCAATGTCAGAAATCAGAAAGTAATATAAGATCAAATTTTAATTTCTGAATAGCAATGCCCATAAAAAAAAAATCCAAAACTAGCCTCTCAAAGACAGAAGTTACGTACAGCTGCTGTCATTTGATATTGTTTATATTCTTTGCTCACTGGGGATATGCAGAGATTAGATTGTAACAGCATGCCATGCAACAAAAGCAGACAAGGAAGTTAAAAAAAACAAAACATGTAGAGCTAAAACAATAATTGTGGTGGCAACTGACAGAGGAATTAAGTCATTATAACGATAAGCATATATTTTAACAAGGTTTGTGGTGAAGCGAATGTCTGTCAGTCAGCTGCACTTAAAAGTTTTCTTCAAATAGTAAAAGCAAAGTTGGTCTTTACAGTCTTGTTGTTTTCGGCTTTTGATAGTACTGCTCGCTCGTGACTTCCGCTCCATCTGTGAAGGCTGGGTGAATCGATCCTTCTCATTGTGCCACTCTTTGCACACTGTCCCTTCTCACTTAATTGTCTTCTCTTTCAGTGGCAGCTGTGTGTGCAGTTGGATGATTGTGAAAAAAGACCTGCCATTAGAGAACAGCATGTGAAAGTGTGTTTGTGGGGCCTAACTTATTCGAAAATACATGAGGAGTACAGAGATGTTGTTGCTAAGGTGAAAGAGCGAGTTAGAGGCTGGGAATTTATACCACAAATGTGTATGATTGCCTTTCTTGCTGGGATAGTTAAAAAACAAAACATTTAACAAAATGGAAAACTGCATAACAATCTGGGTTTATTCGCTTACACAGGACATCTCATTTGATTTATGTTTGCACAAACAGAAATTTGATAGTTGAATAATAAAAGTTGTTTTCCTATTTCACAACATCCTGAATAGTAGAGCTCAGTGTTGATTCAATGATCAGTTCCCAGTTCAAGAGTTTACACCCATTCACATTTCAATTAATTAAAACATAGAACTCAGCCATAAAGCCTCCTCCTGTCCATCTGTTTTTGGTCCAGAGTTATGGCTGAGGCCTGACCTTTCTAATGGAAAGAGCCTTCGGTCTATAGAGTGAAACAATAAAATTTTAGATAAACAAACTCCCGAGCATTGTGACAAGTTTAGTACACTACCAGTCAAAAGTTTGGACACATTTCTCCATCGGATTTAATGGGAAAGTGGGTCCAAGCGTTTGACTGGAACTGGATATCACATTTGACTTATGTAGTAGGACTGTTTGTGACTGCATTTAAAAAGATAAAGTACTAAGCTTACATTGAGCGAGTATTATCTGCATGACTCTTTACTTCTCCTCTGCTTTTCTGGGGTTGTGTCCTCCTTACTGGTTCATTTCACACCCTCTTGGACATGGAAAGACAGAAAGATACCGTGGTAAATTTGAAATTTGTGCTCACTGAAAGGGCTCCAGTGTAGATTAGTACATACTAATCTGAAAACGTTCGGTTGTGTGCTACATTTTCGGATGTCTGACTCAGCCTCCGTTATCTGACAGTGGCCTTGAGCAGCTGCTGTTCAGCTGCTTCAGACTCTGGGTCACTGTCACAGACGAGATGTTTGTACACAGCAGTAAAGCTCAAATAATTTTAACAGCATCTTGAAACCCTAAAGTCATGCCTGTAATGAGCTAGGACATAAGTATGGGTAAAATCCCCATGACGAGAAGCCTTGACCTGACATTAGATAGGGCTCTGCTGGCATGCTTTCTATCGTGCCTTCCTCTAAGTGCTCCCACTGTCTCAATACTGATGGATTAGTAAGGGGAATGGTCCACCAAGCCTCTTTAAAATTCAAATGAGGTTGGATTAATGATGTCATCAGAAGACTGGATCCTGGATGGTCAAACAGTTTCATGGGCTTTTTTTTTAAGCTCCTTACATTTTAAACACAAATGTAGGATTTTTTTTTTTATGAAATGGAAATCTGACATATTTTATATTCTTGTAAGTCATTACTTAATACTTCTGAACTTCTATCAATTTATTTACTTGACTATCTATTTTTCTCCAGGGTATTGTTGGAAATTAGAGATGCAATTTCTGGATCTCTTTCTTTAAAACTGCAAGATAAGGCTGTACTCTTTGAGTGTCTACACACCATATATCATTAAGTGAGATGAAAGTGACTTAATTTCTTTAAAAATGCTCAAAACTTTTGAAATGATAAGAATAGATCAATAACAGTGATCCATTTATGTTGGGATCAAATCAATAATTAAATAAAGACATTGCAGTGTAAACATTTTTCATGCAGACTATCAAACACGGAATCCTTTTTTTTCAAACTTTTTTTCATTGGTTTTAGACAAAAATTGTGCAGTTATCACGAGGTGCAGCACCCACATGAAATATATGCTGCACAATTTCCTTGAGGAAAGAAAAGGAAAAAAACAAACATTTGCATGGGGTTTGCGGGGGACTGTTGACCCCTATAACAGGCTCAAGAGTCAGTACTATAGATCTTGGATAAACAAGCTTTAATGTAGTATACGCGATTCACAAGCTTGTGTACCCGCATGTACATGATGTTTTTTTAATTCGGAATGAATTATTAAGAATTAAATCATTCGGAATTAAAGTATTCTCCTTCATGGAAATAGAATTGAAGTTTACATGGAAAACATGCTTAATTGCTTCTATTCAATTCTGCTTAAGATCTTGGGGTTGGGCAGGGTTCTGATTGGACAGGGGGCAGAAGTGAAGTGCGTCAATCGGAATAAAAACAAACTCCAGTTCCTGCTTTCTTTTCTTTTTGGCTACAACAAATGGTGGTTATGTGGTTACTTATGTGGTTTTACATAAGTACCAGTTTGCTTTGGTTCTAGAAGCAGCAGCTGGACGCTAGCATACTACTTCACTTTCACTTAAATAGGCTCGAGTCCAATACTAACTTTAGGTGGCCATCCTGGAATATGTGCATCATCGCGACAGGACAAGGGAACGAGCATGTGCACCAACCAGGATTAATTTATAGTGGAATGAACGTATACACGATCGAGGAAATATTCCATACCAGCCATTTACTTTGGATTTAAGTGTAATTCGGAATGGTCATTTTCATTTGGAATTAGGTCTTTACAAGGTCATTTTTAATCTTTTTGGCCACGTTTAGATGAGAGTTTTAAATCCCTTTCATTCAGAATAAAAATGTAATCTTCTTTAAAAAGATTAAATATGGCTCGTTCGCCCTCCCAATCAGAACCTTTACCAACCCCAATCTGAATCAGAATTGAATGAAGGTGATCAAACATATCTTCAATAGAAACATAATTTCGGAATTACTATTTCCATGTAAACACGAAGGAGAATACTTTAATTCAAAATGATTAATTCAGGATTAAAAAACATCACGTAACTGTGGCCACACACAGATGATTCAATTTTTATTTTGAATTAAAGGGAATTAAAACTCTCATTTAAACGTGGCCATAGTGCACCCTAGATCATCCTCCCAGAGGGCCTTGATGGAGCATAATGACTTTGAACATATTGAGGCCATCTGATTGTAGAGAACTGAGGTGGAACCTTTCAATACAGAACAAGGCAAGAGAAAAGAGTCTATGTCAGAGTCCTCAGGTAGATTGGGAATCAAACACAGAAACTATAGATCTAAAGATACTGGACAGAAAAAAGGAAATTTATATATTTTTCAATAGTATGTTTCTGCTAGTGTTTTGGTAGGAATAAGAATACCCATGGTGTACCTTGTACTTTATTTGATAATGTATCCTTTCCTTTTTCTTTTTCTTTCTTTTTCCTTTTTCTTTTCACAAAGCTATGCATCAGAAAGTGCAAATTATTGGATAGCTGGGCTTCTGAAAGAAAAACTGGATAAATGTTACAAATGGAATTGTGCAAAAATTCATGCTAGCCTAAAGAAAGCCCAAAACCAAACCAAAACACTGGCTCTTGCAAGCATTACTCAGTGTCAGAGTAATGCTTACAAGAGCATTAAAAGGCATTGTGCCGAGGAATCCCAACTACCTACTTGACTGTGGAGCCACATCAACTATTTGCTCACTCTGTATCAACCATAACAAGAGATCCGTTATGCAACCATGGATGTGCTGCCATTGCCATGGTACTGAATGGTACAAAGACTGTCAACTTCTTGTAATGTCATCTCAACTTGAATTATCCTTCATACTTTTTTCTCCATCATGATGAATTTATGCACAGAGGGTGCAAAAGTTTAGAACTGCCTGACCCCAGCAGTGAAACATGGAGATGATCCTTTGATGGTTTTAGGCAACTAGATTATAAAAATCTCTAAAAGCCCAACAGAGATTCATACAGCTAAAATAATAATAAAAACAAAATTGGGAAAGGAAACAAAAATAATGTAATAATAGATAATGCAATAAATTTGATAGTGACACAAAATGAGACCCATCTGTATAGATGGGGGGGGCTGCATATAGGTGCAGAAAAGCAAACGTGGTGTGGTACTATGTCTGATTTGAAATAGGAGCTGTTTTGCAGACTTTGCAGGCGGGTTTGGCTGACTGGTTTGGCCATATCATGTCTTTTCAGAGTTAATGTGCAGACTAGTGTGAAAAGTATGAGGAAGTTATGGAAATTTAAAAACGTTAGATATTGGTGGCTCATGAAGCCCTCGCCCCCTCCCCATTTTATTCAGTATTGGCAACACTTGTGGGCGTGTGGAAAAGTGATGTTCATATTGATTTTGTGCTGTGTGTACTGCTTCCACTGAAGTGCAGGACTTCATGTCGTGATGGAAAATAAGCCCAGAGGGTGTGAAAAAAAAGAAAAAAATGGCCAGAGACTATATGGAGCTCTGTGAGATGTAATAGTCATTGTGAAAATGAAGTAGATGAGAGTGACAAGTAATTCTCTACAGCACACAGGCAGTACGCATTTCCAGGATCATGAAATTATTCTCGCATATTGTGAGGATGACGTGGTTTCTTTCAAACTACAGTAGGCATTGTGTAACCACATACAGCACTCGGGATGAAACAGTGTTCCTCTGATGCTGAACACCGACGTCACAGGCAGAGACAGAAATAACGCACACATTCTGATTCAGTTATAAATCCACAAGGGATGCAGAAGGAGGTGCTGCTCTGCTTTCAGGCACCACTGGAGACATGTATGGGGCTTCCCTGTCAAAATTTTAAATTAAATCTAATCTTATTTTCAAATTATGATTTTACACTCATGAAGTGTAGGTTAAAACAGTTAAATTAACAAGAGATGTGTGGGAAATGGAAGAAAACTTATTGGACCAATCAGCTGCAGGGATGTTGCCTATATTGGTTTCTTCTACTTTCTCTTGCTTCTTTCTCGTTGACACACACATAATCTCTGCAGCACGTCTCCTAAACCAGGCCAATCTCCTCCTGTCTGTGGAGATTGAGCTGCTCATCAGGGATCTTTAATTACATCGTTCTCTA
>JAOXYM010000001.1:10010134-10021211 GCA_028567055.1 Leptatherina wallacei
AATACATCAAGGCTGTATGATTCTTCCATTAAAGCAGCAAGCTTTGCCTCTACTTTACTGTTGGTTATTTGTCAGTATTATAAGACACTTATGTATCTGGAAGTGATGCAAGATTTCTTTTAAGTCAACAGTTTGGAGATATGCAAGTCACTGTAATTGCATGCAAAGATGGAATCACAATCTGACTTCTATTTGCATGTCAAGTTATTCTGCATCCTGAAGGCAACTCCACTAGGAATGTAAGTAATTTACAAACCTAATCAAATGTGTTCAAAAGATGGTATGTGTCTTTTAACGAGTGCTGTGTTATATGTCTGACACGATCAGTCCCCCGAGAGAATCAACCAAAGCCCTGCTGTCTTTATCACGCCGAATGATTTCGAAGAAAATTGGCATGACTGTAAATGTGTTCCTGTCAAATGTTAAGTAATCAGAATCTAGTCATCTGTAAATAAACAAATGCACTTCACTACCCTGTGGCATACTAACCAGCTTCACCGTAATATTGCTTAGACTGAGGCGTGATTCTTTTCATGATGCCGCTGACTGGTCAACGATGATGATAATTCTGTAATGAACCAGAGATGTTCCACTGAATTTGCTCTAACCGCCTCCCTCACTTATCCACCACATTCGTGAGCAGGTTGGCTTTAATACGTGCAATTTGTGTAAAACACTAACCCGTTCATATCACATCAGAGGGATAATGAAAGGGCCTCAGGGAGCAATGGTGAAAGGTCAGGTGGAGGTAGTGGTGCATTAACGTCACTGTAAGAGTTTAATACTACCCCGTGATACAGGTGGATGTGTCTGTTGAGCCTCTTAAATCTAATGATTTGATTCACCAATTAGCTCTTAGGGTTTTGAGAAGCTATTGGATGGGTAACGTAAGTGGTGTTAAAGCCATCTGTTGTCAGTTGTTTTTATTTTAAGCTAATGCTACTGAGAGAGAACAGCTTATGACACGGTCATGGAAATGTTTGTGGACATCACACTTACAAAAGTATGGTCATAGTAAAGAAAAGATAAGGGAAAAAAAAGATAAATAATTACAAGCCCTTTCAATTTAAAGTTTCCATGTATAAAAACCTGATTAACCCTTAAAACTTCAAGCCATTTTTTTTGTTTTGTGTAGCTATTTTTGGTCTACTTTTTTGTAAGAGTCTCAACCATAATAAGCAGAGTGAACATACAGATATATATTTTTTAAGGACAGCCTCAGTTGTCAGATTATGAGGCTAAAATTATGTAAAATGACTTTATCAATATATATATAGCACGATAAAAGCCAACAAAACAAAACAGAATTTATAACTAACAGTACTAGAAATTACACAGACCAGCAGTGACCAAGCCTTTTCTCATCTGCGTATTATTCTGTTAAGTCTTAACTTTCAGGAGAAAATATATATTTGCATTGAAACAGACACACAACAGAAACACTACACTTTTTTTTCTATGTACAGTTATTTCTGCTGCTATTTAAAGGTATACCGTGTAACATTTGGCCACTAGGGGGCTAAACCTGTAACTTCCCACAGGCAACACAACACTATTGCAAATTAAACAGTCTTTCTCTTTCTGGGTTCTTCAGACACCGTGTTCACCCTCTTACTTTGTTCAGTTTTGACAAACTTTCAAGGAAAAAGTAGCATGAAGCACAGCCGACTGTGTTTTATAGCTGTAGAGCAAAGCGCTGCAGGTCACATGATCCCATGAGAGACTGATCCGGTCATGCAAAGTTACAATGTCTGGTTTCTGAAGAGGGCAGCCCCCTCGGAGCGCCGACAAGTGTCAAGCACTGTATTGACCCCAGAAACCAACCATTATTACTCACATTAGGCTGATATTTGGGTCAAAAGTTTAAATTTGGGGGAAATTACAGGATTAGGACTCCTAGTGGCCAAAAGTTACACAGTATCCCGTTAACTACTATTCTGTCAAAACCAACTCAGCTTGTTTTTGGCATCACCATGCATCCATTTTACGGTTAAAAACAAAACTGGAAAACTATTAGCGGAAAACATTCTAGGTGTCTTCCTGGAAGTGGAAATCTCAGCTCCCCCAAGGTCAGACTATCCAATGTTCAGAGAAACTAAAAAAAAACCCTGAGAGCTACATTTCAGATATTATGTTAAATGTCATTACAGTATAGTTGTAAAAAGACTAAACAAGTATGACTTGTTTCTTCTCTCTACAAAGAACAATGCAGCACAACTTAGGTTTGTAAAATTACATCTGAACGAACCATAACACTGGACAGATGAGATCAAAGTGGATTTATTTGGTCATAAACAAACCAGACACAGCATATCAGCTCAAACACCTCAACTTATGTATGTACAGTATGATGGTAGAGGGCAGATAATTTGAGCTTGTTCTGCATCCACAGGACCTGGGCACTTTGCAGTCATTGAGTCAATCCTGAACATATCTATATACCAAAGTATTATAAAGTCAAATGGGAGGCCATCTGTCTGATCACTAAAGCTTGGTGAAAAATGTGTCATGCTACAGGGAAATGATCCCAAGCACAGCAGCAAATCTACAACACAATGGTTGAAAAAGAAAAGAATCAAGAGGCTGTGGTCCAGTTAAAGTCCAGGTGGTGTACTAAAAAAAGCTAAAGAAAGGTGGTGCACGCCCAAAACTGGGAAATTTTTAGATGTATGAATCTGTGCAAACGCTCATTCCAACTGACTTGGAACTGAGCGCAGCTACATGTGCCACTTGGACGCCTTGTCTCCACTCATTAATGAATATGCAAATGAGTATTAATACATGACATGCTTTCACATTTTGTCCAAATAACACAACAAACACACCATGAACGTCAAAAAAGTAGAAAAATTTCACAAAGCATGAAACTGATGGGGTTGAATTGGAGGTTGAGGCGAGATGAAATAGTCTACACAAACTTGTAGTGTGTTGGAGATAGGTGAGCTTCCCAGCATGCCTTGCATGTGTTCAGGAATAGTGTTTAATGTGTTAATTGACTTTGATGCAACAGTATTGTGCAGGCAGAGTGCAGTAATCTGTGATATTCTGTGTTAATCCTTGTTTTGTTTCATTCCTGATAGAATTTGTGATGCGGTGTTGAACCATTATTAAGAAGAGGACTGCAGTTAGTGACTGTTTACTCTTATGCTGCATTTTGGAGTATTAATGAGGTGAGAAAAGCACATAAAGAAGTACAAGTCCTGATTGTAATTACTAACTCTCTGACATATTTTTGTGATGATTTTTTTTCTTCCAGTGTTGATAGTGTTTTGTTTTCCACATAAAGAACTGCAAAATGTGATACAGTCTTTATTTTGATTTCTAAAAAAAAATAGAGGATGCAATAAACCTTAACAAACACCAAATCGACACATTTCTTTCCTCTCACACTCACACACACAATGGGAAATCACACCATGGCCCAGATAAAGAAAAAATGGTCCAACATCAATGTTAATATAAAAAGAAGGGATGCTGCACATCAGCAGTGTTGCTGTCTCAGGAAGAGGCCCAGATATGACGGACCTGCCCCCCACATCAGGAACGAGTGGCCTCCATCATCAAAGATACTTTTTTACTTCCTACTCGCACATTTTAGAAAATGTGGAAACTGAGAGCAGTGTCATGGTCACACCATACACAGCTATGGGTCTGGAGGAGGACAAAGACAAGGCTAGCATCTCATCTGACACTGTGTTTTCATCTTTGTGAAAATTAGGCTGAATTTCATGTGTGATGAACAGAGAAAACTGAAATGTTTATTTTAGATTAAGGTTGTGGCAATCATTTTATGGTATAACATATGTGGGAAAAGTAGGTTACATGTGGTTTGGTTTTGTCTTTCAGGTGTAAATCATGAGTGCTCAAATGCATAAAGAAATATTGTTTTAAAATCTGTCATGACTTCAAGAAGTTTAGAGGAATATATTTGAGTGTATAAAGGCGAGTTTCAGTAGTTTTTCACTGAGTAATAATAGAGTTTGTTTTGTGTTTATCCCAACATGAGCATGGAGCATGGAATATTTTCATGCATACACACCCTTTGCACATGAGTGCCTAGATCTCAGCCTGAAAAACTGTGGAGGGTGCATAAACAAATTCCTGCTAAACAAAGTGAACTGATGAAGAGAGCAGCACAAATCCCTCCCCAATGATCATAAGAGACAAATACCATAATAAGGAAAATAATTACTTCAAGTTATTGATGTTATGTTGGTTCAAAAGCTGTTAAATCATTGGTGGCACTTAATTTTTCAGATGCTGCCTTTTAATTTTCACTGTCTTTGTTAAAAATAAATAATTACATTATGTAATTTGTCATGTGTTGTTGCTCTTCTTAAAATTTTAACCCATTTTTTAAGAATGGGTTAAATGGGTCAGGACCTGATGAGGACGAGACAATTCTAATCATATTCATATACGTAAAGGCATCCAGGGAGGTTTTTTCTAGTGTTGCCACAGTCAATGTTTTTGATGATTTCAAGACCAACCTGCAAAGGTCTTGTTGCATTTGTTTTGTACAAATCAAAACATTTCTTGTAATTGCTTAAGGATCTAAGTGATTTTTTTTTCAATGCAAAGCAAATCAGTGTCACAAAAAAGTTAGTAACTAATGTCTTTAAGTTAGTCTTCACATCAAACAACAAGCTTGGTTTGCAAAGTAAGGTCCATGTATATTAAGATTTGTATACTAGGCAAAGAGAATCTCATAAAAGGCTTTGTTGCAAGGCTTTTTAATCCATACCATTAACTAAACTCTGGGATTTTAAAGCCTGTACAGGATAAGTTTAACAATTCATTATGGACGAATTTACTCATTCAAATCCCACTAGTCATTGAAGTGCAATAACAAATCATCGCAGGTAACCTACATTCTGGGATCAGCATAGTGTAATAATGTATGAGTGTAGGGAAGTGCAGTCATAACAGTGTGTAGGAAGGGTGGCTCTAGCATGGACATGGATTCATGTTTCAGATATATCACTATTCGGTCCACTGAGCCTGGATCTTTCATTTTGCATAACCATCATCAGTTCTATAGGACTGTAAAGCAAAATTGACCAGAGGAAATTAGCGGATGTCTCCTCAGAAAAAGGACTTTATATGTCGCTTTAGCTATTTCTCAAATGAGACTAGTCAGAAAATTGATAAATCAAGAGTAATTTGGGAATATTGAGTATGTTGTTGCAGATAAAATCTGGAGCACAGAAACTAAAATTAGAGATAGACTTGACACTATGGTGTGTAGCTTGCAGTTTGATCCACTTTTCAGTTCACTTCAGTTTTTATCAGCATCATTTGAGATCCAGTGCTTTCTGAAGTGTTTAATTCAAGCAGCCTGAATACAAGCTATCCAGTCAAAACTTAGATTCCGACAAGATCTCACATCTATCTGAGCTGACTGTTCCTGCTTATGAGGCCACCATTTACTGGTCAACTGTCTAACGAACACTTCCACTTAAGATGACCTGAGTGTCACTAATCATTTCAACTGCTACAAAAACTAGAATCATATTCAAGAAGGTAAATCACTCTCAAGAGCCTAGCTCAAATCACTCTCACACATCACATCGTGCATTACTTATGACCAGAGAGCCACTTGACACAGGAGTGGTCAAGATTATTGCTTTATTGGTGGCAAGAGGATGTCACTTGAGATGCAGCACAAGTAGCCAAGCTTTAAAAGCACAGTGGCTCTCAGATTCCCACTCATAAAAGTGCTATCAGACTTGTCCAGCCAGCTTCGGCGCCTGTGCTAGCCTTGGCACTGGCACTAGGCTGGAACTGGGCCTTGCCTGGGGCCGACTGCATATGAAAACACAAGGGACCACATCCTGTGGAAATACAATACTGCAGCCCCATCCCCCACTGTCTGCCTCACAAGCCAGGGCCTGGTTCTTCTCTGGTGAAATGTGTGTTTGGGCCTAAGTGCTGGCATGTATTTAACTGTTTATGCTATACAAGGACAGTGGGTTGCAGGGGTCACTGTGCAAGTGCTGCTGAAAATGGACGTCTTGCGCCTGCATACAATCCATTCTTCCTGATTAAACCTGCAACTGCGTTCTTGCATGTGTGAGTTTTCTCAATGTAGCACCTGTCAAAGGGGATTTTATGGAGCTCTTGATCTGAATATCTCTTTGCTAAGGCATTATAGTATGCTGATATATAAGTGGAAAAGCAGTGCTGAAAGTGATGACACAGGATCACTTTGTTTCACCCTGGAGCCCCAGCCTGACCCTGGGCTGTATCATAATAAAAGCTTTGTGTGACAGACATACTGGTCCACTCAGAGCAAATGCTAGCTGACAGTTGTTCCTGGGTGAGGACTAGCAGGCTCTATCTGCTGCCGTTGGCCTGTGTACAGCTCTATTGTACTGTAGGTAATAGTACCACTGAATGGTATTGTTGCAGGGCTGCTGATGCTACAGCCAGTGCAGTTGTTGTATACTGCGTCAAGGGCAACAATCTTCTTTAATAATGCAGCTGGGTCAAGGCAATGGGGAAAGGATATAGTCTAGAGTGGCATAAACAATGCTGGCAAAACATCAGGGAATATATGGAACCAGAGTACTAAGATCCATTATTCTGCATAGTTTGTTTTGCCCCAACTTTGTCAAGGAGAATGGTGCCAGTGTAATAAAATGAAATGCTGAGCCAGGTGTGTGGATGCGCTATTAATCCCATACCTGACACTGCCTTCAGGATAAGGGGGAATCCCCAGGCTTCAAAAGAATGATCTGGTTCACTACAGAGTGGCCAGGTCTGTTGGCTTTGACAGGGTCTTTGTTTGTAATGGCCATTTTGTGGTTGCAGGGGACATGGGAGGGTCGAGTATCAGGCCGCCTGACCAAACAGTCACCCCACTGTTCTTTAGCAGAGAACACACAGAGCAGTCTCAATTAGTTTCTCCAGTAATCTCTCCCCCTTGTCACATGATCTGGGCTGTTTGTAATAACACACAGGGGGCCTGGGCTGGTCCAGTCAGGAAATGAGATGATCCATGGTTGACAGCTTAGACTCAGCTGCCACTTATCTGTTATTACTACACTGCAAAAAACAGTTTCACTCTCCTTTGGGTTTGTGTACTTGCATGCATATTTGTGCATGTGTTTGCAAGGGAACAAATGCATTCAGGTGTGATATCAGAGCAGATCAGAGATCAGAATATAAGCAGTAAAGGCTAATCAGATCTTAGTATGTGACTACTTATTGCCTGTGTGCACAAGGTTGAAACATGATCTTAGCTCAGTGTTTCAGTCACAACCTGTTGATACCACTTGCCAGTTCCCTGTGATTTGGGAGCGTATGGAGGTTTTATAAAGATGCTGCTTTTAAAGCTTGAACAATCATTTCACTGTAATCTGTCTCTGTTAGCCCACCAGAGGCTCAGTGTCTCAAATGATCAGCATCAACATCACCTGTGTCATGTTCTGTGTCAGTGATGTGAATATTCTGCCCCGTCCTGCACTGTATCCATCCTCACACTGTCCTGCTGAATATGTAGGTGCTTTCGGTCGTGGAGTGGGATCGCATATAATGACTCAGTGAAGTGTATGCACACGTCACCATAAGAGAGCAAAGAATACCTCAACTGAAAAGCTCCAGTTCAAAGCCTGAGATTTGCTTCTCTTTGGCTCTTGGCAGAGTCAGAGATCAAAGCTAAATGCTGAGCAACAAATGTGTGTTTCTGTCACTGGCGATTTGTCTGTGTGTTTGATCAGCAGCCTCCCTTATCTCCCTGCCTCACTCTGCTGCTAATATGCAGTAATGGACTGCCTTTCATGAGACAAGAGATGAGGGGTTGATGCGAAGGATGTGACTGAGGTGAATGGAGTAGATGGGAAGGGACTTTGCAGGCAAATCCCACAGATGCTTAAAAACTTGATAGGACATACATGATACATTTATACAGGCTGAGTAGGAATAACTTGTCATGATTGTGTATACATACTGGCATTATTGTAGAAGTCATTTAGCATATATTTATATATTAAATATTTAGTACTTTATATCTAGCATATAAATATCTTATTTATTTAGCTAAAAGAAAATCCTGGCTTTGACCATTTTGTGTTAAAATGCATGTGGTTGTTGGTAAAAGGAAATCAATTCCCCCAGGACGGACTCAAAAATTTGTTTTTTCTTTCTTGGCTGCCTTTGGTCTGGCAAAGGAGGAAATAGCTTGGTTTTTCACTCCCTATGTAAATACTAGAAGAAGTGTGCCACTGTGCTTTAGCAAAAAAAAAAAAAAAAAGGATGGTGTTTTTACAGGTCATACTTAACTTCACAAGCGGACACAGCTAATCCACATGTGGTTTTTAGCCCCACAAAGAATTAAATACTTTGTGATGGGTTATAAGATTGAAAAATGTGGGGCTTTTGGAAATCTGGGCACAGAAGTTATCACACTTTAGTAAGAATGGTGTTTCAGAAATGTCTGCTGGCTAAACCTAGACATAATGACTTCCTGCCCCATTTTCCAAAGGGAAAATGTGACACCATCAGGCTCTCTGCTGGATTCCTGGCCTTGCTGAGCCTTATCAATGGCAAGATGAGTCTAATTACATAGATTAGATGTAGTTTTAACAAGAACCTTATAACAATGTGCCCATAGACTGTTTCAGAGAACGCTATGCTTATAAAATAACCAATATGACCAATCAGCAGTAGTGAACTGCTTTTCATATGCTAAACCCACAGCCCCTGCTGAGAAATCACCTTTCCAGTCCAAGTCAGGAAAGCTCCAATGACACCAGCTGGCTGGCCATAGTGCAGACCCCAGAGTATTGGGACTGTCCATGTCCTTTTTCTCCTGCCAGCTTGGCTTCTTGCTGTGCACAGCTGGACAGGAACTAGATTAATGTTGTTTATGTGGCCAGCGTTAAGTAAGAGTTCAGTGGTGCTCTGAAGGCGGATGAGTTTGTTGTTGTTGATCCAAAGAGTCAGTGAAAGGCCACATCTGAATGTGACTGTTGGTTTGTGCCAGGGGTCATTGCTGGTTAATTAGAACTCATCTCGCACTCAGAGATGTTTTTCTTTACTGACAACCACTGAGGTCCTCATAAATATGCTACAGTGTATAATCTGTCATCACAGCAGCGTTCATAATTAAATGCTTGCTGATATCCTTGTTAGTTGTGCCAATGTCTCCTACTGCTCCGCCCTGATGGAGTGTGTGTGAGCTGATGCGCTTTTTTGTATCCGTTTATAATCATAAGATCTTTTTTCCATTTCTTTTTTTCTTTTAACTCTTCAGGGATATTTGCTCTAAACTTGGAGATTTGATCAACTTTATTCCTTTTTTCTATTAAAAGTTTTTGGTTTTGGTCATGATTCCTAAACTGAGACAACCAAATAAACTGGATCTATTTTCCTCATTTGACAAGTTTCAAATTGATAAAATAATGATTATTGAGGTTTATAAAAGACAACTATATGTACAAGACTGACCTTTTAGTTATGTTCATGCATGCTCAAACAGCTTATATTTACATTTGAGGAATACAGATACAGCTGGAATTGCATGTCAGCTGTAAAGACGCGAGTACCCTAGATGTTGTATCACATAAAGGATACATTTTTGTCAGAGCACAGATAATATTCTAACAGTAACCAAACATTTTAGAATTTCTAACACCAACCAAGTGAAGTTTTTGTTTAATTCCAAACAGGAAGTGACAAAGTGACATGTCCAAGGCAGCCAGCAAACTGGTGTCTTATCGTGAACCCATGTCAAAGATGCATTACAGTTTCATTCAACCTCCTTTTTGGCTCTTTGATTTTAAAATATTGTCTGCGCCAATTTGGAAATATTTGAATTTCCGTCCTGCTGGCTGTAGGGGGCAATACTCCGTAGGACAAAGTTATGGGTCATATTTAGGTGTATGAACAAATGTCCTATGTGACCTTTTCAATTTAAAGGCTTGTTTTTGCATATGTGTGGCTTTAATAATAGAAAAAATTATGTGTGTGTAGAATTGTGATTGGTTTCAATCAGTATCCTTAAAAACACCAGTCAAATATAAAAGGAATTATATTGTAAGCAACACCTTTCTTTTCCCTTATAAAAACTGGGCTCAACACCATCTAGTTTTGCTCTTCTTTTCCCTTAGAAAATAATTATGTTTCTCTACTACAATCCACTGTGCAGTACTTTTCAAAGACAGACAGTAGCCCCTAAATGAAGCCAGTAACAGTTAATTATTACCATGGTAAAGCTACTGGTACAATTACCTTACTTTAACTTAGAGGAAATTTTTATTCAAAGGGACTTCGAAGTGAAGAATATGAAAGAGTATTGAGTGGTTATTGATCTGAACAACAACAAGCTTTTGATTCAGAAGAGTTTGAAAATCTTTTGGGAGTGATCATAACTGAGTGCTACGGGGTTTAACTCCGGTCAGCAGAGAAAAAGCGATCAATCTGTAAATCCATAAACATACTTATGTAATCATCATTCCCTGCGCTCAAACAAGATGTCTGTGACTTATGTCGCATACTATTGGCTGAGATAGTAATGTTGGTCTTTGAAGCACAGAGGGTCTCATACGAAAGCTGGGACAGTTCTACAGGTCAAGAAGGAAAACTAAAGGCTTTTCCTTGTAATTAAGTCAAAAGGTTCTAAGGACATCAGGAAGACCTGCATACTAGGAGCAAAGAACTTCTGTGGGGTGATATACAACAATAAGTGCATACAGATGGGCTGGTTCGTGGCAATTAAGTGCTTTGGATGTAATGGGAAGGATTCTAAATTCAATTCTGAATTTTGCAGGGAGTCAGTGTAGAAAGGTTAGGGCAGGGGGAATGTGATCATTATTGGTAGAACTGGTCAATACTCTGTCTGCAGAGCACTGAGCTTTAAAAAAAACAAACCCAGGTAAAATTGCATTATAGCTGTCCAGCTTATACGTAATAAAAGCATGAGCCAGTTTCGCAGCATCATTTTGTGGCAGAACGTTCCTGAGTTTGAACATGTTCTGTAAATGAAAGAATGCTGCTGTAAAAGTTTTTAACCCTGATTTAAAACTGCTGAGAGTCTCAGCAGACCTGCAGGTTTCTGGGAGTTTGTTCCACATGT
>JAOXYM010000001.1:10076855-10092274 GCA_028567055.1 Leptatherina wallacei
AGATAGATAGATAGATAGATAGATAGATAGATAGATAGATAGATAGATAGATAGATAGATAGATAGATAGATGTGTGTCATCACGAGTTAATCCTTCTGAATCTGCAAGTCCCACCTGCTTTTAGCTCTGTTATTCTCCACCCTCTTTGAAGGCATCTTCCACTTTGACTTTGGAGCTTCAACCCTAACTCAGTACAGATTTTCCTGAACACTTATCCAGCCAATTGGTTATTCTGCTCCATGTCTGCCGTATCTACTTTTTTTCTTACACCCTGCTTCTTCAGTATGTACTGGACTGTCTCAGAGGCCTGCAGCCTGCACCCGGGGTCCTGTCTGACAAGTTAGCCTCTTTTGCCCTTGTTCTCAGCCCCTGTAACTGTGCCGCCATGATTAGTGCCTCACTGCTGTCTTTCAAACCAGTCTTTCTAGCTGGTGATAGCACTTCTCAGTATCAGCCACTCCTTCAGTCAGTTACTAGTACATGCCTGCAGTTTCTTATCCTTCCATGATAGTTTCTCTACTTCCTTCACTTTTTTGCTGTGTTTCAGCTGCTTGAGGCATTCACTTAGCAGCTCACCCCTGGGGGCCATCTTCATGATGTATTCCTAGATCTTTGTTGTTTTCCCTTGGATGGTGGCTCTGATGCTTAATAGCCCCAAGCCTCCCCTTTCTGCTCAGTGTACAATCTCAGGGTGCTGAACTTGGGATGAAACCCTCCATGTATTGCAAGGGTCTTTCTTGTCTTCAGATTACACCATGTTGGATACGTGACTGGCAGCAAGTTATTTAACCTTTACTCATGCAATGAGTAGCTTCTCATTCCTTAAACCATGGCAGACACAGGTTAAGGTTTTGGAAAGGAACTTACTCTGTTTCAGAAGATTTAAAGTACTGGTTTGCATCAAGCAAATAAAGAAGACATTGACATATTATTATTGCATTAATGCATAACAATTATTTTATTGCATTTTTTCGCAGTTTTTTCAAGGTCCATTTTTCACTGTGAATACACATACAGACAAACCACAGGAGGTGTGGTACTTGCTTAGGGTAGCCATCATTTTATCTGTTGAGAGCATCTGTGGTTGGACTGCCACTCACATGATCCGGTGTCTTTGACGTCTCCATGTGGAAATAATCGTGCTCTCAATGAAAACTCATTCCCGGCGTACTGTGCTTGTTTCACAGAATTACTAAGAAAAAATGTTGAATAGTAGGTTATATGAATATTTGGTAACACTTTACAATAATGGTACAAATCATATACTTAACTAATGCTTAACTCATGATGAATTGATGCATTATGGAATGCATGATCTGTCATTAATTACTGCTGCTCATCATGAACTAATGATGATATCAATGTGGATTTAGGTGATTACTTCACACTTAATAGATCATCAATTTATGAACATTAGTTCATTGTTATTTCCTTGATATGTTAAAAAATTTGCCTGTTTACAGCAAAACGTATCTTATCACCTGGCGAGCCTTTTTATACTCACTTCACTCTGTCTCGTTCTTTCTCTATGTCAGCCTTTGTCTTGACTTAACTCATTCCTTTCTTCCTCCCCTTTTTTACCTTTCTTTTTCAGGTACTATCCGGGGGGGGGGGGTTCTTTGAGACCGGTCACCAGAATAACCGAGATGGCACCCCCACCCTGAGTCTCCCTCACCAGCTCATCGTTACGCTCATCATGCTTCCCTCAACTTCAGTAAATCACTTAAAGCATACATCACTGTGGCGGGGTCCCTGCTCGTGAATTTGATATTAGTGATCGAACTTTGTTCATGACACTGCCTTAATCCTGAGCAATTGCAAGCTTTACCTGCGATTATCGCAATTAAAAATTTTAAGCAACACAAGGAAAAACAAAACCAAAGGAGAATGATTTATCACTTTAAATCTGGTTAAGAACTGTCCAGAAATTATTTAAACTTGAAAAATGAATGATGAACCATAATCTTTGAGGAATAAATGTAGTTGGGAGAAGATTTGCAAAACTCTCAGCAATATTTGATTGTGAAAGTAAAAGGACTTGTACATGCAGAATGCAAAGATAACTTAAGTTTAGATTATTAAGTTATATTAGCAACTGTTAACTGTGTAGTTTAAAAAAAACACATCAATAAGGCTCATAGAAAAAAAAACACTCTCCTAGGGAGCTTGGAAATTGGATTCCAGAGCAATATAAAAAGGTCATGTGGTCTGATGAGTCCAGATGGACTCTGTTCCTGAGTGAGCGCTGCATCGGGGTTAGATGAGCAATGGATGAAGTGACATCCCCCACCTTTGGGGCCAATATCATGATCTGGGGGTGTTTCAACTGGTCAGGATAAAAATGACTCTAAGTTCACTATTCCATGTTTCCTCTCTCTTTCTCTGCATATAATCTTAATAAGCATAAATATTTTTGTACGATGCAATAAATATATAATCATGGTTTGTCACATTGTATGCTAATAAGGTGCTAGAAATATCACTCAGGATAAGATTTTAGTTTCAGTGCTTTATCTCATGATAATCTTGGGTAATATGTTTTTATGAAACTGAGAAGACATATAAATTCAGTCTTCATACTAAATATTGATGTAACCTTTTCTACTTTCTTTTTTCTTTCTAAATTTGTTGGTCTGTATTTATGTTTTAGTTCTTTGCCCCAAGCCTGTTATTCTTCAATTTTTGGCCCATACATAATGGATGCTATGTGAGTGAGTCAGGGTGGAGTTGGGCTCTGGGCCTCGTGGGCAATGCAGTGAGATAGACTAAGGAAAGGAAGGAGAGACTTTGAGAGCAGCAGACTGACCGAGAGTCTGAGCCAAGCCTTGGCAACCAAACAAAAAAAGAGAGATTATTTGCCTCAGTGAAAAGAAGAAATCATGTTAGACAGTAGCAAAACCGTTGTTCATGACCCCTGTCTGACACAAATTGATATGAAATTCATAAACTTTGGTCTTTTTATATATTCTAAGTCCAAATTATATAGTTATACAGAGTATGGCAAGAGTTTACTTGAAGTATGGCATTTTCATCCATGCTTATTAACCTTACATTGTTCCAGGCATGTCTTATCCATTATTCAAAGATGATATGACAGTAGTCCAAACATCTCTGAAACAATGTTGTTATTGGGAAACATGATTAGCTCAGGGCAAAAGTCAGTCTGACTTTAGATGTATTCTACTATCAAGACTTTTAAAAAAGCAAACTCACAGTAGTAAATGATCCTGGAGTATTCTAATCTTTATCATATTATCTAAACATTCACATTATTCTCACTATTACACCCTACTGGAGATTTCACATTTTTCTTAACATGTTCCTACTTTACAAGACATGCCCTGGCTGCTACAGTTAATATACAATATCTCAAAAGTGAGAAGTTAGAACTCAAAATCGCTTCAATTTCAACAGTGCGCCTCTTTCTTTAAAAGAAATATACACTTTAATGGCTTTTTTGTTAATATTCCCTGATGGTACATATGTAAAAGATAAATGGCCATGCATTCAGTTCTGTAAATGATAATGCCATGGCAGGAAATAGAGCATAAGGCATATCATATGGAACTGCCCTCCTCTGGAGAATCATGTTTGCATTTGCAGAAAATTGTATTGAGAGCTGCAAACAGTGGAACAGCACATCTGACACAGAGCTACACTGGGGATCTGAAAGCATGGGTATAAAATGAATGTTCTGTTGGGTATCATTATTTAAAACTTGTAGGACACATTGTGCAGGCATGTGAGGAGTATGCTAACTTGTTAAAAATCAGTGTGATAAGGGACCTTTAAAGATGATTGGGTATTTTGATAACTAATCACTTAATTTTTACACAATGACAAATCTCTACACTGCCTTGTGGCTAATTTTAGCAAGAATATAGATCTATCATGCACGGCTGGACTGCTAACAGGAGGCTGATTGACAGTCTTAGATTTTGAGGATGTCTTTTGCTTGGAATTCTTCTTCTTTCAGGTATTGATCGGGGGGTAAGGCTAAAGCTGATAGCTGAGCTGTGAGCAGCTTGGGAGCTAACTCCCAGAGTTCCACGGTGCTGACAGGCCTAGACCGGCATCATTATTACAGCACTAAGCATTGGCAGTCAGGCTGCACTCTCCTCTCTCACTTCATGATAAACTACTGACAGGACTCTTGGCAGATAGGTTTTTTCCTTCTTATTTCCCTTTTTTTTTTTTTTAGCATATATCAACTCCAAAAAAAACATCAGTTATTCAACTTCACAGCAGCCTATTGTAATTACTTTGCATTGATAGGCTGCCAACCATCACAACCATAAGTCGATGAAATAATCAACGAGATGCAGAAACTGTTCTCCTGCAGCACTGCTAGTTGCTGCCTGATTAGGTTGTCCTTGTAGCCAGCAGGGCATTAAGCCACTGAGACAAAGCCTATTGGAGAGACAAAAAAAAAGAAACATGCACAACTTAGAATGAAAACACTGATACTCCAGATGCTGTGCTTGACTGGCAGATGTAAATGCTACTTTTTTCTGGGTCTTCATATTTAGCCAGCTCTACTTACTGGGCATCTTAATGCACAGTGGCTATAAGGAGTGGAAATAATGTAACACGATTCAAACATAGTGATCAAAATACTGACAAATAGACCAAAATGTAGATACCAATGGACACAGTTTTACAAAATTACACTGAAAAGCTATTTTAAAATGCTAATCAGTGTCCTCGTGTTTACATTTCACGTGACTATCTTCCTGCCTTCACTTTGACAAAGTTCCCTGTAATCTCAACAGAATAAAAGTGCATTGTTCATCAGTCTGTGCACGGACTAGCCATAAAAGAAAGTAAACAGTGAGGCGTAAAGAGGACAGAGACAGAGTCAGGGTGCCACAAAGTGACATTCCTGTCCCAACTCATTACTTTTATCAGACTAGCAAATGCACACTCAGTAGAAAGCAAGAAAAGAGAAGAAAGGGAAAAAAATAAGGCCTTACTTCTTGGTGACGGTGAAAGCAGACAAAGAGTAGGTGCTCCGGAGTGTCTTTGTGAGCCTGATTGAGATGTTTCAACCTCCAATGACACATATGAACAGGAAGGGAAAAAGAGAAGTAGAGTGGTGAGAGAAAGAAGGAGACTAAAGGCTTGTCTCAGTCGGCTGGCATTGCTTTGTGGAGTATGCTCTGGAAGTGCATGTGTGTGCGTTGGAGTTCTATTTTTTCTGTTCAGATATTCCTCGGACAGGCTTGGTGCAGATAAACTTGATCAAATTGCTCCTGAACCTCTTGTTCATTCAGCTCAGAGCTTGCTTTTCCACCACATGCTCGCAGCTCCACATGTACGCGTACAAACAGACACATCTTTCCAGCTGGAGTTTTAGCACCACTCAGATAATGCCACATTCTGTTGGCTTGTTCCCACCCCCTTTACTAACTACTGATTCATAAGCAAATAATGAAAGCATGTCGGCTCAGAGCAGCCAGGGAGTTTCGGTGTTTTGAAGAGATAAGAAATTTGGGCTCAATTCACACCAGAAACAGACTGAAACAAATTTATCATTTTTTTTCTTCTTTCTTTTGGTCAGTTGTTTGTAAATGAGAATGAGAGCTGTTAGTGTGAAGATACATCCACAGATATTTTTAAATGCTCCAATATGGACTATAACCTTACGTGTTAATGCCTCTTTTCAGCCCTTCACTCCCTTATTTAGTTGCTTTTGTTTGCCTCTCCTTACATTTTCCATGCAGCTTCTTTGCAGGTAACTTACCCTGCCACACCCAAGGCAACCCAGTTTTATGAAAGCAAGATAAATCTGATAGCTCTGGTGGTGGCACCTTGCCCTTTTTTCTTTCACAAAACCTGAGACTCTGCAGTAGTCCACTAAAGCATGGACACTGTAACTGGACCAATATTTTCCTTCTGGAGGCTTACAATTTATTGCCTGTAGCATTTATGGAGAAGTCCCTGTTGGAGATGAAAGCACATGCACACATAAACACACACACGAAAGGATAAGGGGTTCAAAATGCTAATTCAGACACACATACGGAGGGTGTAAATCCAGCCCTCATTGTGCATTCAGCACGTTGGCTGTATTGTGCAGCAGTGAGCCCCTTATTCAATTGAGCTGCCATCCATCCTGGCTATGGCAGTAAGCAGGCACGTACAGGGAGCTCCCACAGGAACGTTAGACTCTCTCAAACACACAAGAGATGTGTGCGTACACATCAACATACAGTGTGTTGTGACAAAACCCATTAGAACTATAATGGCCTGTTTTAGTTCTATATAGGGTCATTATTATAAGCTGAGGTATGTCAAAATTTTACTATAAGGAGTGTGGTGTCTGCATGCATTTGCTACTGCCTCTTTCTGAGGATACCTGTGTCAGTCAGGGTATAAGATCGTGAAAAAATATTAAATTTTCTTTAAATGAGGGAGAAGAGCAAATGTTTACATAAAAAATCAGTGAAAGATCAAAAACCAAAATGTTTGTTTTCACTTGGAATTTGGAGGAAACTGCAGTATCCTGTGTTGTCAAGTGCTTTATTGACCTGCTGTATCCTACCCAGCCCGCTCTCTATGCAGTTTGCTACTCTGTGGGCATTTCTGGACAACAGAGCCCGTTTGGATTGTTCCTGTTTTTTTCCATGCAGCTTCTTTGCATGTAACTTACCCTGCCACACCCAAGGGTTGCCTCGGGTGTGGCAGGGTAATGCACTGCACTGCGGGAAAGGACTACCTTTAAATTTCTTGGAACTTTGTTGGTAGATTCTTTTTAAACCCTTTGCTTCAAATTAGATTTTCCCGTAAGAAGTTTAGATCAGGTGACATTAATTGACACTTTAGTCAACACATCAGCATCCAGTGATGCTGTAATGTGTAAAAAATGTACATCTAAAAATAGCCTAAATATTGGCAGTATAATCAACAGCTTTTATATTGGTTTTAAGATAAAAATTAAATAAAAAACAATACAAGGAAATACAAAGCAACAGACCAGCAATAAAGTCCAGCCTTTGTTCATCTTACATGGAGGAAATACATGATTTTGATTTTTCTTCCAAATGCTGCCAGCTGTTATTTCACGTCAGCCTTGAAGTTCACTACAGGCAGTGTGAAATCAAACAGAAAATGCCCTTGAAGCGACTGTATATGGCTCTCAAGAGAGTTCTTTGTTCCTTCACATATGTCGTATTGGCA
The DNA here is from genome assembly GCA_028567055.1 of Leptatherina wallacei. NCBI lineage: Eukaryota > Metazoa > Chordata > Actinopteri > Atheriniformes > Atherinidae > Leptatherina > Leptatherina wallacei. The sequence goes on from JAOXYM010000001.1 coordinate 10,084,036, forward strand.
CTTTTGCTGGAATGACTGTCTGCCATGCTTCTGAGGACCACCTTTGTAAAGTATGGTGTCTCTGGAGGAACCCAAAAAGTTCTATTCCTGGAAAGTAAACATTCTGTTAACATTACAGGAAAAATATTTTTCATTCAAATCTCCAATTAAAAAGGAAGGAAAATTGTACCCTGGTGATTTTTGTTCTTTGTAAATTCTTGAAAGCTGACTATCACTTAAAATAAATACAAAGGCTCAAACAAAAGTAAACTCTTCCCTCCTTATGTGATCAGAGTTCCCGTTCCACTTATTGGGCCTTGGATGAAGGGCCAAATTTAAAGGTTCCCTGTTGTGCACTTTGTTCCCAATCTGAAACAATATCTTGATATCTCAATGAACTGTCAGAGCAAAAGTTCGATCAAATCGGCCTTTACTTTGATGGCAGTAGCTTCTCCGTCAACCCCTTATTTTCCCTCTTCTGAGAACAGCTCCTTCCGAGTGGGAGGGCTGTTCAGGGAGCTGAGCAGCTGATGGCTCCGCCATCCACTCCACTCCGCGCACCGTTCCCGGGGTGATTGACAGCTTGCACTTCCTCAGTCAAACAGCCCATAATAGTTTAGTCAAGAGTAAATAAATGCTGCAGCGCTGAAAACCGGAGTTAGACCGTAAGCAAGAACCCGGTCCTGGTAATTAATGACTCTTGCATTATTCAAGGACACAAACGTTGGCAGCAGTGACCGAGCTTCATTAGCAGCAGTGCTAACATGTTTATCAGGCTATCAAGCTAAGCAGGCCTACACAGTAAAGCAACAAAATCACTAGCAGTTCCTACCTTTACAGATGTATCATGGACAGTTGGTACTGATCCATGCTACAACTTCAGGTGTTTGGCAAAGCCTGCATTTTATGCACCCAAGTTGTGAAAACAGTCCTCCTTAAAATGCTGGGCGCACACATGCAAAACTTTGGGAAGTCTTGCCGGTAAATGTCCATCAAAAATGAACTCCATCCACTGGGTCTTCAGGGGCTCAGATCATGGAAGTATATACAGACTTTTGTGCTCATTGATGCAGCCATTAACAGAGCAAGAGCCTTGCTTCGCTCTTAGCTTTGTCATTTTGGAGGGTTTGTGAGGTGAAACAATGGCCTACGCTCAGAGATTTAAGAGGGCGTGCCCAGCTAGCTAGGGGGGCCATGGCTGCATCCACTATACAGGGAGTGGTTGTTTCCCTTCTCAACGTCACTTGGGGAAAGATTTCAGACACACCCGTTTGAGCACACATTTGCTGAAAATTGGAGCAAAGAAGAGTTTTTAATTCCTGAGCTTCATTCACTTTTCTGGGGACACAAATGACTGTTAGAAAACCTTTAGAAAGTGAATTTTGCATAATATGGGACCTTTAAATGCTACATTTGCTAACAACTGAAACAACATGTTCTCACTCCTAATGCATCAACAGTCTGAAGAATGGTCAGGGTCCCTTAGTGTCAAATGCCGACTTAATAGGTACCTGCTTTCGTCATTTTTCGTAGCATTGAGGAAGAGTTAGTTTACACCCAAATGCTTCCAATGGCGTCTATTTCTGACGTGGGAGTTCCATGTAAATCTGTCGGGTTACTAAACACGTCGACAAACAACCTGATCTCACACATATGTGAAATAAAGATGATGTTATTTTGACACCCTCCACTTATTTACATGTTGGTGGCATGTAATTGTTCAATATTACGTGATGGGCCCACAGAAATGAGGGCAATAAAAAGTCAACAGGGGACTTTTACGTCACGTCCACACGACTTTCCTGGTTCCACTAAAGGATTCATTTTACATTTTCGAATGCAGAAAAATGTTCTCACAAATGGTTCATATGACTTCTCAAGCAAAATAATGTGTGGATATTTGCACATATCCTATAAAATCCTGAGCACATCAGGGCTGATAAATCTATTGTGGGGCTATGTTGTGTTGTATGCAGGACTTTTCTGGTTCTGAAACAACAAAAAAGTCAGAATATGCTGGAAAATAGCCTCTAACCCTATTCTAAATAGCCTATCGTAATTTCACATTTCCTTTTCTGTTGTTTTTTTTTACATAGTCTTATCAGATAATTTTGGATCAAGCATGGCCACGCGATCTGTTTCATGTACATGACTGAAAAGCTGACCCTGGCCAAATCCCTATATGGACATCAACAGTCTCCTCTCCACCGATGGATGATGAGAAGTGTATTATGTTGGGTGTCAGGAGCGCACAAGTTCAGAGTACATGAGAGCTATTTTTACCCCAAAGGTGGGTTGTAGAGTTGCAGCAATGTAAGCTTTTGACCCTGGTCTTCGTTGTTTTCATGCTGAGTCATAGGCCTCCTCCTTTTCCTCCTCCCCCACCAATCTGCACCCATTACAATGCCAAGCCACGACAGGCAATCTCTCCTTATGCTGTATATCTAGGTTTGACCCATGTTTATTCCGCCCATGGTCATTCACTCTCTCTGATTTTCTGCATTTCACTCTGTCAGCTTTATAAGTTTACTCCTGCAACCGTATCACATTTTGTTAGAAGAAATCTGGTTACATGTTTAAGTATTGTGAAGTTATTTTCATAAATCATGAATGTGTTCTAGTGATGTCAGAAGTGACTTAAAGTAATTTTTTAATAGATTCTAAAAAAACAACAACATAGGTTTAACTAATTTCATCTTTTTTTTAGAGCTATCTTTAGAGCTATTTATTCTTAAGATTTTATTAATTGTGCGTTTTGACTCTTTTCATCAAACAAAATAGAATAACTTCTATTTAAAGTGGGCTCCAGCTAGTGTTGAAAAAATGCTAACATATTGGAAAATCAGGAAGGATTTTAATACTAGATGGAATGAGACCAGCAGCAGAGAGAATATTTTCATCTGAAACAACACTGACCTCACAAATTTGATAATGATTTGAGCAAATGGTGTAATACTGACTTTGACCTGTTACTTCCAGGTCAAACCCCTGTGTGGACTTTGACCTGGAAGTAACTGAACAAGCTGATATACAGAGGAAGTCAGTAACAACTGAGAATAACCTCATTTTTAAAAACAAAGAACTGTCAGATAGGGCTGGGCGATATGGTCTCAAGTCAATATCACAATATATGGAGCAGTTCATCTTGATAACGATAAATGGATGATAACAGGTGCTTTGCTTTGGTGCACAGTTTCCATTCGTCATTGATGTAATGTCAGACAGATGTATGGGTCCATATTCTCTGTTCTGTACATGCTGGGAATCACAGTTTTCAAAAAATGTTTAATACAAATTAATTAAGACTGGGACCATTTGGTTAGCCCCCTTATATTCAGATTTTTTTTAAATACCGAATTTACCTACATAGCCAAAATGATATCAGTTATCATTGTAAATCTTGATATCGGTAAGTTTTCGATATATCACCCACCCCTAATGTCAAACTTTCTGCTTAACATGGTAACAATTTCCTATGAGCTAAATCATCATTCATTTTTTAACCTTGACATAATAGGTCAACTAGAATGTAGCCAAATGTTAACAAGCTGAAAGGGGGCATATCATCACCTTTCAAAGTGGAGTTGGTTGTACAGTACTATGATCATTAAATTGATTCCCCTTCCCTATAAACTGGGACAAGGAGAGGAGTCGAGTTAAATGGCCCAGTTGAGTTATAACTGTAATTCAACATAGATATGCATTCAATCATACTGCATGATAGTGGGTATGCATAAATAGTGGTCGGGAATGCCCTCATTTCACAATGTAGTTCCAGCATTTTGGATAATGATGTAGAAACACACTGTCTTACTATGTTTACCTGGAACACTGAAAACAGATCCTTAAAGCTTCCCTAAATGTTGATTTGTGCCACCACAGAAACCTGACAAAACAGCAACAGTTAATGATGGAAGAAGAAGCTAATAAACCCTCTTATAGCCTTATATACAAATAAACAAAGCCTTATAAAATCCTAAAACTGGTATTTTAATATGCATATAATCTACACATATGAAAGACTTGTCACTTTGAGTCGGTGCAATAAAAAGTAATGAATGCAAAATTGATCATAAATCATGTTTGACACATATGATAAAAACAATGCAGGAGAACCTTATTGTATATGCATATATATTTACATTTATAGAATTTTATTAAGTTTTCACAACCATATAACCTTTCAAATGGAAGATCATTAAATTTTTTAAACATGATTAAACAGAATCCTCTATCTAAAACAATAACAACTCTCCAAATGCTATATAAGTAAATCTAATAATGACCAGCTTCATGAGGCCAAACACGGAAAAGTGCTCCTCATTTATGTGACACAAGCAGTTTGTGACAGGCTCAATATTTCTCTTAAATTAAATGCTATAGTCCATTACACAACAAAACAAAGTTACCATCATATAAGAAAATGACTGTTTGTGAGTAGCAGGACAGCATCATTCCTTATGTGACATCCTTTGTGTTGCTGCCTGCTGGTGCTTAATGCTGACATGCAGTGACTGGCAAAAGTCTGACTGGAGGAGCCCTGCTGTCTGTCACCCTCACCTCCTGCTGCAGAGGCCTGTGCATGCACCCTGGGGAGGGTAGTTGAGGAGGTGGAGGAGACAGACGGAGAGGGAGAGAGAGGAAAAATTAAGTTAGAGCAAATGGGACACCAAGCCATATCCATCTTTTCCATCCCCTTATGAATATGTAAACCAGACAGGTCAAGTAGGCATCAATGACTCTTGTCCCCCTGGAATTTGAGGCAAGAGCAGGAAAGAGCTGAATGGAGTGCTCCCCAAGCTGCTTTCATCTAATAATGCTTGATCTCTCTGTAGCATGTTATAGATATCTGTGCGTGTGTTTGGTGTGCACCTTGTGTATACATGTGCATTTCGGTGTCAGTGTAAATCTTGTCAGTCATTTATTCAATATAATAGCACCTTGAAAATTAGATTTTCAATAACCTGCCCCTCTCATCTCATTAAGGAAATTCAGAGGAGAAAACGGATCTTCTGACATTTCTTCGTCCTTTTCGGGGGAAAATATAGTCAACCTGATCTCACAGAAATACATGAAATAAGCACAAAGTTATTTAGGCCGTTCTCACAAATGGTTCATATGACTTCTCATGCAAAATAATGTGCGGATATTCACACATATCCTATAAAATCCTGAGCACATCAGGGCTGATAAATCTATTGTGGGGCTATGTTGTGTTGTATGCAGGGCTTTTCTGGTTCTGAAACAGCAAAAATGGAAGAATATGCTGTAAAATAACCCTTAATCTTATTCTAAAAAGCCTATATTTATCGTAATTTCACATTTCTCTCTTTTTTTTACACAGCCAGATGATTTTGGATCGAACATGGACACGGAATCTGTTTCAATTACACGACTGAAAGGATCGTTTTATTCTCCTGTTTTCAATTCACCTCGAAGAAATCGTAATATAAAAGCCCGATGCCCCATCGGAGATCATTATCTTCCACTTGTCAGGGTCGACAGCGAAACTTTCCTGATCCAGTGCCGCATCTTCCCGCTCGCCGGGAATCCTAGTTACGTCATCCCTCCAGGAATTTCCCCAAACTATCCTGCCAGTGGGCTGTGTCAGTAACACTTCTTCATCTAGTGCAGAAGACAACCTGACAAGATGTTGCCCCATAAAGTAGCCAACATTAAATACACTTTACAGTCATAAAGTGTTTGGTTTAACATGAAGTCTTTCTGCTTTAATCTCAACTGAGACGTTTTTCTCCTCTTCCGATTGGCTGCTGATGGTGTGGGCGAATATCTTAAATAAACCGACATAATTACTTTTTCTCTCCACAGATCATTTAATTAGGCAACTGAGTAACGAAAATTTCTCCTGTACGATGTTTAAAATATGAAGGAAGTGTGTTTTTACAAACCTCTCTCAAGTGGAAAAACCGGAAGGACTGCAGCCTGCTCCCACTTCCTGTAGCTTAATGAAAGATTATAGGCTAAATATTAAATAAACCATAATATTTGAATTTCATCAACATATATCATGTAGTAGTAGTTTTTGCAATATAGGAGCAGTTTTGCATCAAGTTTCAAATATTAGATTAATAATCGACCAGAAGGTTTAAAGTGGTGGTAAACACAACTGTGGCTCCAGATGTTAATAATTGTTAAATGGGTGAAAATGTATTTTATCCATAGGTCTTTTATAGGCCCCCCAGTTGTTGGTTAACACATAAGTTATTACATGACCAGCATCCTCCAACAGACCACAGCAGAAAAGTAGACATAACAGACTGGTAAAACATCATCAGCAGTGTCTTGGAAATGTTTAAGGACGCTCGCCTCCTCAGGAACTACAGACGACTCTGTCCTTGTCAGAGGATGCTGTTTATGTTGTCGGGCCAGTCCAGTTTTTCCTTCAAGTTGCAGTCCCTGGTATTTACTGGTCCTGACCACCTCCATGTCTGAACCTTCAATGGAAATAGGCTACAGATGGGCCTCTTCATCCTGAAGTCCACCACCATCTTCTTAGGCCCAATCCCATTTCTCTTTTTTACCCCTACCCCTTCTCTCTTCCCCTTGCCCCTTAAATCGAAGCTACAAGGGGGAGGGCTGAAAGTTAACCCCCATAAATTAAGACACTCCTTCAACAATCGCATACATCATCAGTAGTCACTGCTGGCTTTTACGTGAGCAGACGCGACGAACTGTTGCCGGAAATCTCGAGAAATCATGCTGTCTACAGTTGTGGTGATCACTCTTACGTGGGCTATTGGCATCTTTTTTGATGTTACCAGGCTAACGTTAATGTTACATCCCATTTGTGCATTATACTACCACATATGTTGTACCCCATGAAGCCCTCAATGTACAGAAGAGCAGCCGTGAGGTTGCTGAAGCTTTTATAGATTCCTTTATTTCTGTAGATTACGAGGGCTGCCTGCTACAGAGCACTGGTAGGGTATGCCGGCTAACGTTAACATTACTGAAGCCTCAACGTAGTACTAGCACTACGATAGTTAGAAATTTTTTCGTGTGCATTTTATTAAGAAAATGAACATTACACATTGAAACAGCGTTAAACTAAACAAGTAGTCATGGATTTTAAAATGTTATTAATCAAGAAAATACTTGCATTTGTGCATTTCTTTGGACTCAGTTGCAGCCGTTCTAGGAGATTTTTCCTTCCCCTTCGTTTGAGGTAAGCTCCTGAAAAATCTTCGTTTGAAGGAGTATATAGCCCTACCACTTGCCCCTACCCCTCGGTCCTAACGGGAATTGGGACACCCTACACCTATATGCGAATGCGCAAAGCGGAGGGGTAGGGCCAAGTGGTAGGCCCGAGGGGTGAAATGGGATTGGGCCTTAGTCTTGGAATTGTCCAGCTGCAGATCTGCACCATCCCACAAAGTTCTCCAGCAGGCCTCTGCACTCCCTCCCCTGTCCATCTGCAGGACATCCATGATCGTAAAGTCATAATTTGATGTTATTCTTCAGATGAAGATCTTTCAATGATTTATCTGGTTTAGTAAAAGCCAAAGTTTTTTTTTCTAATTTCATTGAGATCCCTTCAGAGACAATGCATCAGAGAGTGCTTTACCGAGTATAAAAAATCTAGCTTTTGGGTTTTGTTCCCCTTCAGTTTTAGTATTTTACCAAATTAAGTCACCTTTACAGTTATGATATTATTCACAATATAGGTCATTTTTGTAACCTTTAAAGACCTGAAATGCTGGATGTAAGGTCAGCACACAGTCTATTGGTCAGAGTCATGGTAACATCACAAATGATCAAATATATACACAGGCTATACCATGTTAATACTGAAAATAACATAAAAAAAGGTTATAAACTTTCTTTAAAGTAAAATTGGAATAAGTGAAGTGAGTTTAATAAAGGATCCAGTTTAATAAGATTTGTGTTACAAGCTTTTTTAATTCCTTGTAAGTAAGTGTGATCAAAAGTTTCCATCATGACATAAAAACCAGGCCAAAATATTGAAGTACTTTATTGTTATCCCTGCAAACTACAAAAAGAAAGAGAAAAAAACAAGAGAAAGACTTCTGTATATCCCTGAAATATACATGAAAATAGATCAAGTCAAGGCCTATGAGCTCCCAGAACCGCTGGACTGCCGTTTGAAATGGAACCTTGCCTTTCTACGGGCAAGGTTCTTGCCTCCTTAACTCCCTTGGGCCTCCTTAAAGGAGACATATTATGCACTTTATTCCCAATCTTAAACAATTCTCTGATATATCATTTAAATCTTGGCACC
>JAOXYM010000001.1:10144393-10158605 GCA_028567055.1 Leptatherina wallacei
ATGATGGCAGTACTGTCATACGTTTATACGTGGGAGATAAGGAGCAGAGGAACAACATTCCTATATGTACTGTTTTTAGTCCAGTCGCAGGAGAGGGAACTAACCATTTTCATTTTTGTAGATGTCGGGGATACTTCTGCTCTCAATATCTCACAGGTACAGAAATTTATGATGTGAATATCTTTCAGCCCAAAGTGCAATGTCTCCTCCACTTTGTAGCACAATGACTTCCAACAAAGGTCCTTTTGCACATCAAATCACAATCTTTTTCTAATCCTAAGATGTTTTGGTGTCTAAACATAATGACCACTGACCTAATATTGCTTAGGCCTTCTTCATATAGACAAAAAGTGTTCTAAGAAATCTGACAAAAAAAGACATCTGAAGATGTCCTGGACTACCTTCTACCAGGATGCAATAGATTTATTGAGTCTTGTATGTGTTGGGGTGAGGTCTTTGTTGATTCCATTTGCTTCCCACAGATGCCATTAGATCAAGAGTTTGAAGGTTGGATAAACAGCACTTCTATATTCTATTCTACAGTTTTTTAGCAGACGCTTTTGTCCAAAGCAACTTACGACTGAATGAGAACAACACAAGCAAAAATTCAAATAAGAGGGGACATCATGATTAAGTGCTATGTCCAGTTAGACTCAGCAGTTTGATTATATACTGTATTCCTGTATGTTTGGCTTTTGTTTTTATTCTTTTTTAATTGACAAATGCCAAGTCTAATGCACCAAGCATGGATGACAAATAACACTCTACAATGTTGTGCTTTGTTACCAAATATTTGTGCAAAAGGACCAGAATTGACATAGGTGTGTGTGTGTGTGTGTGTGTGTGTCTTGTTTCTTTCGATGATTTTTCTTTCTTTTTGGTTTTGTTTTGTGTTTTTTCTAATTTTATGACTTTTATTATGTTAGACTCGCAAATCATCTCCTGGGGTCATGACCCATTTTAATCAGGAAGTAGTATGCCTTGATTTTTTTTAGTTAGTACTAGTAATTTGTCTTTAATGACCATAAAATACTGTCTTTAACACTGTAACCTCACCAGTTCGCCTTAGTCCGATATGCTTCTCTGTGCCTCTCCTATCAGCATCTTCAAAGTATTGTCTGATGAATGGATGGGAGAAGCAGCCTCTGCCAGCTATTCTTTTGTATTTGAGAAAGTGTCATCCACTCATGTTGGTCCACATCCCTATGAGTAGCAGCTAAACAGCTCAACATGGACTTATGTTTCCTTCGCCTCTTGTCTGCTTCACTTACTTTGACATTCAGAATTGTATCTGTCGTCTGACTGTCCGTTTTCAGATGTAGAGCTCTGCTCAGAAGTTCTACATGAGAGGGTTTCAAATCAGCTGTCAATATGGCAAGAAAACTAAGAGACCAAAAACAGATTGACAGCGTCTCATGGGCAGATCAGACACAATCTACAGATAACAGACAGAAGCAATGTAAGAGGTGAATTTATTCTTTATTTTCACATTGAAGACAGGTTTTACCTGCACCAGGCAGTTAAAACAAGCATCTTTTTCTGTGTTACTGTACTTGCACCTTTTTGTAAATATATATTTAAAAAATCTGCATTCATCAGTTGTGAGTTGGCATGCTATACATCATGAAGGAGATGAGGGACATCTAATTTTCTCCATCTATCATCTTCTAATCCTCACTGTCTCATCCTTGTCTTCGTGTTTGCTGTGTCTGAAATGTTAAGCACTTTTTTACTCAATATAAGATGTCTGCAGAGCAGGATACGCCATAACATAAGAATGTGGCTCACCCATGTACATTACATTTAAAAATGATCTAAAGTGAGTCAATTTTGGTGGTCCTTTTACAAAGTTCTGCCGGTATGTGTGGGTGGATGACTCTTGAGTGAGACAGACAACTAATGCTGGCTTATGCGTTTAGCCAACACTGTTGAACCAAAATGAGTGGAAATACTTTCTAATGAAATGAAATGAAATGAAAATGAAATGAAAAATACTTTATTTATCCCTTTTGAGGGAAATTATTGAATGCAGCAGGGGATCAGTCATTGGTTTGGCAGCTTCCTCATCAGTTTGAGGCTTAAATGGGTCATGCAGGCAATTCCGGGGGGAAGAAGATCTCATATTGTATGAAGAGCTGGAAGATTTGGTCATGGGAGATATTAAGATTCCTATTTTAAACGATCTAGAATCATTCCAAGTATGTCTGTCTGTTATATAACTTATATCAGTTTTCTAATCACATATACCTTTGATACTATATACTTTATATCTGCTTCCATCGGGTAACTTTACCAGGCAACGCAGCTTAAATGTCCATTGTTATGCAGATGATACTCAACTATATTCATCCATGAAGCCAGATAAATCAAATAAGATGGTTGAACTACATGCTTGTCCTAAAAGGTCTAGATTACTTTTATCCTTTTTTATTCTAAACTCAGAAAAAATAGAAGTTACTATCTTGGATCATAAACAGATCAGTAACTCTGTCTAATCATGTAGTTACTCTGAACAGCATGACCTTGGCTTTAAGTTCAACCATGAAGAATCTTGGAATTATCTTTGTCCAAGATTTGTTCTTTAAGTCGTATGTAAAATAAGTTCCAAGGTCCACCTTCTTTCATTTACCCTGTATTTCAAAATGTGGCTACACATTTTCTTAGAATTCAAAACTCTAAAATAAAAGAAAAAAATGTCCAAGCTCAACTGAATCTTAAAAATCCTATAGTTTAATATTTTCCCAACAGAGCACTTTATTTTCAGAGCAGTGGTTCCTCAATTTTCAAAGAATGAGACACATAGTCTTCAGTAATCAAGCCGGTCTCTTATGGAAACACCTCCCACTTCAGGTCCCAATCACCCCTTCAGTTATAGCCTACAGATTTACATTTTGGCTGGTGGACCTCCCATGATACACTGAGCATCTCCTCTTACTCAGTTCTATTTACTTTCATGTATAAATATATGCCATTTATTGCAGTTATTAACTTTGTGGAGGAAAAGCTCTAGATAGCAATAAATCCAGCTAATTGATACCTCTGCTTTCATGGCAATACCTATGCCATATTTCTTTCTTCATCACTGCAGAGATTATAATGCAGTGTTATGAGAAATTACACATATGCACTATGCAAGTTACAAGACATCTCATGCAATATTTGGAATAAACCAATATTGCTTGTGATATGGGTGAGGCTACCTGCTTTAAATCTGCAAAATACCAGCCATAATCTCATACACAAAGTTAGATAGTCCATACAAGCTACATAGACAATTATAGGAAGTACCTGCTGGGAGGGGTTTATTTATTTATTTATATTTTGGTTAATTTGCATGTACCATGAGGAACCAATTGAATGAAATGCTAGTACAAGCTATAGGAGAAGTTAGTGCAAGCTAAGGGGGGAAACAATAGAAGCAAGAATGATCATAGATTTATTTTACAATAATGGTAAATATGGTTCTGTTTTGGACTGTTTTCAGAACAACAAATAATTATGTCTTACAGGAAGTTAAACTATGATGTTAAGCTATGACAAAAACAGATTCAGTTTATTAAGAATGATTGGGTTTCCGTGAAATATCATTACAGAAGTGCAGGCAGAACTAGGGGTAAAAAAGGAGTCTAAGCTCAGAGAAAGAAACAACACAAAACAGCAGTTAATTTGACCAATTGCTAAAAAAAAAGATTGATGGAAACTACTCAGAATTTCAAGGGGATTACATCCCTTTTAGAAAAGCATAAGACTGTGGATCCGGTACATCTGCTCTACATGACTGTTGTGCCAAGTACAGTACAAATCACATCATCAGATATGTGGACAACACAACAGTGGTGGGTGTGGTCCAGGATGACAATGAGAGGCACTACAGGGAGGAGATCAAAAATTTGGCAGACTGGTGTAGTAACAACAACCTAAACCTTGAACGTGGAAAAAAACAACAACTGGTGATCAACTTCAGGAGAAAACGGCCCGTGCCCACCCCAATCGGGAGTGACGCTGTGGAGATCGTCCCACACATTCAGTTCCTGGGAGTTAATGTAGCCAATAACCTCACCTGGTCCCTGCACAACTCCAATGTCAAAAAGGCCCACCAGCGCTTGCACTTCTGGCGGAGATTAAAGAGAGCCCACGTCAGCCCAACGATTCTCACCACCTTATACAGAGGCACCATTGAAAGTGTACTTACCAGCAGCATCTCATCGTGGCACGAGAGCAGCAGTGCCTCAGATAAAAGGTCACTGAGGAGGGTGGTGAGGGCGGCCGAGAGGATTCTTGGGGTCACACTGGCCCCACTTCAGGATCTGGCAAAAAAATGCTACCTGACCAGGGTGGTGAAAATCATCAAGGACCCTACTTATCTGTGCCATGGACTGTTTTCTGTCCTTCCCTGCAGGCAGAAGGTACCACAGTCTGACATGCAGAACTGGAAGCTTCTGGGACAGTTTTTATCCAGCTGCTATCAGACTGTTCAACAGTTTAAAAGCTCGCTAACACAGTAACACATAGCAACATGAGGCATTGGCACTTGAATTCAGAATTTGCACTATATCTATGTCAATTTCTTTTTAGATGGCATTTCTATTGTTTTTCTATTGTTGCTTACTTTTTAGCTTTTTGCAATGTCTTTATCCCCATGTTGTTTTTATGGGGCAATTACAATGTCATTTCATTCTGCTGTGCACCTCTGGTGTACTGTTTTGGAATGAAAATAAAGTAATCAATCAATCTATCTATCGTTCGTAAAAGCACTGACTAAAGTCCAACAAATCCCAAAACCAGCTATATCTTTGTAATGTTCAGTTAGAAAACATATGTATATGTATCGAAAGGATTTTCCTGCACACATATTTTCTTTTGTATAAACACTGAGTAACATTCTCAACAATGTGTTTTGGGGCATATAATTACCGCAAAACAGAAGTTCAACAGTCAACTTACTCTGGGACAATGACTGCTATTTACATTCTAACCCAAAGCTTTTCTGAGAAGAAAAGCTTCTTGTGAGGATTATTACATTTTGAGACATGGAAAGGGTCATGCTGCTGATATTGTCACTTAAAAAAAGAAAAACCAGATAAGATCATTCAGACATTTTGACAGATCACCTTTTTCAAAAACTCTGAACTATAGAACCGAGTATGATCGAGTTATTTCATTACCCAGCCAACAATAATTTACAAACCAGAAAATCATGCATTTATTAAGGAATTTTATGAGTTCCAGCAGTATTGTTGCACCTGGATTCATATGCATTCAGTAATGCTTGAAGCACAAGAAAATATTTCTATTTCAGCCAGCAGTTTTACAAATTAGATCCAAAACAGCTGGTTTTTGCCACTAAGCTAATTACAAAGTCTGTTACTGTCCATTGCATTTATCCAGGAGACACCGCTAATATGAGCTTTCCGGTCCGTTAACCATAAATTTGAGTTATGTTTTTTTTTATGTCCCAGTTCTGATTCTAATTTCTTAACTCAGGTGGTGTGTGTGCTGTGTCAATCAAAGCTACGGGTTTGTTACAAAAACTCATTGGATTCAGGTCGACTAAGTCTGCCGGCTTCCAGGGCACAGCCACAGGGGACACATGGTTATAGAAAGTGAATACATTACCGTTCTGGTACTTCCTATGCAGGCGACCTTGTATAATTAAGCTTCTTCTTCTTGAGAATGCATCCTCAGTTCACTAATGTACAGTGCAGCTGATATAGCTCAGTATTAGAACTGGCTGTGGAAAAACATAAAGGAGAAAGGGCAGGCAGCACTGGCAGATGGATGATGGGGGGTGGTACCACATTAGCAATTTATAGATCCCTATTCATAGAAACAGGACAAGGTATGGAACCATACCCAATTTAATGCCAAAACTTCTAAATGGACATTGTTGACGAATGTTACTGTAATAAAATATCATGGGGGAAAGGAAGGATTAAAACATTTATGGTACCGATCTGTACCTATGTGGTGCATTTTGTGATTTTATTGACATTTTTGTGACTTCAGGATTACAAAAACAAAATCAGTAAAATATACTAAAATAACATCTTTTTTATTTTTCTCCAGTGTTTGTGAATTGCACTTTGCTCACCGTGATGACAAAGGACTGTACAAGAGCTACGATGTGACAAAAAGCCATTTATATGCAACCACCAGTGCACACCCCAACAAACTATTCCCCTCTGGCAAAACACAGCCCAGAATATGCTATGCTCTCCGAGACAGTAAAGGTGCTGAGGGGGCAAACATAAATTTCCTTTCACACACCAATCATAAGCTTTATTTGACTCCACCTGTTTGAGAATGCTCACACTGTGGCTTATATCGTCATTTTCAGGGCTGAATGGGATACTTTATGGCCTAAACAATAATAGAGACAAAATATGGATTGGATATAAATTCATCATGCAGTGTGAATATAGTACAAAAATGTGCACATAAATATGTATTTTTCCTCAGCCATTGGGATAAACAGGTCTGTATATTTAGAAAAATGTGCTTATTATTATTCAAGCATGAGATTAATCTGAGGGTGCCTCTCTGATAGAAAGCAGCGTTCTTTGATGTTTTGAGTCAAGATAAAAGAGTTATTGTTATATATTTGTAGCAATGAAAAAACTATCTGTAATTCACCGTCAGCAAATTATGCATTGCTCTTATTTTCTTCACTAAGGATGGATGTTAAAAGGGTTTTTTTTTCTTTGCATGGATAAAAGCATCTGGAGCAAAAGGAAGCAACAAGGTAAATCTTTATTATCCTTTGCTGAATGTTTGGATACCAGTGAGCTCTAAGAATATTTTTTCATTTCTTAGAGCAGACACCACTTGGCTCTCTCCACATTTTGTGTTTAGCAACTCTGTTATATTCTGTTCCCTCCAGACGCAGCATATTTTCCTCACTTTTTTAGTTTTTTTTCTTATTAGCTCCACTTTTAATTAACATTTCAATCCAATATAACAAATCAGTTTCATTCTGCTTTGTTGTTTTGTAAATGATTTTTAACAATAATCTGAAATCCCAAGGATGTTTAGATCACATTATTATCAAGATGTATATACTTCATAAAAAAGAGCAATTTATGCTACATACAAACAGACGAAGGAGACGTCAGAGAATAATTCACTATCAATGTATCAGCCAAACATGTGCTCTGTCACATATTGTATTGATGGTATAGCCAGGCACGTGTATGCTCAGACATATTTAACTTGACAAGCTGCATGTAGTGTATGCACATGCATCGGGAGACAGGGGAAAAGCTGACCTAGTGGTTTTGATTTCAAGGACGCAGCCATGGCTTGTAGCGGAGGCATTCAGTCTGCAGGTGTCTACTGGATTACTCTGAAAGTGATGTGTAAGACATTGTTGAGCAGTGTTGTGTTGTGTAAATGTGAATATGTGTACAGTGAGCGTCTGTTTTTTCCTTCAAGATTCTCTGTCTCTGTTGTGCAAGAGACTTTGATAACTTGCACTTATGATACAAAACTACACACTTTAGAAACAAAAACCTCCTTCAGCACAGATTAAATGAACATTAGCATGCAGTGATCCTATTTTCCAGGATATGCTTTTTTGATATTAGTGTTGCCTTCTAGGCAATAAGAATCCCCTTTTGTTTGAGCAATGGGAAATCTCCTCTAGTAGTATGCAGCAGAGTTGAATATTGAACATCAACATGAGTACTATCATAGAAAAGCAGCAAGGCAGTAAGCATCAATTACATTTTATTTCCACAAAGGATTTACAATAAGAGACAGTTGCAGCATGGGGTGTGGCATTCTCTTCAATTTGTCATCTATAAGAAGACAGTGTGGTAAGCGAATGTCACTGTGCCCCTCTGAGCTGTAAAGAAGTGGCTTGAGGCCAACTCTTTGAAATATCTCTGTGACAGTGCAAACCTCCACCTAAGCTCAGATCTGCCTAAATGATTTTAGCTGTAGGTGTGAAATCCCAGCCTTTGATTTAGCAAGGGGGCACAAAAGTACAGATTTCCCCGTGGAGGGCCAGTTCACAGATATATATCTAGAGAGGTAAATGCTTAGCTCATTTCCCATTATGGTTTAACAAGACGGATTGAGGTCAGAGCCAGAGAGCATGGCCACAGGAACCAGCCATCAGACACACTAGTGGGAATGCCAGGGGGGAGTTGGAAGTCCTAGCACGCCACCCTGAGTGAGAGGAATGATTTTCCCTCTGTCGCCATCTCTCTCTTTCAAGCACAGGGAGTCAGTGAGCGGTTGGTGACAGGGGACTGAGACGGTGCCAGCTTTCCATAAAGGCTCCAGTGAATCTGTGTGGAGAACTAACCTAGCAACAAGAGAAAGAAAGTAAAGCAGCCAGCTCCTTTCTCTGAGGTTCACTTTAAGACCATGTTTCAGGAGAATATTGTTCTCTATGATAACAATGCATCATTTCAGAGGGGCTTGGCAAAAGTATGTTTAAGTCAGTAGCAAGTCAATGATATGGAGAGGAGGGAGGGGACCGGCTAGTTCAGACTGACAGCTCGGAGCCTAACTGAGAGAAGTGTCACTGCAACTCTGTCTGAAAGGCTGGCTGTTGTCTCAGCCTGTTTGTTCACTTTGTTTATTCGCTTTGGCTCTCTGTAGACAAGACACAAGAAATCCTTGTTTAAGCTTCTTGTATTTAGTCGTTTCTGATTTCACCTGGAAATTATAAAATATATTGGTTGAATTCCCAAGCTGCAGTTATAATTTAGAAATATTTCAAATATGCCTTTAAAGTATACAAAATAAATGCCCGAGCAGTCCGATCTTCAGCATAGTTCTGCATCAGCAATGCATCGCTTCCTCGCAAACCCAAAAATCGACCTGCGGCAGCACGTTGCTGCCATGGAGAGGCAGTCTTAAAAACTATGGCTACTCTTGGTTGTGTTTGTGTTATTGTTGGTCGATTAGGTTTCCCTGTAGTTTGTCCATAAATGCAGCCTGTAGGGGTATCTTCTTAACAACTTTTTTTCCATTTTTCCAGGGTCATGTTTTGACAATTTATTCCATTTAGCTAGAAAAGTCTCACATAGGGTTTCTTCTACCAGGGAAACCTGGTCAAGATTGTAGCATAAAACTAACACAAGCCAACACTTTACTAAACCATTTTTTTACTTCCTGATTGTGTTTCTGTAATCACACTGTCTTTGTTATGGTTAAGAAAAGATAATGTTAAATTACATTCTTTTTTCTAAGCTACCATCAGTCCAGTCCCACTCACCATCACCATTAGAGGAGTGGTGTGTTCACGAACAAGTCAGCTCTAAGAGCCAGTTCTTTCTAGTGAACGAGAAGAACTGACTCCCATTCTCTGATTCTCATGCATTATCACCAATCAATAACATTCTGCTTTATATCAATTGGTTCAAAACAGGTTCTCAAGAAGGTTCAGTTGTATGACAAAAGTATATATCAAATATCAGATCCAAGATATTTATAGTAGTGAACTATAAATGTATCCTAAAGCACTTTTTATATCTATGTTTACAATAAACATTTACATCATAAACAGTTTGTTTACAGATAATCCATTTGGTCTTAGTTTCACTCACCGTTGAGAGAATGAGTAGGTTTCTCTTTTCAGTTCACGTCTGTCCATGGAAAACCCCAAAAATGGGCGACGAGGAGGCGCTGAGAGGGGGGCTGTGAGCGTGGGGACGGATGATTGACACCCTTTAAACTCTGAGCTACGAGCTAACAAAGCTAACCCGGATCTAACAGGAGCTAACCAGCTAACGGAGGTGGGCTGGCTAAAGCTAAGGCTAAAGTTAGCCGGCTAAAAACCGAGGTTGTGCTACTCTGTGCCTCGTTTTGCCGGATGTCTGCCGCCTGTCAATCAAAAGGACACGCCCCTAATTATGAAGAATTTTAAGATTAAATAACATCAAAACAGATAAGGTCGCTTTTTTTTACTCCCCCCACAGTTGTCACGAAGGTAAACTTAAAATGATTTTTTGAACCAGGCTGTAAGCATGTTTAATTTTGCTGTGAAGTTGGCCTTTTTAACATGGGAGTCTATGGGAATCTGCTCTGTTTTGCAGCCAGCACCTAGCGGGTGTGGGGGGAACTGCAATGTTTGGCACTTCCACATAGGCTTCACGTTTCTAAGCCTGAGGTTGCCCCTTGCACTATAGCCATCATCAGATGTTTAACATCAACAATAATCAGTGACACTGTTTGAGGGTAATTTCAAGTTTCTTATCCAATGGATGGTAATAAGTTCAGATTTAGTGATGCACGATGCAATCATGTACTCTTGGCTGTGTCTCATTTAAGGGTCTGCACACTGCGAAGTGCGGATTCGTAGGGTGCATATGTCACAGCAGCGCGCCAAGTACTGTCTCGATTCAAAAGCCTTCAAAGGAGCCTCTGAATCCACCCTCCAATCCCACACTTCGTTTCACTTAAAACGAAGGCTTCTGGTGATGTATCCTTTGCAGCCTCTTTTCTCCCATAATTCATTGCCAACAAGATGACAGGCAGAGCCACGACAGCATTGACTGTAAAAATAAGATGACAGGCAGCTGCAAAGTGCTGAGGACTTTTTAACTGAAAGTATCTCTTTTAATGTAGAGATGTGTCAGAATATAAAAAGTAACTTAAGTTTGTTAAACCGTGGCATTAAAATAATGTAATATTTAATATTTGTGGATTTTTAGGGTGTTAACGACGTATTTACCGGCTATTTTTTCTTTTTTCGATTTTTCTTTTACTTTTTTTTTTAAACAAAGCCAGCCACTAATGTAGATTTTAAAATTAGAGTTTTAGCGACATTTCTGGCTCCATGTGCATTTATTTGAAGGAATTAGCAGCAACACTTTCGGGACTGGAGCATTATGGGAGATTCTCACACACTAAGTAGGCTGTCTTATTTCATGAATGAATAAACGGCTTCGAAGTGCGCAGTCCACGGACGCCACTCCGTAGCCTTCGTAGGCTGCGCACTTTTTTGATAATTGCTTGTTTATGAATTGTCAACATTTAGCTGTTTTTATTGCATAAAATGATGAATTAGCTGAAAGGTATTCATTTCAGGACTTTATTTTAACTCCTAGTTACAGTTCACTTTTAGGTTCAAGCCAACACCTTATTTCATCAACATTTAACCAACATGTTGCAGCATGATCGCTATGGTAACATTCTGCTTTTTGAGAATGCAAGTGTGCAAGCACATCTCAACTGGTTGAATACTCACAAACCTTTATGGAGTGAGAGGAATGCAGATGGATGTGCACGCCACTATGAATCCGATTTAACTCTTGAAATAAGCAACACAGAAAAATAATTATAACAGATTGATAACGGACACGTTTATATCATTTGTGGGTTGGGGAAGATTCGGTTCTTGTCCTTGTGCACACACAGAAAAGTTGTGACAGTGTCAAGAAAAATGGTTCTACTGCTGTTTCAATGAGACCGTTGTTTGTCCCCACACAAGCACATATTTGCACATTTACTGTGTATAGAAACATGTTGAGGCAGCTGTTCTAGCAGTTGTGCAGCCAAAATATCAACTTTAAATGAGTCACCTACAGTAACACACACAAGCTGGATTCATGTCATGATGGTCCACAGCATGTCTTCTCTTTTAAACGCACCTTAAGTTTCTCATTAAAACTGATGATATTGTTTGGTATATGCAGTTCAAAACCTGCTGCAGGTGTTTGTGTGTCACTCTCATCGTGCATGATTCAGTACTTGCCATAAAAGAAGCGATTCCTTTATTTGTCTTTAACTTTCCCCTCGCTATATTTTTTCATCGTGCTCAATGGAATGGAACACGAGGAGAAACAAAAGTGCTTTAAGGAAAATGAATGAATCTTTGCAAAGGTCAGCTTTTAGCCCTTCAGGATGCTGTTCATGCTGTTTTTTGCATGCAGCTGTCTGTGACAGAATCGTGTGTATGGTAAGTCTGAGCCATCGTGCAAATCCATATATGTGTGTTTGCTTGTAATTAAATGTGTACATGTGCACACAAAGCTTGTTCTTCTTCAAGAGTGCGTGTGCGTCTTCAAGGGCTGCTTGTATCGGTTTACGACAGCCCCAGAGCTAATGTGATTCAGAACAGAGAATAAGGCTGTGCATTTTAACAGCTTGGCCAGTGGCGCACAGCGGCCAGCAAAGCACGAAGGAGCAACAGAAGCTGAACTGTATGCCTGTGCCAGATAGTCTACCAGGGCTGTTTAGTAAGGACCTGCAGTTCCAGCCTGTCTCTCAAAGGACGGGGCCAGGCTGAGAGATGAGGAAACAATCTGAGAAGGAACACAAAATCATTCACCTGTTTATATCTAGTAGCTCACAGGTTGCTTTCTGCTCCAATATCCTTTTCCTTCCGTCCTCCCTCCATTCCCAGGCTTCCTTGCAAACCCACCAATCTCTCCAGCTGTCAGTGTGTGTGTATCCATGCGTGAATGCTCATAAATCTCTATGAAAGCTACTATCTGGAGTAAAACCATTTTATCCATCAGGGAGTAGAAACAATCCTGCTTGATGTATATGTGGACATCTTAGGACATGCACATAAACACAAGTGTAAGAGATACTTTATGATAGATGCCTCTCACACTGTGCAAAATCATGTGATAGACAGGGCAATTAACATAGATCAGAAGGCAGATATTTTCAGACCTGACACAGAGAGAAGGAAGTAGTACACTTATCATATTTTTTCTCATTTTGAAAATGTTTGTGTGGCAAAATTATATTGCAAAATAGGCCCACTGAGAATATAAAACGGCAAATGGTAACCACAAACATGTGAAATCATGTGATATACAGAGGTAAGTGAAAAATTGCACAGAAGTATTTAGCTTGCAGTTACATTTCTAGCTGTACATCAGTGCTATACTGCTAACTGAGGAACTTCCTGGGGGATTTTTTTTTGTCCTGTTAAACAGTGAAGAAAAAAAAAAAAAAGAATTATAAAGTGTTTGGAGAGAGGATGGAGAGAAGAGTGGAAAAAGTGTGAAGGAAGACTGCATAATAACACGACGATTAAGCACAGCAGAGTAGGAACAGTATTTTGCAGCCGGGAGAATAGAGCTATGAGAACATCCAGGAGAAAAGGATTAGAACAAAGGATGGAAAAGGTTGTGTTCGCAGCGTAGATTAGCGCGGCAGCAAAGGAGATAGTTGACAGCGTCTTTTATCACAGGAGAGGGTGGTTGCAGTGCGACGCTTTGCTCCCACTCAGGTCCTGACCCGTGTTATTACAGAGCAGCTCTCAGCAGAACGTCAGCCTAAATGAAGCCATTGTGCTGGTTGGTGTAAGGACTGGTGTTGTTCTAATGAAGACAAAGACGTGTGTCACATGCCAACCTGTAACTATTACACTCATATGAACACAAACACTCAGACTTAGGCAAGGTTGCTGTATCTTTCATGTTCCCAAGCAGCCATTAGATCTAACATTTTAAATTCTTAAACTGCATTTTTTCTCTTACAGACAGTAGTGTGTGTTTGAATATTTGGGAACATTTTACAATGGAGATTATGAATGAAAAATCAAAAATTAAACTGCTTCCAACTGCTACTGGTGTTACTGGTACTTCTGATTGTTTAAGATGAGCTTGGAGAACATCAATCTAGCAATTGCTTAGCAACCCCAAAGATATAATGAAAACTATTCTTTTTTTAAAATAGATGAATAAAATGAAATATGTCTATGCGGTAATTTCAAGTATAGTTTTGGATCATTATTGTTGTTTTTTGTTGTCTGAAAGTAAAAAAAATAAGAAGTGTTGGGGTTAACCTCACCAGTCAGGCAGGGGTCGCCATCACAACCCTTAATCCATTCTTGTTTGTTGTACAGCAGTAAACATTGTGTGGTTAGCAGAGCATTAATGCAGACCCAAGCTAAAAATGGAGAAGTTTCTTATATGTCAGTAAACAGCTGCAAATTCAGACCGAGACAGACGACCCAACTACCTCCAACATTGTAGTGAACAATACAGAGGACCCTGGCAGCAGTGAAGATCATGAGCAGGTCCGCTCTAATGACTACGAAAAGGAATGGGACATTGATGGACAGGTGCTCACACTGTGTATCCAGCCACAGCAAGACCCATTTGCCTTGAGCCCAGGCTATAGACTAATCTGGGCAAACAGCAGAAGTAGACCCAATGCCAGCAACACACCCTCCATGAACCAACTGCTTTCCTGGCACACCTCCAATCTGTCACCCTGCCGCTCAGTCATGGATCCTGAT
>JAOXYM010000001.1:10192405-10202473 GCA_028567055.1 Leptatherina wallacei
CCCTTCCCCAGCACCCAAGGGTCCCACAAGCTGCAGATGCTTTTTAACGAGACCTGAAATGATATCTTTTATACAAAAGCATTCTGCTAAAATGTCTTTTTATAAAGTTTTCCTTTTAATCGTAACTTTAAAGCTTTTGAAAATTGTGTGTTATTTTATTTTTCTTTACTCTGTGGCACTTTCAAATTTCAAGTGCAGTACAAATGAAATGCATTATTCTGGTACATAGCATTAAAACTATGGTATGTATGAGTGGTGCAGTTAACAACAGAGAAATGTTGTTTTCTTAAAAATGCACCCCTGGCTGTGTATGTTTAATAGATTGAGTTACAGTGCACGTCTTCAGGCTGTCGAGGATGAGCTCTAACAGTCTGTCAGCAACCTTTCTTGGCTTTCTGTCTGATCAAAGCGTACACTCAGCAGCACCCGCTGCTGCAGGTCCTAACCCTCGGTCCCTTTGACTTGATGCAGAGGAGAACAAAGGCGAGCTGGAAAAGGACAGACAGAGGAGAGAAGGATAGAGGAGAAAGTGAGACTAGAGAGGGAGAGAACAGGGATAGGCCATGCTGAGAGGTCATGTTTGATGAGAACTCTGGATCTCCTACAGACACACAATGAGAAAGGTTGTCTTAGCTCAGCCAAAATAGAAACATAGAGGAGGTGGGTAGAGGTCAAAAGACAGGAAAGAAATGACTGGAAGACTGTGGAAGAGTAGGTGGGTGAGGCAGAGGAGAGGAGGGATGAGAAAGAGGGAGGACCTCATCAGACAGGCGTAGCAGCTTCAATTAAGATTGGTCACCAGATAAAGAGATCTGTGTGTTTGTGTGCGAGTGTGTTGATGTCAGTGATTGTGAGTGTGTGAAATAGGTTGTGAAAGAGTCCTCAGTGTGCTTTTGTGCTCATATATAATCTATATATCAGTAACTGTTTCTGCTTTTCTTTGGGCATTTATAGATATACAGATATGAGCATTAATACAGACGTCTGTTTATTTTCATGTTCTGCACAGTAGGTGAGGTTGCAACTATGAAAGTGTGTTCATGTGTGTATGTTTAATGGCAGTTTGTGAAACTGTGAGGATATGCAATCTATCAATTCATGAACACAAAAATGGTTACAGATGAGTAGTGCAGTCTAAAATATTTTCTCTTTTCACACATTAAATACAATGTGATTAAGAATATGAAAACTTCCTATATTGCAGTAGAAAATCTTGTCTGCAAAATACACCAAAGTTTTTCAGGCAAGGAAAAAATTTCCAAATGCTTTAGGCTATGTCATTTTGAAAGTCAGCTGCATGAAAAATGAAAAACTGAACTACTGTAGAGATTCATACCTATTTCATGTTTCACTGTGAGACCAGACTTGTATGTTTGTTCATGCAGTTGTTTTGGAATGATTTATGCATGCACACGTGTCTATGAGGGTGTGTTTTCTCCTGTGCTTACATTGAACTTTGCTGATTAACCTTACAAAAAATGAAATCCCTGCCAGCCAGCATATTCATTGACCTTGTTTCTGTGGTGGTTAATGAAAGGTTAGCGTCAGCTCAATCTTGCTAGCATTGAGGTTTTCTGAAACAGTACTTTTGCAGATTAAGAGGACATGAAGCTAATCATGTGTTAACATGAAATACTATGTGTAAAAATGAATGCAGATGACAGGATAAAGAATTTCAGTGCTTTTCATCTGTTGCTAGAGGATACGAATGAACTTCAAATCCCATAGAAGGACAATGGAGCGGAGCATCAGCACCCTCACTACGGGTCAGTCTTTCCTTCTCCAGTGTCTCGGTCTATTGTTGTCACTGTCCTTGTCTGTCTTTGTCTGTCAGTTGTTCCTTTGTGTTACTAAGTATAACCATCAAACCACAGAAGACCACATGTCAAGATAAGAGATTCCAAACAATCCAAGTAAAATAGATTATGTACACACTCAGTCATATTGACTTTGAGGTGTTCCTTCATTTGTCTTTCATGATCAGTTAATTAAACATTGCATTGAAGACAGTGGTGATAAAATGATGAGGCTGATATAGTCTCAGAGCGACACCTTCCATAATAAACATAGGGACATGTGTCCGTCAGGCTGTGAATGTAAAGAAGCTGCTAATAAGGCTCAGAGTTTCTTTGCTACTTTGCTTTATCTTTTAGTTTTTAGTTTTCTAATTATTAGCTTCCTCTTATTGTGTATCAATATGTTGTTCTTTCTTCTTTGTTCTTGATTTCATCACTTTTGTTTTGCTGTACACGTATTCCATTTTAATGTTATGTTTATTTACAGTTCTTTCAATATTCTGTTTTATCTATCACAACTTTGCTTTTTTTTCTTCAGTGTTTTCACATTTTCCATGCATTCATGGCATTCATGTGCACTCATATTGTTAACCTCTTTTGTTTTAAGATGTCCACAGTTAAATCAAGTGGCTTGACTCATATGTAGAGTTAGGTTTTATGGACCTTAATTAAATCTGACTTTTATTATTACCAAATATATCACAAAAATGGTGCAAAACCTCACAAACAACAATCGTTTGGTTTAAATTTCATGAAATTAAAGAAGTGATAAAACAATTATGATGATGGCCATCTGTGCTGATAGGCTGTACTATATTGTGCATTAAAACTACATATTCCACAGAACTTACTGAGCCTGCAATATGTCATGCATGATATTTTCTGCAGGAAGAAGTTAAGATTAGCCAGCTGGGAAAGTTGGCAATACTATCAGGCTATGAGCAAAATCCTCCCCTGTGACATCCACCTGCTAAGCTTTTCTGAACAAATGTTCATCTTGACTCCTCAGTTTGTGAACTACTGTGTAACTGAAGCTATCTTGACAGCTCCAGCTGTTGCTCAACCATCTAAGAGTTCTCATGGGAGCGTCTATGACTTCCAGATAGACAGGTATAAGTTGACCTTATGACATATAGAAAGGCAATGTAAGATAGACAATACTGCCAAACCTTTCCATAGAGCACATTATATATCACACCCATGACTAATTCATGAGAAAAAGTTTTCAATATGCAATTTTTCAGTCAGATGCATCTCATCTACTTGAAATATTCGAGGACATATTGAAATATCTTTCTACCATCTTTTCCAGCGATCATCTGAATGACAAGTCTCATTAGTGACTCTCCGTGTGTAATATCTCCTCCCCTCAGTGCTGCCTTTCACACATACAGTCCAGATAATGTTTTGTTTCTTTCTCTGTAACTTTAATTTTGCCCTTTTTCTTGTTTCATTCCACTTCATCCTCTGCCCCTCCATGTCTCAGCAGCTCTCAGAGGTTGTATTCCCTATTCTTCAAGGCTCGTTGGCCACAGTAAGAGATCTGCTCTCACCGCCTACCAGTCTGGGACCTTGAAGACCTTGAAAGGACGGGTTGCTACTATGGCTTTATTCTCTCTTTGATGGAAAAAATGTAAGCAAAGAAAGTAAGAGACACAAATGTGCCTTTCCAGCATCCAGCATTGCTTTTCCAGTGCAAACAAAGGAAATGGAGCAAACACATTGTCTCTTTAAATATTTTTGATTGGGTCGCTGCTGGGCGCTTTGTACAATGAAATATTAATTAGTATTAAACATACATGCCTAAACCAATTACATTTATAATAATACAACACGTCTGTGACGGCATGCAAATATAATCATTCTGAATTCCTATATTAGGTGAGCTTGGTTGATTTGCATGCAGATGTGTAATGCAGAGCCCTAACAAACCGCCTGGTTAATTGAATTAGCACGGTAGTCTCAGTGGAAAAGTGCTGTGCCAGCAGTAAGCTTGCACTGTTGCAGAGCAGGGCAGCAGTAAGAGTAAACATAGTCACCCCGCAGGGAGCCACATATCATTATGCTCCTCCTGTGAGGCCAAAGCTGTCAGAAACATGGCTGGCCTGTTACTTCTCTCAGCATCCCGTTCTTGTTCTTTCAAACTTCCTTTCCTGTAGAAACGCCCTTTGCTCACCTCTTGTCTGTGTCCCCTATGGTGGTACCTCTGTCTGTATAGAACGTTTAAGCTTTTTTTTTTATGGCCAAATGCTTGCAGCTACAAAGATCCTGCCTCTAAACAGGATATTCAGTCTTTGGTATGTTTGTGTTTTATTTTCACTACAACTAATCCATGAAGATATATTTAAATGTGGTAACAATAATACAATAGGCTGCTGTTTTATTTAAACTCTGTTTCTAAGATATTTATATTCAGTGTCTTATATTCATTCGCTAAGAGTTTTTGTATTATATTTTGTCTGTAATAGTGGACTCTTTGGCCCAATCCCATTTCTCTTTTTTACCCCCTACCCCTTCCCCTTCTCCCTTCCCCTTGCCCCTTAAAACAGAGCAACAAGGGGGAGGGCTGAAAGTTAACCCCTATAAATTAGGACATCCCTTCAACCATCGCATACGTCAACAGTAGTCACTGCTAGCTTTTATGTAAGCAGACACGATGAGCTGTTGCAGGAAATCTCGAGAAATCATGCTGTCTACAGCTGTGGCAATCTCTCTTGCTTTGGATATAGGGATCTTTTTTTGACTTTACCAGGTTAACGTTACATCCGATTTGTGCATATTACTACCGCATATGTTGTACCCCATGAAGCCCTCAATGTACTGAAGAGCAGCAGCGAGGTTGCTGAAGCTTTTATAGATACCGTTATTTCTGTTACGATTACGAGGGCTGGCTCCTACAGAACACCGGTAGTGTTCAGCCGGCTAACGTTAACGTTACTGAAGCCTCAACGTAGTACTAGCACTGCACTAGTTAGGCGAAAATGACCATCACACATTGAAACAGCGTTAAACTAAACAACACAACGGTTGTCGTGCATTTTAAAACGTTATTAAATCAAGAAAATACTTGCATTTCTTTGGACTCGGTTGCAGTCATTCTGGGAGATTTTTCATTCCCTTTTTTTTTTAAGTGAGCTCCTGAAAAATCTTCATTTGAAGGGATATATAGCCCTACCACTTGCCCCTACCCCTCGGTCCAGGAATTGGGACACCCTACCCCTACACGAGAACGCGCAAAGCGGAGAGGTTGAAATGGGATTGAACCTTGGTGTCCTGTGTTTTATTGAAACATCTTTGACACAATGGATTCCAAGGAAATACTTTATTTTACCATTTATCTAGAACTTCTCATTTAAAGCTTTCAGAATTGTATCAAGTTGTTGCCAAGGACAGCAGAACATTTTCAATAGAAACTATGTTATTGAAATAAAAATATGTGTAATTTTGGATCCATTTTCTATCCCGTTCAATCTTATTTACATACAACAAAATAAAAAATAGCAAAACAAAGACAGGCATTAAATGATATGGCCAGTTTAACGCCACATTATGTAGAGTTGGTGTGCAATACGTTGAATTAAGTTGTGTGCCAGCACAAGAGAAACAGCAGCTGTGTTTATATCTAATTGTTAAGCAAACTTGAAGTGAACTTCTGAAATGTTGTTTTAGAGAAAACAATCATTACCTGGTTTGGATCAAAATAAACAAAAAGTCATCACCAGGTGGTACACGCTCCATTGCACACGCTACAATAAACAGAGTTGCGCTCACTGGCAGAAAATGGAACTTTGAAGGAGAAGTCACTAAAAATTTCAGGTATTTTTTCTCTTTTGGTGGGTTATGTTTGTTGTTTCATGTCATTGAGCTCTGGCCATGTTTACAATAAACAGCTGATAGTTAATATAATCAGCCATGTGAATAATGTGTTGACTAATAGCTGAATTTATTCCCATCTTCTTTAACGTGCATCAGCTCCTTTTCAAAAGAAGGCAACGCTCGCTCAGGCAAAACTTTTCAGCCCAAACGTCCACACGTCAAACTAATGGAGGCTGTCAGCAAAGCAAACAAAGAGACAAGCGGCAGGTGGAAATGTAAATCCAGGAACAGTCTTGAAGTGAAAAAACAGACAAGGAGAAAACAAAAAGGCAGGAAACAAAGACAGAGAAAGAACTGAAATTATTGGAAATACTGAGTGGTGAGAAAAGCCCTAACTTAGAGGTTCAAAGACAATCCCCTATAAAGTAAAGGAAGTGAGAAATGTATGTACATTGGTAAAGAAATTAAGGTAAAATAAATAAAATGAGTAAGTTTTTGTGAAAAACACAAACACAAAAACAAAGTCTTTAAAAAAAACTCAATCAAAACCCCCAAAACCACAACAGCATCCATTCTTATATATTCTAGCTTCATCACATTTACCTCTTCATAACTAATTAATCTTGTGAGTGGTCTATTGTAGCTCATTGAGACTCATTTTAAAATAAGCAACCTCTTAGGCGACAGGAATCTGTTCTCTTACATCCAAACAGTCATATTATCTTGTGTTTTTCCCTCTTTCTTTTTCCCCCCTTTACTTTTGGTCTAAAAAGCTCAGTTTAGTTCACTCACACTACAGAGCTGTAGCTTTGAATTCATCTGTGGGCACCTTTGAATGCAGTGAGTTTAGAAGGGGTGGTAAATCCAAGTTTACAGATGAAAGGACAAAATATTGGAGCAAAGATGTTTGCATTGACGTGGTTTTTAGTGTCACCCCTGCTCGAGCTCGATCCCTGAACACCCTTCAACCTAGAGCTCTTTCATCCAGCAGAACATCTCCGTCTCACCTCAGGGTCTGCTCTCACCTCCGTCACTCAGTCAGTGTTAGCCATTCACACTTGGCCTGTGAAATCACACTCTCTTCACAGGGGCTCTTCAACACGCCACCTTCTTTCCCGCTCCATCCTGCCCTCTCTCTGTCTCTCTAAATTCTAATTGACTGAACAGTGTATCCATCAGAATTTCTCTTGCCTGTAGCAAACAGATGGGGCTCTGTCATTTCCTCCCAACTTTTGATTGTCACTGTACATCTATCCCTGCCACTACCGCTGCATCATAAATCTGTCTACCTATGAGGTACTCCTTCCATCCAAGTGCTTTACTCTTTCAGTCCTAGTCTTACTTTCCATAGCAGGCCCTCTCTTTTATCTCTCTTTACTCGCAAGCTGATCTTCTCCTCTAACCATAAAGGGAAACAACAGCAATGACACTAAATATTATTCCTTTAATTAGACTTTAAATCTTAGTTTGAGGTACGGTACATATGGTTTGCAACAGCTCTCATAGTGCATATAGATCACACTGAGTTTGGTTTGCCTGTTTAGCATTTTAATATCTGCATTGAGAAGCTTATACAGCTTCTATAGGCAACCGTACAAAGTTAAATCATCTTTACTGCTTGATAAAATCTTGTTCCTTACGAAAATCCCCTTTTTTATGGCGGGTATCTATCAAGTGTTGTGGCTGTTTTCAATGCTCTGGCTTTACTCGCTATAACAGGCTACCAAACACATGAAAAACATGATCAAATTCAACAAAATCAATTCAGTATTAGCGAAAGAGAGAGCCATATTTTGACTTGACATGCGTCTGTGGATGCAGAAATGTGTGTAAGGTTCAATCAGTCCGGCTTTTTGTGTGAAAATGAGAAACGGCCTGAAGTGGTGTATTGTTAAATCTGAGAGGGCAGAGAGAGATAGAAAAAAAAGAAAAAAAATCAAATGCTTTGTGGATTTTATTCAAAAGCTGCTGCAATATGACAAGTTCACTTGTGCTTATTTCTGTGCTAATAGATGTCAAAACAAAAGCTTTGGAAATGTTTCAGATCAGAGCTGATTTGCCTTAACAATATTATCAGCTATGAGGCCACAATTAGGATGACAGGAGAAATATTACTTCTCAAACCTAAACAACCAAATAATACATTTTTCTTTACCCAGAAATCCAACAAATATGCTCATTTCCAGAGTTTTATATAAAGGCAATGGAGCAAATGTCACTAGTATACCTGTGAGTTCTTATTGATGGGGCGTGAGAGGCTTACCAGATGCGATTAATAAGTGCAAGTCTTGAAAACTGATTCTTCATAAATGAGGAGTACAATATGTTTTTTGGTGGATTTGGTTCACCGCTGTGACAAAGCACTTTCATGCCCAAAATAAGCTTCTCTCATCGAGATAATGCCAAATTCAGATTTTTGATATGTTGTGAGTAATAACTTTGTTGTTTATGCATTGAAATATTAACACGTTAATTTCATAGATTAATCTATCCCTAGGGTTTTTCACATTGGTATAGGGTATCAGAGCACTTATGAATACAGTGTATGAGTACATGCACATGCACATTCTCTTCTGACTTTCAATTTGACTTGCTGTCCCCCCCACCTCTTTTTCAAGTTCAAGCCATCACTACCTACATAAGAAAAGACGCAACAGTTTCCTGGTTAGATTTAGGAGCTTAAACTACTCGGCTGTGTTGATGAATCACAATGACCTGTTCAGTCATTTACATTGATCAATTTGTTTCGGTGTTTGAAGTAATTACCTTGATGGCTATTATGTAACTCCAAACAATCGTGTGATTAAACAAAATCTTTCCTGCAGCATTTCAGAACATTTAATAGAAAATATGGGGACTGACTTCTAGCGTCAAAATGTTTCACAAAAAGAACCCCTGCAAACAACTTTGGTGTCAAGATTTGTGGAACATTTTATGGAAAACAAAAATGTTCAAAATTAATGTTCAAATCAACCTCCCACACATTTCCCACTGCAGTCAAGCCAATGGAACGCTGCGACTGAGGAGTTGCTGTGCAGCACGGTGTTGTGCAGCAGAG
Organism: Leptatherina wallacei; assembly: GCA_028567055.1. Lineage (NCBI taxonomy): Eukaryota > Metazoa > Chordata > Actinopteri > Atheriniformes > Atherinidae > Leptatherina > Leptatherina wallacei. The sequence continues at coordinate 10,201,076 of JAOXYM010000001.1, forward strand.
TTGTGTTGCTCCGTGCAATGCTGTGAGAGATAATGATCCGTGGCTGTGTAAGCCATTAGTGAGTAAGTGGTTATGTTGGAACCCCTGTATCCCTGATGCCTGCTGTCACTTTGATAGGTATTCAGCAGAACCCCCGTATAAAAAGGCTCTCTGCAGCAAATAGAGGTTTAATTTAATCTATCATGGTCCTCAGAATTCATTAATTGTTTTCAATATTTAGTTTTTTGTGATTTTAGAACTCATTTGAGCATTCTGACTGTGTCTGCTGGTGTTCCTTGTGCGAGCACTTGTCTGTGTGCATTGCAATCAGTCTGACAGACTGTAGTTACAGTTTGCAGACTGGGGACTAGCGTAGCCCTGCAAGCTCAGGGCCCAGAAGGCGAGGAACCACATGATGCAAGTCTCTCAATGAGAAGATGACAACACTAACTCTGACATGCATATCTGTTGACAGAGAGACAAGCCTGCATGTGTGTTTGTTTCCCAGAGCGCTGAATTCACCCTTGACTCCCTTCAAAAACTGATTTGTTTGGGTCACTTCAGGAAACCTTTGCAGACATTCGAGGAAGACTTCCTCCAAAGCCGTCTCTTTTAAGTCTGCTTATTTTCACCTCATTTCACAGCAGTATGAGATGGGCAACTATGAAAAGGCTCAATTCATGGTCCAATGAGTAGGAGTTTTTTTTAAAAGAATACATTAAAAGATGCACTCCCTGAATTCCCTCTAATGTCAAGAAAGTTCCTTTACAACCATACGCTGGCCTGCCTTCTTCCTCTGTGCTTCAATGAAAGGGCATTCATTATAAAGCAAATGTATATATTTATTCATGGTGAGTGTTTGTTTTTAGCCAGGGAGCTCACATGCAGATATAATGCTCTAATTCTCACATGGAGTGGAGATGCAGCAGCTTTTTGTCTGTTTGAAGGGTTGGAGGAAAAGAGGCTTTTTCATGGTCTGAGTCCACTTTGAATCAGGCTATACATCCTGCTCAACTCTTTTGTAAGTGAATTAGATCCAGTGGCATTATACTGTGAATTCCCAGAGGTCAAACAGACAAGGATGATTGTATATTTTCCATTTTCTCTGCTTTGCTCTTCCTTTTACTTGTGTTATATTGGCGATATGTATATTTTGGATCATTTAAACCTTTTATGTCTCTTTTTTTCCCTGCGAGAAACAGTAAAGTTCTCTATGTCAGGTTAATATTTTACTCCATATATCGCTTTTGTTGAGTTTTATTTCTATTTTAGATTAAGAATTTTAGAACTTTGCTGAAAAAAATATGTGTTCCTCCAATTGCAGCAAAATAATAGAAATTTCATTGGGCTTTGTTTTCATAAAATAACTGAGGTTAGGAATTGAATTTTCATCATCATCAACATCATCATCATCATCAT